>CM035132.1:151616035-152063535 GCA_020205605.1 Panax ginseng
TCAGTATTTAAAGTACAAGTTCGCACCAAAGAAAGTTTGGTTTGGAAAAGCTTTCAAGGTAATTTGAAGTTTAACGAACATCAACTAGAGGACTAGTTGAGTCAATAGTATGAAATAACACAATAGTTGATCAATAATAACATAATATAGAACAATGAACAAGTGTAAACGAACTAACTATGTCATGAACTCATGCTTAGAAACAACTACAAAGCATAAGTATTGAATGACAATAAACTTTGCTTGAATAATATTAAGATAGTACTATGAATTATTGAATAGACATTAAGCAATAACAAGCTGGAAATAAAGCTTGCTCATTATAACAATGGCTTGTTGTCAAGTACATGAACTAAGATAATTCAACATTAGAAATTAAAATTCAAGAAAACTGCATTTATAGTACATGAAAGACAATAAAGAAACTTGTATAACAATAAACAAGTTAGAACACATCAATAAATATTGGAATTCAAAAACTTGTTCGAATAAAGCTCAAGTCATAGCTAGCTTGTTCAAATAATGATTAAGAATACAAGACTTCGCTTAATGAATGTTTAAAGTAAGAAACTTGCTCAACGTAAATGTATAATTAGAAAACTTGCTCAATGTAAAAAGAGAAGTTTAGAAAATTTTCTCAAAGAAAGTTTAAGCACTTGCACAATTATAAAAGTAGAGTTAGAGAACATGCCTTGTGCGTAGGTTAAACAATCACTACTCACGTTCACCACAAGTCCTACACATACCATATGTATTGATAATACACATTAGTTACACTAACATTAGATTCATATAGCTTACTAACAAAATCGCATCTTTTCATGAACATCACTATTTAGCTTTATTTCCACTACTTAAGTGATCATGCCATTGCACCATATACACATTAACAACTTGATACAACATCCTATTACATGTCTAACATGTTATCATTAGGTTATACTAATACACAAAGGATTGCACTTGCATTCGCGCATCCTGACGCCCTCCAATTGGCTCCAAATACACAACAGTCCTAAATATGGCCATTTTGACCCTTCATAAATTTTCAAATTGAAAACCTTAAAGAATAAAAGTTATAGGCCTATTCTTCTTCTTTCCGAATCATTTTCAATCACCTCAATCGGAGTTCGTATGAAGAAGTTATGCCCATTTTAGTAAACTATGTTACATCGGTTTTTTTTTTTCCAAAATCTACCGACAGATTACTCCCACGGGTGGGGTTTTTGCACTGGGGGCGCAAGGTGGGTCCTTCATGCAATTGCGAATTTATGCTTTGTAACTCTACGAAAAGCCAAATTAGGCCTCCAAGCTCCTTTTTAACAACCATACCAACCTATCTAAGGTGTAATAGGTTTACAGAAACATAATCTAATGTTTTCTAACGCGTTTCTAGCCATAGAAACAACATAAACATCCAAATTACAACCATTAATTTTCACTATTTTTGCTAAAACTTCACTTTTGACATTTTCAGTGAAAATCATCACTGTGATTGTGTTTTTCAACCAAAATAGTTAATTCAAAGTACCTTGTTTATGTTTATTCATCCTCTTTCAACTTCAATAGTCAATTTATAAATTAAATAACTAATAAAACCTTAATTTAACTTTAAACTAAGCCATATTCATATATATTCATATAAACTCACTATAATATGGTTTTCTTCACAAATTACATATATAACATGAATTCATTGACTATACTCATATACAAACTCATGAAAACAGTTTCACAACAACTAATTTATCATATAAAACTATATATAACAAATAATTCATCCTCTACAAAGATTTTACAGAGAATTTTGGGAAGAGAAAACTAAAACTTTAAAAATAAAAGAATTAAGATAATACCTTAGTTTTAGAAGATGATAACTTTCCCTTTGATCAAAAATCTTCTTTTCCCCAATTCTTCTCTCAAAGCTTCTCTAGAATTCTCTCAAGTTTTCTTTCAATTTTATTCTTCTCTTCTTTTTCTTCTTAGTCTTTCTTCTCTATTCTAACTTACATACTAGAATATAATGTATAATAATAATATAGGTATTATGAATATAATATAATTATAACTTTAACTGACATCAGTTATAATATTATTTGAAAATCAAAAGCCATAAGGCTTGTTTGGCTAGCTAATTAAAAATAACCCATTAAATCCTACACCTTGTTTGGTAAACATATTTAAATTAAAGACTTAATATGCATTAAGTCTTGTTTGGCAAAACTGAATTAAACTCCTTTAATTTATTTTAATAACTCCTTTATAGTAAGGTTATTTGTCACACTTTTATTTAATTAAATTTTTAATAATCAATTTAATTAATTCTAATAACAATTTATTAAATTACTCTAACACATAAATCAATACAACATAATTATAATTTTCTTTATAATTATAACTTTATTTAATCAACTAACTCATCATTTTAATTACAAATTCAAATTAAAGTTTAATAGTTCATTTAATCATTATAACTCTCTAATTTAATTATTAAATTAAATTAGTATATTATCTCATAACAATTAATTTTCTTAACCCTTAATTATTTACTTAACAAATAATTCACCAAAGTAAATCAAATCAATTTAAACAAATATCTATTCAACGATAAACATATCCATTAAATATTTATATAATTCAATAAATATTTAAAATTCTGGATTGTTACATAACTTTTAAAACTCTTATCATAAGTAACTAAGTCATGTTAACATCTTCTCAAGTTCATAACCTATGTGACGCCCCCAAATTCGGACCTCCACTTGTTCACTCGAATTCGGTTCATCACGTTCTCATAGTAATACCATAATAACTAAAATAACGCATACACAATGGAAAATCTACTTAATAATAATGTACATTGATTTATTATAATTATTCCCCCAAGTCTCGCAACCTACAGTGCTTAAAAGGTTACATAATAGTATCAAATAAAGACCTATTACATAATCCTACTTAAGTTTAAACATAGTTCACAAATAGTCTTAGCATAACATAATAGCTTTAAACATAAAAAGGACAAGCTAGTCTGTAGCCTTGCCCTTACCCTTGTCTGCTCCAGAGACACCTCCCTGTTCTTCCTTAACTGAAAGGTTTTAAATAAGCAAGGATGAGCACAAATTGCCCAGCAAGTAATATACAACAAGGGTGTAGGATATAATATCACAAGGTTTGAAATATCGAAGTGTTATTTCTCGGATAGTTCAAAGCATTAGAATAACATCATGAATAAGGGATATAATAATTCAATTATAAATCAGCAGATATATAAAAATTCAACGGCTAACAATGTATCCAACTGGATAAGCAATTTATACTGAGCAGTCGCTAAGGACTATGGAACTTCCACTAGAGTTACCAATATTAAACTGATAACCCAAAAATATCAACTACTATAGATGATCAGTCTACAATACTTCACGTTATGCATAACACCACAATAATATTCATGTGTTGGGATTTCCAACAACATACATTCCCCTTACCAAAAGGGTTGTCCAACTCAGTTTTCAAGATTTTCGCACCAATCAATTGGTTTGGACAGTTTTATTATAAACATGCATATAGTCTAGCCTAATCAAATGGCATCGACTCTTTCACAATATTCAAGGACAATACCAATTTCAACATGAATAACAGTTTTCACAAGGGTTTAACAAAGTAATCTAACTTGTATTAAAAAGGATAAGCTTACGGTATTGTAAAAATAAATAATGCAATGATATTGCACAATAATAATAATAGGGTTCGAATACATGCTCAATAAAAGTAAGGTTCAAGGAAACTTGCTAAATAATAATTAGAGTAAGTTTAGGGAACTTGCCTCAAGCATAGAATACCAAAATACCGCTTAGCAATACACTTTCAAATCCTATCATAAGGTGATACGCATATAGGATATTCATTAGCTAAATATACTAGATATGTAAATCTACATGCATACCCAAACATTTAACTTAATTGTATAGTCTTCACATTCTTCATTAACTAACATAGTCTTTAAATAAGCTTGACATGATACAAGTAAGCACATATGGTACAAAATCAGTTTGCAAGTCACCATGAAAATCAAATGACATAGTTACTTTGTAAACAATTCAAGAATGCTCAAGTTTAAAATCTCTAACTCATGGACTTTTCATATCAATGCACCACCGACTTATCAACTAGGCATCACTCATATATATATATATATATATATATATATCAGTAGGTGTTAGATCACACTTAGCATCATAGGCATCATGTAGTTACTGTCCAAAAGATCAGAAGTCATTTTATGGGATTCGATGGCCAAGAATCTGCGCCATGGCTAAACTTTAGAACCGTAAGCAGCATTGCTACTTCCCTACTTCTATGAAGACTTAGTCATTTGCCTTGTGGGTTCTGTCCAGTCTCGAACGCACAATCATACTTAATGTATTTTGACATGTTAAAGGCTTTCACATGCTTCTTAGATCAATCTAGGTCCCTTCTTGCATAACATGGCTCTAAGTTCGATCATTTCAACAATTTAAGATCATAAAACCATAAATTCCAGCATGCTTGCTTTCTAAACATTCAAGATAGCTATAACAATCACATTAGGCATGTTTGTGTGTGTTCATAACACATACGTGAAACTAACTATAGTTAAAAATAAGCTTCGTTTATGCATTACTTGAGCTATGATAATTAGGCATGGCATATATACGTTTATGATACATGAGTGCATCTAAGAGAGTTATTAAATATGATCACAAAATTCAGATTCTAGTCTTCAAGATATCATGACAACATTCACATTCTAAACTTACTAGTGAGTCCAACTTGTTCATGTTTCTTTGCTAATCACTTAAGCATAAGCTAAAGGTTTATTCATGAACGTCTAAGCCACACTAACATGCTTTGCAAAGTCAGAATATACAACATTTAGAAATCATGTAAGCTTGCATACTAGTTTAAGTCTTTTATTGAAAATATTTCTAACATAAGGTTTAACAAGCCCGATCATGCTCAACGGACTAAGTACACTACAACATGCTCATCTATGTGCAAAATCAGTCATGTATAGCTCACTAGGTTCATAATTTGTAGAACACAATCTTTTAACAAAGTTGGTTTTCAAAACTTAAGGTTCAAATCTCTATTTAAACCATATATCTCCTTTAATCAAGCAAGTCTATGAAAACATGCTCACATTAGGTCAACATATCCAAATATACATCATACACGTGTTTAAATGCTAGCTTGAGTCATAATATTTAGCTAATATAGATCAGATTGCAAAATAAAGGCTTCAACTAAAATTAGAGACTAGCAGTAGTGCTACTTCTTACAATATATATATATGCGCAATTAATGCTAAGTATTCGGTTCGAGCCAAGAACGATTGCTTTTAAAGAATCGGTTAGCCCAACCTCACAATTTACCCACGAAATCATTCCTACACACTCATATACCAATTGCAACATGCTTATATGATCATATAACAATTATATAAGCAATACCCAACTTCATTAACATATAATTCCATAAAATCAAGAATTTGAATTTTCAAGACTAAAACTCCATTTTTATAGTGAATGAAAATGGCAACAAGGAAAGAGGACTTATACCTCTATAATGTGATTTGAAACTTGCTCCAATGAACTTCTAAGCTCTATCACACTTGTATGCTTTCAACCTCACTACTTAGCAATTCACAGATAACTTCAAGCAACATTACTGAAGAACATGGCTGCTATTTATACAAGAAGTTTGGGGCTGGGCATTGGTGTTACACAAAATGAAAATCCAAGGTGCAATGGAGTAGAACAATGGTTGCTCAAGGGTTGGCCAACCACCCTCAAGCTTAGCCATCATCTCCTATACTAGCCTTTAGAAGAATACATAATATAGCCTTGGATCACTGTTCATGTACTTGGTGACTTTCATTCTGGGACAAAAAGGAGAGAACTCAGCAATCTAGTTATCTAGGCTTGGTTTGGTCTATTTAATTCCCACAATGTAATCTTAATGTACAATTGTAACCATATTTGGAATTTTAGGGAGAAATTATACACTCTCATATCATATAGTCCATGTACATTAAATAAAATAATGCAGTCAGATATCATTGCCCGGGTAGTTCCATAATTAATCCTACCACTCCTATAATCATATATTAAATGTTTACTCACCTTCATATTGTTACATACACATTTCATGATATATTTATACCATATAGTTTCAATATGTTTAATTACAATGCCCAAACAATATAGTTTCATACAACTTAATATATGGTCACATAAATGTCATAATACACTATATAGTTATATTAGTATTGTTGTTCACATGCACATAAATATCAATATAATATTATTATAATAATAACTCACTTAATTATGTTAAATAAATAATCATGCAGTTCCTTAATTAATTACCACTAATATTAATTAATCCAACCATTTATGGGTTTTCCATAATCATTACCATTTGTATTTCCCTCACCATGCCACACAAGGCATTCAACGAGTTTACCACAAACTCCACGTATTCTCAACTATTTAATTATTTAATATAATTGAGTTATCACATTTCATAACACGTAATTATTCATATTCAAATAAATATTCATTTTCTTTAATATATTTATTTAATAATATACGGAAATTCTCGGGTATTACAACCTACCTCATGTAGCATTCATGCACCTTAGTTCTAATATATCAAGTTTTTCTTAATAATTTCTTTAATATAAGGTTTACCAATTTTGATCATGAACAAGGACACTATAAACATCATATCATGCTCATTTATATTTGAACTCAATCATGTTTATAAACCACTAAGTTCAGAACTTATAGCACATAAGTTTCCACAAGGTTTGTTTTCAAAATCTTTAAGTCTCTTTTCAAAACACATACTAAGCCATGATAATGCTTTCTATTATGAACAAGGAAATCTTATATTTCATGTCTATTATCATGCATTTTCATGTTATATCACTTAGAATAACATATTCCATCGTCGGGAGCACTATACTTGTGTATGTGCTCGATTGACGCCCTCTGATCACCTCCGAATACGTAACAGTCACAAAGATGACTATTTTAGCGATCCTTCGTCAAGACACATGGGCGCGATCGCACCCCTTTTCCTCACCATTACAAATAAGACCCACGCCATTTACTTGCCCATTGCCCTCAACAAGTCCATTCATCGCAGACGGACGCCACCATACCACGAGGCTTCGAACAGAACATAATTTTTGACATAACTTTCTCATTTTAAGTCCGAATTAGTTGGTTTTCGATTCGTTGAACTCGTTAAACTCTTAGCTACTCATCTACAGAGTAATTATAACACTTCAAAAACATTAACAAACCCAAAGATTTATCCAAAACTCATATTCATACTAAATTTTCATGTTTTTAAAATGTTTAGCGAATTCATTCACCACGAATTCGTTTTTTAACCAAATTGGTTCGTTTAACTTTCGTTGTTTTCGCATTTAACTATATTATCAGTAGATAGAAACAATTCATGAATTATAACAAGTTTTAGCCATCAAATTTGTGACTCAAAAGTGACTATTTCATGACATTTTTAAGAAATTGCAAACTTGAATTTAAGAATACATAGAGGGATGTTACCTTCTTAATGCTTGATTGGCTAACTATTTCTCTTCAATCTTCCAATCTTAGATTGCTCACTCTAATTTCCACTTACTCTCTATATAGAACTCATCAAGAACCCAATCAACCCAATTAGAAAAGAGAAGGCTTCAATTTATAGAGAATCTCTTACCTAGACCATGGATTTACCTAAAAGATTGAATCCAATGGGAGATGGAAGAAGATGTTGGTTAAGGAGAAGTTGTTGGAAAGTTGATACCAACTCCCTCCCCTCTATTCTTCTAGCCATCATTAGCCTCCTTGCTTATACGCAATAGAGGGTGATAGGCCAATGGCCTATTCACGTGTATGAGAGAAATGAGACTCTCTATTTGGGACAAAAGCTTATAACTCAGCATTTTAGCAATTTGGCTCATCTAGTAAATTTTCCTAGCTCAATATTGCTACACTAAATTAAGTTACGAGCACATATATACACATATATATGCACCTACCCACATATAAGAAGTATACTTATATTTTAAATATACACCAATATAATCTTACTAGTAATTGCACGTGCCTAAAGGCACGACGTAACGAAAAATTAAATTAAAATTCGAAAAATACTACATTATCTAAAGATTTTTTGCAAACCTAAAATAACATACAATCAGATATAACAATTATCATAATTCACCAAACCTCCACAATAATTAATTTTTCTTTAAAAATAGATATCCAAAAAAATCTAAACTTGTTTACAAAAATTAAAAATCATCAATAACAATTTTCATAATTCACCACACCACCATAATAACAATTATTGTTGTTGTTGTTGTTGTTGTTGTTGTTGTTGTTGTTGTTGTTGTTGTTGTTGTTATTATTATTTTTATTATTATTACTATTATCATAATTATTATTATAATTATTACTATTATAATTATAATAATAATGACTATTATAATTATTATTATTATTATTATTATTATTATTATTATTATTATTATTATTATTATTATTATTATTATTATTATTAGTATTATTATCATTACTATTATAATTATAATAATTATTATTGTTATTATTATTATTATTTTTATTATTACTATTATTATTTTTATTATTATTATTATTATCATTATTGTTATTATTATTGTTATTTGATTTGGGCGGGAATTTTTAGGGGTGAATTTGATTTGGGCGGAAATTTTTAGTGTGAGATGAAATGTGAGCATTTAGATTAAGTTGGAAGAATTGAGATGAAACCTGAAACGTTCTTGTGGTTTGTCAAATGAAATATTTAAAATGGGTTCTATTTTATTATATAGATATTATAATTATTTTTATTATTATAATAATAATAATAATAATAATAATAATAATAATAATAATAATAATAATAATAATAATTTTTGTACTATTATTATTATTATTATTATTATTATTATTTGTTTGTGTGTGTGAAGAAGAGAGGAAAGAGAAAGATTTTGTGTGTGAACATGAAAGAGAGTAGGGTGTAGGAGTGAATTTAATTTGGGCGGGAAGAAATATGAGCCTTTAAATTAAGTTAGAATGAATCTGAACCGTCCTTGTGCTTTGTCAAATGAAAGATTCAAAATGGGTTCTGTTTTATTATATAGATTATATTAATAACTTATTTGTTTTATGCCAAATAAATAAATTATTCATCTTATTGATTAATTAACACTAATATTAATTAATTCATTCCTCATTGATTAATGTAATTATTGATCTCTATAACGATTAATTATCTATTACGTATAGTAAATAAATATAAATCTTATTATATTTATAGACACGTTGTTTATTATTATTATATCTCTAACAATAATAATCGCATATCATTAATTAATCACCATTAACAATTAATTATTATTCTATAATAACAATTAAAATTAATATTAATTAATTTTTCACTTAATAAGTCCTTCATTTATTAATATCATTATTAATATTTCCCATTCTTTGTACTACATAAGGCTTATCTCACAAGCTTCGTTAAGCTTATTCTCATTCTCATTACTTATTCATTTCCCACCACATTACTATTTATAACATGTTCAATTTACATCGAACTATTATATCACAAGGTTCACATATATAAATTTATCGTGAATGGAAATTTTAAATATTCTTTACAACATTCGTGGTAATATAATAACTCAAGTTATTTAGTAAATTAAAATAACTTAGTTTTCCTTTATAACTTTAACCCTCTTGGAAATACATTACTATTATGTATTTTGCCATAACATAACATAAGATGTTTTTATCATGTTTTCTCTAAATAAAGGAACTAATCATAATAAAACGATTTACTCAATTTCTCAAGATATTATTCTTAATATAATATATATGTATATTAGAATATTTACATACACGACACACATACACACTATATATAGAAAATAAGTTTATTTCCAATCATGATAAATTGTTTTCATCAACTTATATGGCAAATATGTTTTAATATATTTACCATATTACTTAATCACGCACATTACCTCCTCGTATATGCAAAGCTATAGAAGGTAATATCAAAATAATATTTTCCTTTTATTAGAATAATCAAATGGTAGAATTTATTTAAATATCCTTTACTAAAAATATACTATTATTATTTCTCTTTCCTTTCTATAAATTGTCTCAACACAATTTATTTAATCTATACATTTAACCATATCTCAATATTAATCAATAAATCTCTAACCAATATTTATCTAAAGATATATCGATTTTCTTCTCTCACAACAACAACATACATATACACAAGTCCAAACCTAGCACACATCGAGTCTTTAATGGTATTCAATATAGTACACTAAGTGGTTTCCCACAAAAAACCAACAAATTAGTTTCCGTCTCATCTACATTATTTTCCCAGTGAGTTAGATCGGTTACTAATTCGTATATACCTCCGCTCTCTGAAGGAATTGTTTAGCCCATCTCCTATACATCAACCATTAAAGGGTATGGTCGCACTGCCTTAGACTTGATACTTACTCGTACATATACTCAAGAAATTGGTGATTATCAAAGATATTCAATGTCACCAACTATGATAAAATAATTCTATAAATTATTTAATATTGATAGATAAATCTTATCCATCTTCTTTGCAAATTCATCTCTATAATTTATAACAAATATATAATAATGATATATATTTATTAAACACAACATCACTTACTACATAGTTCATATTACCCTATGTAACACAATACCACATACCTCGTAGCACATTTAAATATTCTTGTTCGAACCCATCTCATGGTTTAAGAATTTTATTTACTAAATTCTTATTTTAATGTGTTCTGAAAATTCGGGTTCTTACACAATCCCTTTGTGGCTGACTAGGAAACTTAGCAAGTTACCTGATTTAACGCCAAAGGCGCATTTGGCTGGATTAAACTTCAAGTTGTACATACGCAACCTATTGAAGGGCTTTTTGAGATGGTCTAAGTGGTTTTCCTCCCTTCGGGATTTGACAATGATGTCATCCACGTATATCTCTATCTCCTTGTACATTAAATCGTGGTAAAGAGCCATCATAGCTCGCTAATAGGTTGCTCCGGCATTGATGAGGCCAAATGACAACCGTCTATAACAAAAGGTTCCCCAAGGCGTGATGAAAGTTGTTTTCTCACGGTCCTCCTCAGCGACCATAATTTGATGATACCCCGTGAAGCAATCCGCAAAGGAGTACATGCCGTATTGAGCAGTATTGTCAATAAGACTGTGGATAAAGGGCACGGGAAAGCTATCTTTAAGGCAAGCTTTGTTCAGATCCTGATAATTCATGCAAACTCGCACCTTTCTTCCTGGTTTAGGCATGAGAACTATGTTGGATATCCATTCAGGATATATAGACACCATGATAATGTCAGCTTGAAATTGTTTCACAATTTCTTTTTTCACCTTTAAAATCCACTCAGGTTTTAATCGCTTGAGCTTCTGCCTGACTGGCTTAAATCCCTCTTTAATGGGAAGGCGATGAAGGACAATGTCAGTGGATAAACCCACCATATCTTCATGAGACCATGCAAACACATCCTGGAATTAGGTTAGTAGCGCAACCATGTCATTCCGTTGGTTTGGGGTAAGCTCTGAACCAATCTGGATTAACTTAGGGCTTTCTAAGGTTCCGAGATTGAAAGAAGTGGTTTGATTATGATTAGGTTTAGGTTTATCTTTGACCCATTCCTTAATCTCCTGAGGTATCTCAATGTCCTTTTGTATTTCCATCAAGTCCGAGTCCAACGTTTCATTAAAGTTATAGTCCTTGTGGAGAAAAGGCACCTTATCAGCAAGTATAGGCACGTCTAAATTCAGAGTCCTGAAATAAAATATGCTTTCACTTAATATATGAAACTATTTAATCATGCAAAGTGTTAGCATGTACTGATAAAATAACTGCTAATACTGTACAAAAAAGTAAGCAGTTAAAGTTATCTACAGGGCAAATGGAATTTCTGCCCATTTTACCCTCGTCGACAAATGCATGGAGTACTGCTCCAATTGTCGAGGGTAAAGTCCTCATGGACTACAGTGATGGAGGGGCTATCATTGTCCTCCTTTTTCCCGAATGATGACCATAACATCTAGGCAATCATCGTCTGGGGTGTATCTGTTTATATGTTCATTATGGACAATGATGTGTATGCCTGACATCATCATGGCGATGTCTTGTTTACATTTCAGTTCCCTCTCTTCCACTTCAGGATCAGGAATCAGCACCTCTTTTGCTTTAACCGGTACTGGTTTGGAAAATAGCATAGCCATAATGTGGGTTGGCACCTTTACCGGAGATTGTACAAGCTCAGGAGTTGAAGGTGGAGAAAATCATCGTGACGGAAGCTTGAGGAATCTGTTTGTGTTTATGAGGATTCCTATAACTGGAACTGGCAGAATAGCCTAGTCCGGATGTCCCAGTTTGACTGGACATTTGAATTAGGTGCTTAATACCCTGCTGATTTTTACCTAGCCCTTGTCCAGGTTGATGACCCAATGATATCATTTCTTGTGTAGATGCCATCACTTCGGAAAAAATCTTTGATACGATAAGTGGTGCTCCAATAGGATGGTATTGTGTGTTGCTCACTCCCAAAGTATGAAAACTGGCCGGCTCCACTAATGAATTAAAGCTGATGAGTGGTAAGTCTCCTTGTTTAGGATATTCTGACTCAGCGTTGACAGTAACTAGGCTATTGTTGATAATGTACTTAAGTTGTTGATGAAGTGTAAAAGGGACGGCTCTAGCCATGTGGATCCATGGTCTCCCCAATAGCAGGTTGTATCCTGAATCAATCTTGAAGACATGAAAGGATATATTGAATGAATTTGGACCAATCTCCACTGGTAATTCAATTACTCCAATGGCGTTTTATCGGGACCCATCAAAAGCTTTGATAATCGTATGGCTGCTTTTGATCCTCTGGGGTTGATGTTCATCTTCTCCAAGGTAGCATAAGGACATATATTCAGAGATGAACCTCCATCTATCAAGACTCCTCCAACCATGTATCCAGATAACAAGACCGCTATGTGCAATGGCTTATAATGACCAATCCCTTCAGGCGGTATGTCATCATCAGTGAAAGATATCCCATTGTTGTTGAAAATGTGATCAACCAGATGTTGGATTTTTTCCACATCCACTGATTTTGGTAAGTAGGCTTCTTCCAAAACCTTTACTAAGATCTTCCTGTGATCCTCAGAAGCGAAAACCAAGTCCAGTACTGAGATTTGATGTGGAGCTTCTCTTAAGCTTAAAACCACCTTGGCTTCATTATGACCCATAGTGCGAAGGAATTTCTCAATCTTCTCTATGAGAATCTTCCCCTTTGGTTTTATGGTAGGCTTCATCACCCTTTGAGGAAGATACAATGGATTTTCCTTTGACACTGTAGAAATAGTATGAGACGTGGATCCTTCAGCTTCTCCATAATTCCATGGGACTTTTTGTAAGCTGATAACAAGATATTGTGGTCTGAATGGTAATTTGATTGGCTCTGGTGCAACCACTTTCAAACGATTATCATCACCTTTGAGTTGAATTTCTTGTATGGGAAATGGCCCAACAATCTCATCAGTCTCAGAGGATAGAACTGCTACTAGCCCCTTCCACTTAGTAGGACATGTATTCCCACTCTCACGTAGCACAGTGTCATCGTCTACCAACTACAGAACACCGCTGTCAACTAGATTCTGAATAAGGTGGCGCCCAACATTCTTCTATGCTGTGACCACGAGAATGTGAATGATATTAACACACTCCATCAG
Source organism: Panax ginseng (assembly GCA_020205605.1). Classification (NCBI taxonomy): domain Eukaryota; kingdom Viridiplantae; phylum Streptophyta; class Magnoliopsida; order Apiales; family Araliaceae; genus Panax; species Panax ginseng. The sequence continues at coordinate 151,629,922 of CM035132.1, forward strand.
AGTTGAACCATCTTGAATGGGGATTGATTGGAGGTAGAAGGGAGGTGATTCTTCCTTCATTGATTAGCATCTGAAATATCTCCTCCATAGGTTGGCCTATGTATGTAAATTCCCTTCTATTGGCAAAATCCCGACAGGCTTTAGCACTTGTTCTCTTCGCAACCTTGTCCTCCAGTGCTTCACTTTCTGAAGGTGATGATGGAGCATTCATAAGAAAAGGAAGGAGACAGGCATGCTCCTGGCTAACTAACTGGCGTGTGACTTGATGCTGATGGATTACCAGTTCTTCCAATTGTTCAACTCACTTACAAAGAGCTTTCATCTTACGTTCCATAGAAAATTAGAACTTTGCATAATCCCACCTATCAACACCATCTTTTATGGTCTGGGATGATTTGTCATTAAAATTGGAACTCTGTCCACTGCTCCAACTAATTATATTGATCTCTTCTTCTTTGTGTTGAGGAAGAGGGTTGTATTGAACATGAGGTTGATCTTGTTTGGTGACCACGATCTCACCATTGTATATTAAATCTTGGATCTTGTGTTTCAAGGCCCAATAATCTTGAGTATCATGTCCAGGTGCCCCGGAATGATAAGCACACTTCCGAATAGCATTGAAACCCCACCCATTAGGGTTGGCTGGTGGAAGAAGATGTGTGATTTTCTTCTGAGTAGTCAGAAGAGTAAAAATATTCTCGAGCGAGTCCCTTAAGGGTGTGAACATTCGAGGGCGCTTTACTTCTCCACCTTTAGGCAATGGAGGGTTTGAAGATTGTGCTTGAAAAGGTGAGTAGTTTCTCCTCTGTATAGGCATATTCTGATTGCCTTTTTGACCTTGTAATATTAAGGAAACATCCTCCTCTTTCTTTTTATGGACCCTCCGGGGGTTGTTTCCATAAGTTCCGGACTGAATTTGCTGAGCAAATGCTTTAAGAGAGGCTAGGTCTTGAATCTTTCCTGACTTCAACCGCATCTCAGCCATCTCTCCATGTTTGGTCATTTTAGAAAATGGTTTGCCAATACCAGCTAAGACTCTCTCATAGAAAGGAGCTTCTTGTATGTCTATGAAAGTTATGACCATTTATGATTCCGTCACAGAAGGAATAACTTGAGAAGCAAGGTGCCTCCACCTTTGAGCATACTCTCTGAAAGACTCGTTGGACTGTTTCTTGACCTTGGTAATCTGATACTGGTCAGGAGCCATCTGAGATTGAAAGTTATACTGAGTGAGGAAGGCATGAGCTAGTTCCTCCCAGCTATGGATCTTTGAGTTGTCTAATCTGGTATACCACGATCGGGCTTCTCCAGTCAGACTCTTCTGGAACAGCTGCATTCTGAGCTTGTCGTCCTCTGCATAAGATCCAAGTTCTCCTATAAATATCTTCAAATGTGTGTAAAGATCTCCTAAACCATCATACTTTTCCAAGTCAGGAGTTTTGAACTTCTCTGGATAATGAACACCAGAGAATATGCAAAGGTTAGTATATAAAACACTCTCGTATGTTACAATCCCTTTTGATAGAACGGATGGTTTCCTCCATTTAAAGGACCTTCTTCCTGATATCACCGGTGTCTGGATCTCTTTTGAGATGGGTGTTTTCAGGGTCTTTGTTGGTCATATCCAACAGAGGTTCCGGAATTATTTTATCTGAACCTTGTGCTCCTCCTTGTGTAGAGGAATCTGTATGTGTATGCATCTTTGGGCCATGAGTAGATTGGTGTAGTTTTTAAGCAGAACAACCAAATCTTTAATTTGTTTACTTAATCCGTTAAAATCTTCTCGAGAAATGGGATTAGACTGGTCAGAAGAAAACATGATTGGTTGTAGGCTCATGGCCTTTTAAAATTTTGAGTGAGTAACATGCCCAATTATTTCCCTACAAAAACTTATGTAGTTTAGTCTTTAGGATAATGTAAATGTTTATATGCTATCATAATGTGTCCATTTGAGGAATATTATCCTGCAAAAATGGGTGTCATTTGATAGCATGTCATGCATGTGCAAATATTCTTCATATTTTCTATTACATAGAGATGAACATGGAATGAAATTACAAGTAAATGCTTTTACAAGTAATAGAAAATGGAAAGCATGAATAGACTTTCCTCGGTGTTTGGTTTATTAGAGGCTGACCTATCTTAGGTTACTCTCGCGGCTTTTTGGCATGAAGGTTCCCAGATCATCGCAATCTACTTGACGGGAAGTTAATCCGGTCTTTCAACTGGAGCGAATCTGGGTGGTCCCTTTCCTGAGCCTCGTTGGAATTAGTCTCCCTATGAGTCCAGTAATCAAACACCGACAGGATAGCCTCCAGGTGGAGGAACCACACAACATATATTCACATACAACGTATCTTGCCGTTTATGAAAATGATAACATGTGCGAAGCACTAATATCATAGATAGATATATTACAGTGCAGTAAGTAATGCATTCATACACATTCATCATAAATGTAAATGCAACATACACACATAAGCATATAACAGTTTTGAAAAGCTTGTAGTAGTGGCTTAAGCCCTCTTACTGGTGTCCCCAGCGGAGTCGCCACCTGTCGACGTCGGGATTTTTATTTGTCCCTTTTTTCTTGTTCTTTGGTGTTCTCATGTTATTTGAGATTTGTTTGAAAAAAATAAGTCAAAAAGGTCCGACATGTATATGTCGACGATTTAACTGTAAGAGTCGCCAGTTGGTGTTTTTAACTGGTTGCACCAACGCAACCGAGAAAAGGTTTGCACATTGACCCAAAGGATGTGACAACTGCTAAACGGTCTGTGAAACCGAGATTCATTTGGGTTGGGGGCTTGATTATGCGGAGGGAAGGTGTTAGGCACCCGCCGACATCCGTGTTACCACGGTGACCGCCACTTTTCAAAAAACTGTTATATGAATGTGTGTGTGTGTGTGTGTGGATCAATGTGCAATTTATTTGGAAGTAGTGTGAGGCCTCATTCGCACCTATATACAAATGGTTTGAATTTGTATAAAAAATTCAGTTTTAAACATGATATAGCAGTGAAGTTTTGTAAAAGAGGTTTTTCAAACACTGTGCTCAATAGTAATTGAGACCTTTCCATACTTCCATTTTATTATTAAATATTCGACTTGTTTGCTTTTATTTTCGAGATGCGAAGCATCTTATAGAAAATAATATATATCAGTGTCGAATTCCTCATGGGCATGAAAGCTATCTAAGGAAATTCAAACACTGAGAATAATTTACAAGCTGCTTACAACTGAAAATGTCCATCACGTGAACCGAATCTAGATTCAGTGGACTGAATCTGTAATCACATGATTCCTAGGCTCACATGATGCCGCAGTTTATATGAAAAGCAGTAAGCAGTTATATATATAAAAGCTGTAAATATATATATATATATATAATCAACCACCATGAAGCACCTCCATGGGGGATCGGAAATGTAAATATATAAAGCGGTAAATGTTTATATAAAGACATGATCAACCACCACGAAGAACCTCCATGGGGGATCAGAAATGTAAATAAAGCAGTAAATGCAATCAACCGTCACGAAGTAAACTCTAGGCAGGACAGAATGTAAATAAAGCAGTAAAAGGCCACAAAGTAAACTCCAGGCCTAACAGAAATGTTATATATATATATATAAGCGGTAAACGCACAAGATGTTTCTCAATCCCGACTCGGTTTATCCTTTCAGCGATTTGTCGCTATATATATATATATATATATATAAAAGCAGTAAACGCATCGAATATAAAATTCAGGCTCATCGAACAGAGTCCGACAACAGTTCATATATATATATATATATAGAAAAGCAGTAAATGCTCCGGATATAAAATCCAGGCTCATCGGATATAATCCGACAACAGTTCATATATATAATTATATATATTTAAGCAAGTAAACGCTCCAGACATAAGTCTAGGCTCAATCGAGTCATAACTCAATAATGTTAGTCCATATATATAAATATATACATATATAAGTATATATATACAGACAAAAATAAAAACCACGGACCGAAGTTCGGGCATACACACACAACACGACTCGCAATGTGAAGAATAATGTGTGCAAAGATGAAGAGAAAGGCTTTATAGTGTGTAAGAAGGTTTATAGTGGGCTGTCAAAGAAGACTTCTATGACTATAAATGGATGAACACTCAGCTCCCGCGTAAAAATATAGTTATATGTGAGCTAAAAAGTGTTTAAAATAAGAAAGTACTCAATATGGGGTGTGTACAGAGCAAATTTGACAAGGCTTTCTCGCCTTTTTCTCTTGAAATATGGCCACCCCAAGCTCTATATTTATAGAGCTGGTGGCCACAGGTGTACCTGCGGCACCCGCAGATACACCTACGGCTACCGTAGATGCCCCAGACTCCGCGGGTCCCGTCATCTCAACGTACGTGCACTATGATGTCCGCTCGAACTTGCAGAACTTCAATCTGAGCATCCAATTGACATGTACAAGACCTTTTTGAACTGCCATTGTCGAGAGTTACGCAATGATATGGGATTAGAGGTTGTAAAAAGTCAGGAAGAGGGGACCATGCCCATGGTCTTCAAGCTTCAAATTCTATCCGGTGTGCTGCCCTACGTAATAGTCACTTAGGATTGGAACTCCTTGGCTCTTGTGGGACATTGTTGTGTAGAAATGTATATATGAGATGTTGAGACGGCGCAATGCGGTAGGGGTGGTAAGATGACGATTTTGCCCCTCATCGGGGTTATCTTCGATTTGGGTTGATAAAGTAGACGTTGCTCAGGGTTATCTCTGAGATTGGAATGCTGCAAGTGTTTGAATTCCTCAGGGTCATCTTTAAGTGTGCCTGTCTTCCCGATGTTATCTCTGGGTCATTGGAATGAGTGTCTCGGCGGGAGTTTCTAGGTTGAAGATGATTGCATGCATTTGAAACAAGCATTTCCGGGGTTATCACCGGAACTACAAAGGCATTCCTTGGGGTTATCTCCGAGGTTGGAACTGATACTCCCGGTGTGTATTCCGGGGTTGAGACTGAACTTTCGGTGGTATCCAAAATTGATATGAGCTGTCTTCCAGGGTTATCTCTGAAAGATGAATCTGCCCTCCTACAATGTTAGTTACAGGTGTGCAGAAAATTTCGAGTGTCTACAGTGACTTCTTATGTAAGTATTAATAATCAAAGATATTGTTCAATATTGTGTGCTACTATGCAACAACGCATATTACTGTACTTTTATCACCCGATATTACAACCATTTAACTGTAAAAGTTTTTTCGTTATTTTTTATAAAAAATTTATTTATGTCGCTTTCTATATCCGACAGTTATTCCGTTGTGTGGTCCACCAATTATCGCGTCGTCATACGGATATTTCCCGATAAAAAGAATATTTTTTGATCAAACGAATATTTTATGACCACTTGCTTACTTTGTAAAATTTTTAAATATCATCCTTGGCTTTAACCTTTTATCAATTTATCCATTTACTGAATAGAAAAATTGATTACTTTTATTTCATAAAATTCAGAGTCTTACAATCTCCCCTCCTTATGAAATTTCTTCCCTAAAATTTACGTACCTGGTGGTTCGAAGAGGTAAGGATTTCAAATTTTAGCTCCCAGGCCACTTCCTCTGTCTCATGGTTCATCCATTGCTCATCTCCTGCATTTCAGATATCATTTTAGAATACAGCTTCAAAATTAAGGTTAATATCATCCGAACCAAATAACAAAAATCAGCTTAGGTAAGATACACACTAGTGAAGGATTTTACTCGTCTCTCCCTTCTTAGTTCTAATCTCGGATCTCTGCCAGAGATCATATCCCTAAGCTTTGATGCCAAATGTGACACCCATAGAATAGGTCCACACAACCCATTACGAGTCGCCAGATATACAGTACAGAATTCAAATACAAACATTATTTATACAACTGTTAAATTATCGTGCAAAATACGATAACACATAAGTTATGTGTTTCAATACAAATAACAGTACTCACACTCCAAATTAATGATACTCTACATAAAGGTACAGTCGATAACTATTTTAGGAATTAAAATATTTGGAAAATGCTCAAGGAATCCTTCATACATAGGAGGTCATGCATCTAAGTTATAATAGATATTATAGGACTTGAGCATTACCCATTGTTGACCCAATAGACCCCAAAGAAGAACGAGAAGATTATTATCCTGTTCAATCCAATGGTGTGTATCTTCTTGCCATATAATTATCTCCATTGTCTCAAACTGAGGATTCTATTCCAACCATACTCCAGGATTATATAGATAATGCTCATAGATATATAGTCAGTAAGTGGATGTGCACAACTATCTCTTATAATAACACGAGTTGGTATGTGGTTAGACATCATGTATGATAATGGAAACACACTCTTTAAGCTCTTAGTATAATTTTGTCCTCCTCATTCTAATGAGGTGACCTTTTGACGCTTTCAAAGTCGAGTTCTCATCACCCTATTATTGTTCACCAAAATCAATTATTAAGTGACGTATAAAATACGTCACACATATCTTAAGTCCTCAATACAATTATATATTGTCATACTCTTTTATAATGTATTGAGAAACTTCCACAGACTCGGACCATCACACTACTCCCCTGTTATCCTCGCTCAAGCAAGCTACACTCTTATTACCTGAAAGGAATTATAAAGCAAAAAGGTGAGCACAAATAGCCCATTAAAGAATATTATGACTAAGATAATGTAGAAAAATTATCCTTAGTCCTCAACAGGGAAAAATCTAATAGAATACAATAGACAACAAGCTTTAGATCAACAACTGCAGCAGAACTAACAATCCAGTAAAAGAGTCAAGTAGAATATAATGTCTACTATCTCCTCCAAATTAAAAGTCCATTAGTAATATTTCATCCCTGTAATACCCATCAACAATTCTTTATTGTACCCAAGACAAAGAGAACTTTCATCACCTGTCTTCACCTGAACCACCACAGATTATAGTTAAATTCACAATTCATGTTTACAATAATGTAAATTAACAGTTGTCTTTGCCACAAAGTCTTAATAGAAGTTTCACTCAATATCCTGGCCCCAAAGGCTAAACACATTCAAATGTAATAACAATGATCATACCAATTAATTATTTATCTTTGCACTACGGGCCAAAGATATTCAACTATAAAACCAATGATCATGATCCTGCCAAACAATAGTCTATCTTTGCACTACAAGCCAAAGATATTTATTTGTATCATCAGTTGTCATGATCATATCATACACCTGTCCATCTTTGCACTACGGGTCAAAGCTATCAATCAACAGTTCATCTTTCCACTATGGGCCCAAGAGAACATTCATCACAAGTATTTATATGTAACATTAAAGGTCTTGATTATACAAATACACAGTTCTTGGTCATAATCATACCAATCAACAGTTCATCTTTGCAATACGGGCCAAAGATAACTTTCAGCACAATATAAGCATGAGGATGATGACAATGATATAAAGAATCAATCAAGTGAGATCAAAGATAAATATTAAATATTTATAATTCATTTTATTCAAAGTTCAAGAATAACCAAATTGTCAACATGATAACTAATTGAAGAGTAAAATTCAAGAATGATATTCATGTATCAAAAATAATTTGGACGGAAAAGAAACTAATTTTCTCGTGAATAGTAACCTGTGAATTGTACCCGAATGAATATTACCCCGTCATGCAAAGTACCCCGAATAAATATTACCCCGAGTGAATAGTAACAAACGATAGTAACCCGTCATGCAAAGTACCCCGAATAAATATTACCCCAAGTGAATAGTACCCGAGTGAATAGTAAAAAATAAATAGTAACCCATGATGCAAAGTACCCCGAATCCCCGAGTGAATAATACCCGAGTTAATAGTACCCCGTGAATAGTACCCTCGAGTAAAAATATTAAAATTTAATAAGAAAGTTCAAACCAATATTCCAATAAAACGATACTAGATGAAGCATAAAACTCAAAGATATTCTACTAAATTCATAGATTATAGAAGCAATACTTACCATAGTAAGTTTAGATTTAAAAATATGAAAAGAAATAATAAACGAAACTACAAATGGATTTTCACCCATCATGCAGTAATTCGCGTAGACAGGTTATTTCCACAGATTAAAGGAAGAATACGAAAAAATATTATCCCTTACAATATGAAAGAAATAATACCCTTTACGAATACAAAAGAAATAACACTCTTTACCTTAGTAGAAGATTGGATACTGCAATAGTGAATTAGAAGAACACTCTTCTTCTTTCTCTCTCTATAGTTTCTCTTGTGAGTCTTAGTGAATTGGTGAGAATGAAAGAAGAAATAAGCTTTTATTTATAAGAGAATGGACTAAATAGTAACTGATTCACGGACGGTCCATATTGATTTACTATTAAAATGGACAGTCTATATTGATTTACTATTAAAACCACAACGAACGATCCATATTGATTTACTATTAAAAACACCACCGACAGTCCAGATTGATTTACTATTAAAACCACCACCTACGGTCCAAATTGATTTACTATTAAAACCACCACCTATGGTTTAGATTGATTTACTATTATAACTTCAACTGACGGTCTAAAAAATTAGCACATCTCCTCATGGAATAATAAGCAAAACTTATAAATAATGCCTCATAACAAACCCCTCTATTTATATAAAAAATTTGAATAAATATTTACCAAAAATCACTTATCTTTAATAAACACATTTTTAATCTTTTAAAAATTACTCATTATTAATATTATAACTCACAATATTAACAACTAGGTCATTCTTAGGAAAAAGGGGGTTTTTCAATTAGGATTTCTCCTTATTGGCCCACAATTAAATAACATAACCCCTTTCCTCGACAGAACTTTCTAGACATTGTTAATAATTCAAATAATAATATGAATAATTGTGTTGTGTCAATTATTGATTTAATAATATAAAATATTATGCAGATGATACTGTGTCAATAATTGAATCAATAATATGAGATACTATGCAGCAACTACTGTTGCAATAATTGAATAAAACTTAGTGACTTCTTGTGTAAGCATCAATAATAAGAGATAATGTGTAATACAATGTGCTACTGTGCAACAACGCGTATTACTGTACTTTTATCACCGGATATTTTAACCGTTTAATGGTAAAAGTTTTGCCGTTATTTTTTTATAAAAAGTTTATTTATGCCGCTTTCTATATCCCAACAGTTATTCCGTTGTGTGGTCCACCAATGATCGCGTCGTCGTACAGATATTCCCCGACAAAAAGAATATTCCCCGACCAAATGAATATTTTATGATCACTTATTTACTTTGTAAAATTTTCAAATATCACCCTTAACTTTAACCTTTTATCAATTTATCAATTTACTGAATAAAAAAATTGAATACTTTTATTTCATAAAATTCGGGGTCTTACACCTGATTCTCTCTCCTAACTCTTTTAGGTTTTGAGAATGTTGATCATTAGTAACCAATCCAAATAAGACCCCTCTTATTTATAGACCAACCTTCCATCCTAAATCTTTTAGGACATAGGGTTTTATTTAATTTTATTTCCAAACTATTTAGGAATTAAATAATTTATAATAAGAATAAGAATAAGAATACTTCTTATTAATTTATAATTATTATTTCTCCAAATACTTAATTATAAATATTAGGATATTTAATTTATTTCACTAATAAATTAAATACACTTACTTCATTATTATTAAGTCAATCACTTCTAAAATAATATATCTCTTTTATGGTGTGACCCTTTAGGTTCAATATTATATCGGTAGTAGAATAAATAAATTAAAACCATTCTAATATTATTTATAATAAATTAAACTACTTTAATTCAAATATAAATAAATATGTTAGTCCCTAGTAGGCACAAGTTATCTAGAAGGGGGGGTTGAATAGATATTTGAAAATCTTTTCGTTTTAACTTGTTCTTAGATAATGATTAAAACTTTGCGAATTAATGTTTGTTTTAATCTTCTTTACCAAGCAATGGAGTTATGAGCGAGTAAAGGCGCTTATGGCGAGATATAGCGCTTATAGCATGAATGTAAACGACACGATTGTTTTTAAGTGGTTCTAGCACTCAAAGCTCCTAGTCCACTCTTCTACTCAACGAGTAGGATATCCACTAAGGATGTCTTATACAATCTTCCGAATCACACGATTCCTTCTAGACCGTAAGTTCAGGAACTTTTCTAGTTCACTTTTGAACTCTTCAAGTCCAAAGCAGACTTGGCTTTCTTCTGATTCACTATTTAACTCTTCAAGTCCACCGGACTTGGTATACTTCTTCAGATTGATTGATGATTGTTGTTGTTGCGTTACAAGGTTGCTACTCGGTTTCTTTGTAAGGCTCGGTTCGTAATAGCCGAGTAGTAATGAGCAAGCTTTGTAATATCTCGGATCGTAGAGTTGAGCCTTAGAGAGTTCTTCACGTTAAATGTTTATGCTTGCATTTTTCTTTCATCCGTCTCGATCCAGATATATGTGATGTTGAAAACTATCCGTTGGATCCATCCGTTGTGGCATTAAATGCATCCGAATTTTCTCATCTTGTGATGGAGACATTTCGCACATCTTCCTAATTCTCGCATTACGGACCACCGACACTTTGCGTCGCTTTTCACCTACCACCGAACAGTGTTTTGGTCCCTTTCATTCATAGTACTATCCTTAGCTTCTTCAATACGCTTCTTTGTTGCATACTAAGGATATTTCATTTATTCTGGGACTGATGGGCACTGCATCATCTAGGATCCATTCCTCGTATTGTTGAATTAACAACTCATGAGGCTTTAACGCTTCTCGACATGATGATGTTGCTTTCACGTTTTGGATTGTTGTACTCTACGATTCAGATCGTGTTGTTGACTCTACGATCCCGAGAGCACACTACGATCTTTACTTGCTCGTGTTGTTGACTGTACGATCCCGAGAGCACACTACGATCGCTGACTCTGCACACTACGATCGGAGAGTTAGCTTGGTGAACGTTGAGTCCATTCTACGATCGCTGACTTGTAAACTTCATGTTTCTTTCAGTACACTACGATCGGAGAGTTAGCTTGGTGAACGTTGAGTCCACTCTACGATTTCCAAAGAGTCCTCTTTCAAGGCAGGCACACTACGATCTTTAGGCTCTACGTTTTCTGCCTTGACTTCTGCAATGTTGATCAGAGTGATGCACTATGATTTCTTCAAGACTAATCTATTACATCTCAAGATCAACCTAACAGTTTTGATCTTTCTATCTATGCATTCTAGAACAGTATGATACACGTTGAAAGCTTAGATCAGCCTAACAATCTTGATCTTTCCATCACTAAGTCCTTGTACATAAATTCAATTAAGGACCTTACAATAATCATAAGCATATTAAAACATCAAATCATGTTATGCATTCTCCCAATAATCTCCACCTATTTGATGTTGACATAACTAAGGAGATTTGTTGTTATGATTATTGATTATATGCAGTGCAGAAAAATAAACATGACTTAGTATTTCAGTGAGCAGCTGAAATTTCTAGAGAATAAGCATGAATTTATTGATGTATGAAGATAGATGTTACATTTGAAACAGATACATCAATAAGAAGTGAAATTCAACTTATCTCTATTTTCTTAGCTTCTTGCTCCTTGGAGGATTTGCCTTTTCTTCCGCTTCTCCTTTTCTCTCGGCTTCATCTCTCTTAGCCAAATCTTCGAGCTCACTTGGGACTTAATCTTGGATTGTGGTCGTGTTCGCTCATAAATGCTTGATCTCCAATTGGCATTCTTAGGCTGTTCTAGGTTACTCCTTGTGAGCTAGAAGCTGGCCCTTGACTTCTTAAAGGTTGAGCCACTAAGACTTCCTGCTGATCTGATCGTTGAGTCTGCTAAGAGATATGCCTTGCAGGCAGATTCCTTGTTGTTTGGAATCCGCATCCCTTATGTCCTTGGTCTGCACCCGCGTCCCTTATGTCCTTGGTCTGCACGATCTCCTTCCCGATCTCCTTGCCTCTTTTCTCCCCTTTATGTCAAAGATCAAGAGTTCGAATGTCATCGACAGACATTTGCAACTCCTTGGACAAGTTCGTTTAATGACTTTTTGGTCCGAGCAATGTCTTCTATTTTCTTCAATGAGAACTTGAGACCTTGCTTCTCTTTGTTGAAGGATGGATAGAATGTTGTCATTTTTGTTGGCCATCACGACATAGAATTGTTGAAACTCTCTCGACGTGCCATCTAAAGATTTTGAATGCTCTGCAACATCCGCTTGTTCTGTAAAGATTAAGACAAAGATCCCTATGTCTTTTGGGTCGCAAGGAAGTGAATGTCATCCCCGCCCTTTATGCTTTGAAGCATTTCTCCGATGATCTCTTTTAGTGTTTTGGACAATTCAGAGCTCAGAGATTGTGGAAGGGTGTTTGCAGCATTGATCATGGATGTCAGTCTCAGCTGAATTAGTTCAGAGTGATCGTCAAGACTCTCTTCTAGTTCCTTGATCACTTTCTTAGACATAGCTGATAGATCGGCCTTGGTAGACAATTCTGAGAGAATCTCATCCATCTGGGGAAATCTTGAGGAAGAGGGTGGTGCATTGTTGAATTGTTCTTTTAGGGAGTAGAGAGCAAGTTCAATATTAAAGCATTCATTTCTGGACGAGGAAGGGATGTCTGATGGAGGGGCTTGAGTCTGGATGGATGGGATAGGTGACTCTACGATTCTGATATTTGATTCTTCTAGAGGACTATAGCCTGGAATCGTAGAGCAGGGGATTTGTTGGAGCTGAGCAAAGTTGGCTTCTTCTGGTTCTTCATTCATGAAATTTTGGGATTCTCATGAATCGAAACCCGATTTATTGGGTTGAGAACCACTTCCATCCATTTAGGAAATTCATAGAAATAACTAAATGAAGATGATGGCTGATGATTAACTCTAAAGCTTGTAGGGATAGTCAATACCTCATATTTGTCATTTGATGAGGAATGGTTTGTAATCAACTTTTTAGCAAAGATGACTTCCCTTGGAAATCCATGAGCGAATCTGTGATTCTTTGGATATTCCTTGAAGCTCCGTAACATGGGTCCCATGATTTCATAATCTGAGCTTAATGGTATGCCATCATGGGTAGGTAAGAAAACATTTGGTTGTACAGATAGCTTCTGTATCCATCTTTACCTACACCAGTTATTTCAAGCTCATCATCATCATCCTCTTTCTCTTCTTTGTTGTCTTCTGAAGAATCCATTATCTCAACGACCTTTGGCATTGGTTCATCTTTATCTTGAGCAAGGACTTCTTCTTCAGTTATTAGGATATTGTGAGGCTCCCCCTCAATATAATCATCTTCTTTTAGAAACTCCCCCTCAGCTGGAACTTCTTCTTGAGCAGTAGGCTTCTCCCCCTCAGCTGGTGCATTCTTCTCTTCGGTTGCTTGGGGCAGTTCTACTTTTACAGCCATGCTCTTGGCTTCCTTCTTCAGAACTTTTTCATTTTCAAGAATATACTTCTTGACCAGCTTTCTCTTTGCTTTGCTGGTTTTTTCTTTGGTTGTTTTGCCACATTGACCGGCCACTGTCCTTGAAGCAGCTTCCTCCATTTCTGCCACACTTGGCTTGGTTTCAGAGAACAGCAGAGTATCTACAATTGAAGACACTGTTGGTCTTTTGGACTTATGACCAGCCTTATTCTTCTTTAAGAGTTGTGAAATGGTGGCTTGATCCTCTTCAGCCTCTTCTTGCTGTTGTATGTTCCTCAGCCTCCTTAGAGTCTCTATGTCAGAGGACTCTACAGGCATGTTAGTTGCAGATCCTTGAGGCTCTTCGACTTGTGTTCCCCTCAGCTTTCTCTTGCCCTTGCTTTTCCTGACAAGAGCAGAGGGTTCTCCCTTATCTGCTTCTTCTTCTTCTTCAGCTTCATTGACAATAGTCATTCCTGCTTCCCCTTGTTCCCCAGTTCTCCCACTGGACTCTGTCATCATTCTTGTATACTCAGCAGGGTTTCTTTCCCAGTTTTTAAACAACTGTTGTGTCATTCTTCGGTTTGGGTTGATGGCTTCTCCTTCATCATCCCCAATTTTATCACCCACAGCAGATTGCAGAATGATGCTAATAAATCTCCCATACAGCATCTTCTGAGTACTTTTTGATTTCTTCGAGCCTACAATCCACTTGCCGATCCACTCAAGTAGTATGGCTCCATAATTTAGTTGAATTCCAAGAGTTATGGCAGTCATGAGTTTAAGTTGAACTTCATTAACAGAGACATGACTGAACTCTTCAAAAGGATACATTTCCCAACAATATCAACTAGAAATTCATACCTTTGAGGGAATTCCTTCTTTTATAACCTTTTACAGAGGAGTTCTTTTTGTGATGCATTCTCTTCAATCCCTCTTCAAATCTTATGCTGTCGAGAAGTGAGTGCCCTGTATTCTTGAAACCTAGGGCCAGATTGAAGTTTTCTTCCCTTAGCGTCATTTCAACTCCTCTTACTCGTGTAGTGATGGTGTTGTGTTCGTACACTCCATTCTTATAGAACTCCTTCACTAGCTTGGGATAGATGAGGGTGTCGGTACTCAGCGCCTCTTCGAGACCTGCCTTCTTTAGTAGTGCTAAGGTCTTGTGAAACTTTGGTGGAGCATCTTTGAACTCATCAAACAGTAGTCTCAGAGCACGAGATTACATTTGAAACAACCATGATTCTGTGGTTGAGAAGTGGAATATGACTGAGCTTTCTCTTGAGTTAGGGTTTTGCTTTGAGAGAGAGAGAGAGAGAGATAATATTTTGAACTTCAAATTTCAAAAATACGGTTCCAATTTGTACTTGTAGCTTAGTGGGACAGGTGTCGCCTTTTGCTTGGCTCTACGATTTTGATTTGCTTGAATGTACTGATTTTCCCTTTGAGTCTTCAGTGCTGAGATGTCCTTAGAATGACTACGATCGTAGAGGTAGTCTTCTGGTTGTTGAGTCTGTCTACCATTCGTAGAGTCTGTCCTACGATCGTCGAGTCTGTTTTACGATCGTCGAGTCCGTTTGACAGTCGTTGAGTCTGATCATCATTCGTAGAGTCTGTCCAACATCGTTGAGTCTGATCATTATTTGTAGAGTCTGTCCTACGATCGTCGAGTCTGTCTTACGATCGTCGAGTCCGTTCGATAGTCATTGAGTTTGATCATCATTCGTAGAGTCTGTCCTACGATCGTCAAGTCTGTTCTACGATCGTCGAGTCTATCCTTTCAACTCTACGGTCGTGGACTTTCCTTGATCATGTCTATGATATTGAGTTTAGCCTTTGTACCTGTTATGGTTAGCACAGTCTAGAACATATATTTCATGGTTGAAGATTAAGCATGCCTAGTTCACTTAATAACTTATTGAATCTGGATTCATCTAGTGGTTTAGTAAAAACATCTCGCAAGTTGATTTTCGATGAGGGATATCTTCAGAGTGATATAGTTCCATTTTGCACATGATCCCTAATGAAGTGATACCTTATTTCAATATGCTTGGTCCTAAAATGCATAACAGGATTATGAGTTATTGCTATGGCACTTGTGTTATCACAGTGTATGGGTATAGATTTGAAATCAAACCCATAGTCAGCTAGCTGGTTTCTCATCCATAGGATTTGAGCACAAAGAAATTTGCCAAAGAACAATATATTCATCTTCTGCGATGGTGGACACTTTGAGTTTTGCTTTTTTGAACGGGACACAAAGCCTATTTCCTAGCAATTGACAAAAAGCCATCGGTACTCTTTCTATCTATTTTACATCCTGCAAAATCAGCATCTGTGTATCCTGTTAGTTCAAATGAGGATTCCTTGGGATACCAAAGCCCCAAGTAAGGTGTGCCTTTGAGATACCTGAAGATCCTTTTTACAGCAGATAAATGAGACTCTTTAGGGTTAGCCTGAAATCTAGCACATATGCATGTTGCGAACATTATGTCTGGTCTACTAGCAGTTAGGTATAAAAGAGAACCTACCTCTGTATTGAGTTATATCAATACCTTTACCATTCTCATCTTTGTCAAGCTTAGTTGCAGGAGCAATTGGTGTTTTCATGGGAGAAGCTGATTCCATGCCATACTTCTTTAACAAGTCTTTGATGTATTTGGCTTGATTTATGAATATTCCTTCATCAGTTTGCCTTCACTTGTAGTCCAAGGAAGAAATTCAGCTCACCCATCATGCTCATTTCAAACTTGCTCTGCATTAGCTTAGAGAATCTCTTGCATAATTTTTCGTCAGTAGAACCAAAAATGATGTCATCAACATATATTTGAACTAGTAAGACTCTGTCTTTGTGCTTTCTAAGGAATAATGTGGTATCTACCCTGCCTCTAGTGAACCCATTTTCTATTAAGAAGTTAGTTATTGTTTCATACCATGCTCTAGGTGCTTGTTTAAGACCATATAAGGCTTTATCTAATCTATAGACATAATTGGAAAGAGATGGATTGATAAAACCTGGAGGTTGTTCGACATAGACTTCTTCTTGAAGCTCTCCGCTTTAGAAATGCACTCTTGACATCCATCCGAAAGACTTTGAACTTCATGTGGGCAAAGAAGGCAAGAAAGATTCTGATGGCTTCTAGTCTGGCAACGGGTGCAAAAGTCTCATCATAATCGATACCTTCTTCTTGAGAATAGCCCTTTGCCACTAATCTTGCCTTGTTCCTGGTAATGACCCCATCTTCATCCATTTTGTTTCTGAAGACCCACTTAGTTCCTATCACTGGATGATCATTTGGTCTTGGCACTAATCTCCACACTTTGCTTCGTTCAAATTGGTTGAGTTCTTCTTGCATAGCTTCTATCCAACTGGAGTCTTCCATTGCATCCTCTATTTTCTTTGGTTCAATTTGTGACAGGAAGCTTAGATAGAAACATTCATTCTGAGTAGCAGATCTTGTTTTGATTCTAGCATTCGGATCTCCAATGATTAGATCCTGAGTGTGATCTCTTGCCCTCTGCTGCCAGTTGGAACATCTGTCCTGATGCCTTCTTGTCTTAAGTCTTCAAGGTCTATTTCTTCTTCTTGAAGTGGAGGTTCATTATCTTGGATGGTCCTCTCTACGATTACATTATCATGCTCTACGATTTCTCTGTATGGTACTACACTCGTAGTGTTGACCTCGACGACTTCAGTCGTAGTGTTCTGAGGTACTGCTTTGTCTTAGTCAGTTTCATCAAAAATGACGTGTATTTAGACTTAGACATTCAGCGTCTTTTTGTTGAACACTCTGTATGCCTTCTGTCCGTGGCATACCCAAGGAAGATTCCTTCATATGATTTTGGTTGAAATTTTGTCGGTATTGTTTTCCATTATTGAGAATATAGCATGCACATCCAAAGACATGGAAGTAGGCGACACTTGGCTTTCTTCCTTTCCATAGTTAAGTAGGGCGTCTTCTTGATCGTGAGTAGAGTGAATTAGTGATCTATTCTGAGTGTAGCATGCAGTGTTGTTGATACGCCCAAAAGTATTCAGAGCATCGTCAGCCGCTAGTAAAGTTCTCCCACCTCTATCGTGGTTCTGTTTTTTCTTTCAGCGACTCCATTTTGTTGAGGAGTTCGTGGAGCTGAGAAGTTATGACTGATGCCATTGTCTGAGCAGAACTGATCCATTTCTGAGAAATCGAATTCTCTGCCATGATCACTCCTTATGGCCTTGATTTTCTCTCCTTTCTCGTTCATCACCATTCTGAACATCTTGATTAATTCGGAGCTTGTCTCATCCTTTGAAGTTAGGAAGAATACCCATGTGAATCGGGTGTAGTCGTTAAATATGACTAGAGAGTATCTTTTTCCTCCAAGACTGGTTGTTGGGATTGGCCCAAAGAGATCCATGTGAAGCAACTGCAGGGGCTTGTCAATAGAGTTATCAGTCTTGCTTTTGAATGAGCTTCTGGTTTGTTTTCCAAAGTATCGACAGTATTGCATGGCCTTTCCTTCACAAAGTTGAACTTAGGAAGGCCAAATGCACGAGATCTTTTGATGCCGCTTTGGATATGCTTTTAAAGTTGAGATGGGATAATCTTGATGCCATAGCCAACTCATCTCTTCGAAGCTTTAGCTAGAAAACATATTATCTCGTCTCGAGCTTAGTTGTCCAATTTCTTACCGTGTAGACATTTCCTTCTCTTGTTCCTAAGCTTTCTTCGCAGATGTCTTCAAATCTCTGACTTGACATTGATTATTGATGAATGTTACTTGATGTCCCTTGTCGCAGAGTTGACTAATGCTTAGAAGGTTGTGCTGCAGACCTTCCACATAGGCCACTTTACTGAATGATATCACACCATTTCCGGCTGAGCCATAGCCTCTTGTCTTGCCAGTACCATTATCTCCAAAGATGACTGAGGGACCCTCCTTTTCTACATAGTTGGATAGTAGAGCTTTGTTCCCTGTCATATGCCTCGAGCAACCACTGTCCAGATACCATGTTGAGGACGTGGAGCTCTTTTCCTGTCAAAACATTTGAACCTTCATTTTGGTACCCATATTTGCATGGGTCCTTCTTTGTTAGTGCCTTTGGGGACCCAAATTTTTCTAATCTTGGGTCTCACATGCATGGAATTATAATAACACTTTGTGGCCCTATGACCATATTTATTGCATATGAAGCATCTATTATAATGCATGCCCTGTGTGTGTGGTGATTCATCTTCCACTTGGACTTGTATGGTTCCTTAATTAACCTTACATTAAACCGGCTCTCTCTTTCTTCCACGTGTCCTTAGGTTTCATAAATAGTGATGAGTGTGCCTTACCTCTCTTGTACCTTCCCAAATGATTCGTAGAGTTGATTTTGTTTGACTCTCACGATTCTTCGAGGTTGGTAAGTAGAGGTTGGAATTACTCTTTTCCTTGATGAAACCTGCACTGAATATGAGATCCTTTACTTCTCTCGAGTATAACTAGAGACAATGGAACAAGGTTGAACTGGTTCTTCCAACTGTGAGGATTTCACACAAGCAATGCCTCTACCAAAACTTGAGACATTACTGGTGCTAGTTTCCATTATCTTTTCCATACTTAGCTCTGAGATGGATTCCCCAAAGCCTAAGCCCGTTCTGTCGAATGCGCTTCTCTGAGTAGAGAGCAGGCAATCCATGGAAGATGTGGATCTGTTCCATGCAGAGATAGTCTTCTCTAGATCCTCAATTTTAGAGGTTAGCATAGACTCTCTTTGAGCATGATGTGTGTTTGTCTGTTTCAAAGTTTCATTCTCAACTTCAAGCTTGGAGAGAAGATTAGTACTTAGAAGGGCTGTTTCAAGCTCTTCTTGAACTTTCTTCTTCTCCTCTTGAAGAAGAGAATGATCTTTAGACAAGACTCTGAACCACTTCATGTATTGATGTAGATCAGTGGTTATGCCATGCAATGCAGTTCTTAAGTCACTTATATCTACATCAGGAGAATTAAAATCAAATACCTCATCGATACTTATATCATGTATGTTTAGGCTTTGTTTGTCCTTTGCATGTTTGGCCATTAAGCACAGATTGGCCATATGTGGTTCTTCCTTATCTCCGGAGTCTGCATTTGAGTCATTATCTGAATCACTCCACGATCCTCCGGCAACCAGGCCTTTGTCTCTTTTCTGAGGCCTCTTGGTTCCTTTGTATTCTTTCTTTGCCTTGGATTTCTTCTTTAGCTCTTCTTTGATAGGCTTGTTGTAGTTGGCAATGAAATGACCAGGTTTCTTGCAGTTGTAGCATAAATCATTTATTTGTTCCTGGCTGACGTAGTTGCTGACTTTCCTTGGCTTGCCGATTCTACCTTGTTGCATGAACCTTCTTAGTCTCTTTACCAGCATAGCAAAGTCATCATCATCGTCTTCATCATCATCATAGTCAGTCTCAGTGATGACTTTTGATGCACCTTCATTTGCCTTGAGAGAAACACCCTTGTCTTTTCTTCTTCCTTCTGAAAGGGTTTCAGCACGTTGGGTTAGCTCCAGCTCGTATGTCAGGAGATTGCCATACAGTTGTTGAACTGTTATCTCATTAAGATTCTTTGACTCTCTTATTGCAGTGGTCTTTGCATCCCACTTGCTCGGTAGAGCTCTCATGAACTTTATGGTCAGATCTTTGTTAGGATAGATCTTTCCATATGCTCGTAGAGAGTTGAAGCGTAATGTTGAATCTTTCATAAGTGGCGCTTACATTTTCGCCTTGCACATGAGCAAACATCTCGTCATCACTTGTGTAGAAGAGAGACCGCTTTGTTCTCTCTAACTTCTTTAGTTCCTTCGTGCATGATCAGCAGTGCTTCCCAAACCTCCTTAGTTATTTTGTTGTTTACAACATTTTCAAACAGATCGTCCTCTAAGGATTGGAACAGGATGTTCTTCACTTTTTTGTCAAGTTGGACAGCTCTCTTCTCTGTGTCTGTCCATTCTTCTTTTACTTTTATTTGTACTGCTTGGATCGTCAATGGTTGGTGCAAGCTTTGTTGGTATATAGGGCCCATTAAGAACGAGTCTCAAATAGATCTTCATCTATTGAGTCCATGTAAGCTTGCATCCTGACTTTCCAGTTTGCAAATTTATCCTTGTTGCACATTGGTGGCTTCTTTGCCTCCCCCGGTCTGGATTCGCTTGACGAAAGTGCCATTGGATCTAATAAAGCATGTAAGTCAGAAATAGAACTCCGCTTTGATACCAATTATTAGTCCCTAGTAGGCACAAGTTATCTAGAAGGGGGGGTTGAATAGATATTTGAAAATCTTTTCGTTTTAACTTGTTCTTAGATAATGATTAAAACTTTGCGGAATTAATGTTTGTTTTAATCTTCTTTATCAAGCAATGGAGTTATGAGCTGAGTAAAGGCGCTTATATGCAGATATAGCAGTTATAGCATGAATGTAAACGACACAGTTATTTTTAATTGGTTCAGAGCACTCAAAGCTCCTAGTCCACTCTTCTACTCAACGAGTAGGATATCCACTAAGGATGTCTTATACAATCTTCTGAATCACACAGATTCCTTCTAGACCAGAAGTCTAGGAACTTTTCTAGTTCACTTTTGAACTCTTCAAGTCCAAATGGACTTGGCCTTCTTCTGATTCTCACTATTTAACTCTTCAAGTCCAAAGAGACTTGGTATACTTCTTCAGTTGATTGATGATTGTTGTTGTTGCGTTCTGAAGGTTGCTACTCAGTTTCTTGGTGTAAGCTCTGGTTCGTAATAGTGAGTAGCTGAGAAAGCTTTGTAATATCTCAGATCGTAGAGTTGAGCCTTAGAGAGTTCTTCACGTTGAATGTTTATGCTTGCATATTTTTCTTTCATCTGTCTGATCTGTATATATGTGATGTTGAAAACTATCCGTTGGATCCATCCGTTGTGGCATTAAATGCATCTGAATTTTCAGATCTTGTGATGGAGACATTTCGCACATCTTCCGAATTCTCGCATTACGGACCAATGACAACTTTGCAGTCGCTTTTCACCTACCACCTGAAAAGGTGTTTTGTCCCTTTCATTCATAGTACTATCCTTAGCTTCTTCAATACGCTTCTTTGTTGCATACTAAGGATATTTCATTTATTCTGGGACTGATGGGCATTGCAGCATCTAGGATCCATTCCTCGTATTGTTGAATTAACAACTCATGAGGCTTTAACGTTTTCTGACATGACAGATGTTGCTCTACATTTTGGATTGTTGTACTCTACGATTCAGATCGTGTTGTTGACTCTACGATCCCGAGAGCACACTACGATCTTTACTTGCTCGTGTTGTTGACTGTACGATCCCGAGAGCACACTACGATCGCTGACTCTACACATTACGATTGGAGAGTTAGCTTGGTGAATGTTGAGTCCATTCTACGATCGCTGACTTGTAAACTTCATGTTTCTTTCAGTACACTACGATCGGAGAGTTAGCTTGGTGAACGTTGAGTCCACTCTACGATTTCCAAAGAGTCCTCTTTCAAGGCAGGCACACTACGATCTTTAGGCTCTACGTTTTCTGCCTTGACTTCTGCAATGTTGATCAGAATGATGCACTATGATTTCTTCAAGACTAATCTATTACATCTCAAGATCAACCTAACAGTTTTGATCTTTCTATCTATACATTCTAGAACAGAATGATACACGTTGAAAGCTTAGATCAGCCTAACAATCTTGATCTTTCCATCACTAAGTCCTTGTACATAAATTCAATTCAGGACCTTACAATAATCATAAGCATATTAAAACATCAAATCATGCTATGCATTCTCCCAACAAAATATATTTATTCTACATCATAATGAAAATAGTATGCACGTTACCCAATCATATTTGATATGATGCAGCATAGACTTTGTAATCTTATTCATTTATTAATAAAAGAAATAATTTATTAGAGACATTTTCGTTATCTACGTGATGCTATTAAATTAAGTGTGATAAACTCATAGTTTTGAGCAATGCTTTTAGAATCATGATGCTGATCATGCTCATGAGATCTAAATTCTAGATAGCTCACAAACTAAAATCATTCCTAATCGTTAGATTACTAAAAAAGGGGATTAATAAATCCAGATAGATTGGTACATACTTTGCTTGCTCTTAGAAACTGGATGATTGATCTGATAATTATTTGTGTGGAGACACTAAAGTAAGTATGTAAGAACTTATTAGAGAATACGTTCATTGAACGTGGCTCGCTAAAGGAATACCTAATGGAGTTTTACTTGCATATCAATAGGAGGTCCTTAAGTGATAGTAATACAAGTGATCCTTAGACTTGAGATCATCATAGTATTTTGTGTATGATGAGTTATACTTTGACATGTCCTTTAAGACCCTTACACTATGTTTCTGAGTTTAGAACAGAAAAGAAAAGAATAGAAAACTTGAAGTTTTTCTTTGTGTTTTTCTGAGTTTTTAATGGAAAAGAATAGAAAATTTAAAATTGAGGACATGAGTTATAATTTAAAATTTATTATATTAAAAGTTGGGAATAATATGGGAATTATAAAAATATTACTTATTCCAAATTTTTTTCCGGCCAAATCAGGCCAATTTTGGACGAAAAACTTTGGCAGGAAAAGTGGCCAAGTTTTCTATCCATTTCTTTTCTTTTCTGTTTATTAAAAAACTCAGAAACATAAGAATTGGAAAGAAAACTTAACTTTTCTGTTCATTTCTTTTCTTTTATGTCCATTTTAAAACTCAAAAACAGAGCGTTAGGGTATATAAAAGGGTATGATAATGTATAATAAGTTGTACAAGGAGATAGGTGAATGGTCAAATGTAGCGCCCCCAAATCCGGGTACCTTTTACCTCGGACCTGGTACGTTACGATACATCATTTCTATAACTAATGCGGAAGATATAAACATAAATTGTTTATACAGTAAACTTTTACACATAATCCCCAAGGTCTGTAACCTTAACTTAATACATGCATTCAATATTCTACAAGATTTACAATGTCATTCGCATCCGAAAATTTAAAAATTATAACTGTATAATAATCCAATTCTGGAATTTGCCTTTGCCTCTGTCTTTATTCAAGCCTTCATCTTAATCTGAAAATTTTATCATGTATAGCAAGGGTGAGCAACTATTTTGCCCAGCATGTTTAAGTACAATGAAGATATATCATGATTGAAAAGGAATAAGCTTTCAAGTTTTCAACAATATAATGGTTATGAAAGAACATGAATCAAATTTCAATACATAGATGATTGAATTAATAACGCTGATTGGTCAACAATGACCATGAACAAATACTTTGGTAATGAAGGTGATCAGCCTTTCATACCTGATAAACATATGCAATGTGCACTAAGTGCGAATCAATAATCATGGATGTGGAATAATTGTCAATAATTATACCACTAGCATTCTGGAAAATTATTAACTCGAGTTTAAGTTAGAAAACTTGCCTGTACCGTTGATTACCGCTAAGCAATCTAATTTAATCTCTTATGAAAGACCTATCATTAATAAGATCAATCCTCTAATTAGCATAATACATTTTATCTCACACACTATTACTCAAATAATAATTAGCTAACATTTAGCCAAATAATCAAATGTTGAAAATTCTTTAACTCGCTAGTAATATTATCGTCATTTGATAATATTATTATCACATAACCATCATCTTAAATTCTCGTCTAATATTATTAAACTTTTAATAATATTTTAGTTACTTCTCCATTTCTTAGTAATATCTTAATCATTTACAAATATTATTAATTATTTAATAATATTCAAATTATTTATTAATATTATTAATCATTTAATAATATTTTAATCACCTTATAATATTATTAATCATGTAATAATATTTTACTTGTTTCATAAATAATAAAGGTCTCATACATTTGAAGATGCAAATATTTTACATCTTGAAGCTTAAACCATTTAAATTTCATTTCAGAAATATCTTTTACCTTTACTCACAAATTCTGAGTTTAAGCAGCTAATGCATAGCTTTTATAGTAAAATTCAATTCACTATATTATTTCTTTAATTTAAATAATTTTTATATCATTTTGTCCGTTCATGAGTCAACACAGACCATTTTCTCATATATACATATTTTATTTTGCTAGCACATTCGCTTTATTTTTTGTTTTACAAATATTCGCATTTTCGCTATATATATGTATATTTATTAATCAGCTCAAAAACCTCACTTTGAACTCCGAAAACCTCAAAATATCATTTTTATGATTAATACAATTTTTCAAAGGTTTTACATTCTTCGTTGCACCACAAAATTATTTTATAGGCAACTATATTTTTTTATTTCGCTTAAGTATGTAATTTATATTTATTACATATTTTTATTGCTTTATTTATACCCGAAAGGATGTTTCTCGGCATAAAATATCACTTATAGCCAAATCTCACCCCGTAGAACTTTATTAGATTTATTATGAGTTATTATTTTGCCGGAACACGATTCGGAACATCGAACGTCACAGTCGTTCGACGCGGCGACGCTCGGCGTTCGCTCAAATTTTAGTTCTGAGATGCATGTTCGCTCATTTTTAATTCTCAAATCATAAGTCATATAACAGCGAAATTTCGGGCATATTATAAACCTCATGGAATAGTATTTTGGAAAAATTTCACACCGCGAAAACGGATCGCAGAAGCTCATCCAAACAATGCGCGGAGAGGATGTCAAGCGGCGATCAAGACAAATTTGACCCGACCGAGCATCGCATGGCTTCTCAGTGAATCATTGCTTTTTTGCTGACGTTATGTGATCTTGAGGCAGCCACTTCCCAATTTTCTCAGGCTTTACTCGTAACTCCGATTAATCTGATTTTTTGATATGTTATTCATGGCATACCAAAGTATTTTTAAAAAATATCAGGCTGGGTTTCAAGTATGATAGGCTACCCAAACAGAGCGCCAAAAGTGTGCGTTCATCATAGTTTTTCAACTTTTGCCGATACCCTCTCTCTCGCTAAAATAGGTCATAACTTTTTCGTTTCAAAACATTTTGAGCAATTCTTGAACACGCCAAGCTATCTTCCGTAACTACAACTTTTATTCTTTGACAATTTTCAAATTCTAAACACGTAATTCCGAAATTCGTGTAAAGTGACCGACACGAGTTGGTTTTCCGCTTTTGACTCGCTCGTTGAATTGTCATAACTCTTTTCTCCGAAGTCGGAATTAGTCCATTCTGAGTCTATGGAAAGCTTATTCAGGTGTACTATAACATACCAAAAGCCCGAAATTTTCGAAACATTAACCGATTGAAACGAAAGTGTCCCAAATAGCACGCGTCCATTCATCGACTTCTAGTTTGACAAATTCGACACATTTCCGTCCAATCACCATAACTCCCTCATCCGAGGTCGGAATGAGGTAATTCCAAAGCCTATGGCTTCCTAACTCAGTGCACCACAACTACTCAGAAACTCAGAATTTTTTTAGGCAACATAGCTATTCCAGAATTTGATACTATAGTCACTGTTCATTCAGTTTTCATTTCTAGACATGGTTTACTAAAATCTTCACCACGGATTCATTTTAACTCCGTTTTGGTTCATTCAAGTTAGAAAATATTCAGAACTTAGAGGGGTATAACATACAATCATCAAATTAAGCTTTTAGACATAAATGAAAAGCACAAATGGTCCTCAAGCTCAGTCCCAAAAACTGTCCAACATGGTTCTTTGTAAATCATTTATTTTGTGAGTTTTGGTTACACTTGGATGATTTTAAGGCTTCATATCTCTAATTACAATCATTAGAACTCATTTACATAATCAATTCCAAGCCAAAATAAGCATAGTAAACTAACTAGTTTACTAACAAAACTAACTAAACTTCCAAAATTTAAACTTTAACTAACAAACTAAATACAATATTTAAAATAATAACATTACCAAAAATTAAATAAGAAACAAACCCGAAAATACGAGTTCCACAAAATGAATACGCACTTCCATGCCAAAATTTAACTAAGGAGGTTTTTATAAAAAGTCCTCCCACAACAAAACTTTTCTCAAAATTGGAGGCCTTATTGTTGGTGAATGAAACAAAAGATCAAGCCCTTCTATTTATAAGTTTAGCAAAGGGTAAAGTTCTCAATTTAGTTGATGTGGGACTTAGTTTATACTAATTCTAATTTGTTTATACTAATTTTTCTTATTTTTAACATGCTAAGTATATTCATTCATCACGAATTTGTTTCTTAACCAATTCGATCCGTTCAAGTTGTGTTGTTTTCGTTTTATAGAGGAGAACAACAATCATCCATTATTTTAAAGTTTCCATCACGAATTCATCATCAGCTTTAGTCCCAAAGTACACCAAAACACACATTACAATCAAAATCTAAATTCCTCTTCTTTAGTATAAATACATGAATTTGATTTCTGAAAATTTGTTTCTAGATGACCATTATCAAATTATAAATATCTAAACATATATAACATCGTAACACACAAATTTATTAACCAAAACTCCAATTTTAAAAGAAACTCAAGGACACATAAACTAGAAATATAAATTAGATTATGTACCTTTAATTCCTTAAGAAATAAAATTAACCTTGTCAGTAAAATTATAATTTCTATTCAACCATTATAATCATAACATTATTTAACAAATTATCACTCCTCTAATTTAATTATTTAATTAAATTAGAATATCACAATATACTCTTGCGTAATAAAATACGTATAAATCACATCTATTTTATCACACTTAAATAAACTATCTCATAACAATTTTTATCAAATATTTATTTAATACCATAAATATTCATTTTATTCCATAAAGTTTCCAACTAAAATATTTAATGTACTTAATAAATATTTTACTCGCATTATACTAACATTTACATTTTCATGCAATATATTACCTTCTCACTTTATTAAATCAATTATACTTGTATTAATTCACTATTTTAATTAAGTGAATTATTCACACTAATTATGAAACTTAACTCATAATAATTTCCATTGCCCACAAGGCATAATAATTAAAATTATATTATCTCATAACATAATTTCAACTTAATTAAATTAACAAACATTATTTAATTTTTTTAACAATTTAATTAACTATTAAATCTCACATTCTCCAACATATGAATATATAATTCTTTTCACACCAAATCATATAATTCAAAATATATACACCTCATAATAAGAATTTTAATTATTAAATTCTTATTTTAATAACTTATGAAAATTTGGGTTGTCACATTCTTCCCTCCTTATAAGGATTCCGTCCTCGGAATCAAAGAAATATCCCTTACTCGATTTTCACCAAATCATTTTTTTGAATATCTTCAACACATTACCTTAATATAGATTTTATATTTCCTACCACATTCATTACTTCAACAAATTCTGGTTTTATTTCATAACTTTCACTTGAACTCAATTATATTTTGAGTATTATATATTCTTTAACCCATTAATTTTCTTCTCTAAGGATCGTTATCATAAACACTCGGGATATTACACCAACAAAGAATCTACCACTTCTAGCAAAAGGAGAGAATGCCCTATGTGATTTAATAAAAGAAAAATCAATAGTTTTTGCCCAAAGCAGAATGAAATTAGAAAGATGTTTCTAATTTGCATTATTTTGAGTTGTGTATTTGAGAATTGAAATACATATAATCACATAAAATAAGACTTGATAGTAATTTCATGTCTTATATTTGATTGGTACATTGTATGGTAAAATGTTTGAATTGTACGATAACTATACACGGAAAGGTTTGTTTATGATTAATGTTGAAATCAATATTATCTAGAAAGTCGTTGATCGCTAAGGGGGCTCACCCGTAGAATAAATTTTATTTATTTAAATGAATTAAGTAGTTTAATTTATTGATTTAAATAAGATTAGAATAGTTTAAATTGATTTATTCACAACCGGTTTAATATAAAGAACCTAAAGGGTCACACCGCAAAAGAAATTTATTTAAGAAGTAAATGGCATAATCATAATAATATGTTAGTTATATGTAATTTATGTTATGGTGATAGAATAAATTAAATAACTTAATATTTATATTTAATATTTTGAAAATATTAAATATAAATTAATCTGAGGAGTCTTATTATTATTATTATTATTATTATTATTATTATTATTATTATTATTTAATTTCTAAATGGTTTAGGAATTAATTAATAAAAGCACTCTCATAAGTTCCTAATTGGATTAGGAATTTAATTAATTAAAAGATTTTAATTAAATAAAATCATATTCCTAAATAGTTTAGGAGGGTAGCCTATATCTATGAATAAGAGAATTTTTATTATGGATTAAGCTTACACGGTTACACAGTTTGACATACTTTCAATAGTTAAGAGAGTACTTACAGTTTCTATAGAGATAGAAACTAGGGTTTTGCCAACAACCACCTCCTTGAATATATATTATTCCTTGATAGATCACCTCTAGAGGACAAACATTTGGGTGGCTAACGTTGATCTAAAGAAGGAATCTCATCGGTGGAATTCAAGGAGAGCGCGAAGGAATTGGAGGTGAACTTGTACCTGAGGATGCTTTAATCTACGAGGGTATGATTATATATCTCCATCTCTTTCGTTTAATTGATAATTGAGCACAAGGATGATCATGGTGATAATTTGTATGAAAAATTTTAAAATTCGCTTTTATCGCGGTTCCGCTATGTTTATGTAATTTGATTGCATGGACGCGCTATATACAAACCTAACAGTGGCATAAGAGACTAACCTTATTCTAATTATTGATATTCCAATCCATATGTGTGTGGATATGTGATTAGATCAAAATTTTTGGGAAAAACTATATTTTCTCTGTCTGTGATGCAGCGTGGCCACGTCGCTTCCAGTTCTTTTTGGAGCTCGATCGCGCCTTAACCTAAGAATCATTCCTTGGGGTTACAACGCGGCCGCCCCGGTTCCTAGTAAACTTTTAATTGCCCATTAAATAATATTAATGCATATATGGAATGATTTTCTTTTTTCATGAGATGAATCTTATTTATTGATGCATATTGTGATATGTATGATAATAAATGGGATTGATTATGGACTATTGACCAATAGATGATTGAATTTTATTTTAGATGGATGCATAAAAGATTGAGTTTTATAAATGGGGTCTGCGTACCTCGTCTTCTCTAATTTTTTTTAATGTAAATTTTATCTCTCTCCTATGTACTTCACCTTGACTGCTAATTAAGGTTTCTATTTATTGTAAATAGTTTATGTAATATGATTAGTTAGAATTACTTAAGGAATTAGAGAAAAATGAGCTAGAAGCACTTGAAGACCCGTTTATAATGGAGCTCGGGTTTAAATGTAATAGTTATACTTAAATTGAGTTCTTGCACCTTAGGTTTGAAATTTTGGTTCACGCGGTGACTCTAGTGAACCAAACTAGAATAAAATTTCATAATCAATCCGGGTAGAATATAGTATTCTATATGTTCATGCTTATTATATATATTTTATATATTATACAACATGTTTCGCATGTAAATAATATGACGCGTATTTTATATATATGTGCATGTGCACTAAACAAGATGAGACAAATAATTAAACCCTAAAAAATCATATTAAGTTGTAACATTCAAAGATATTTGGAATATCTAACGTCGCCTTCCCGCATGATAAAACGATAGAGTATCAACTAATCATTATAAGTTTGTTGTGCACACACAAAGCTTATATTAATTTTTTTGAGATGTTGTTTTATTACATTTGATGTTTATAAGGAATTGAACATTATCGCTTTGTTGTGCACACACAAATTCTGTAGTTTTCTCTTCACTTATATGGAAATGTTGGGTCTAACTTAACTTAGATTTTTTTAGTTCAGACGTGCACACACTTGACCATTATGATCTAAGACACAAAATAAAAGGAGTTATATGGTGATTTAATTGACAAAAATTGTCTACCTTTTTATTTATATAATTTGTTGTGCACACACAAGGCTATATACATTTGAAATGAGATCATTATTCTCACTAGCAAATCTTTAATTAGATTTGTTAAACTATATAAGAGGGTAATATAGTTTGATAAAAATATTCGAAGATACTAATTTAAATACAGACATAATTTACTTTGGTAATTAATAAAATGAATGTATGCTATAATGTTGTTAAATTATAAATTCATTTATAGAATTTTACAAACGTCTAAATTACTATCATTGAGGAGCATATTAGATGTTATTTAAATGGATCGAATTACACTGATTGGTTAAGAAATTTGAGAATAGTTCTCAAGGCTGAAAAGCTATCTTATGTCCTTAATAAGACTATCCCTGCAATGGTTGCAGACAATGTCTCTAAGGAAGAGCTTGCTACTTTTAGAAAGTGGAAAAATGATGCACAGTTGGTTCAATGCATCATGCTTGAATCCATGAGTAATGAGCTTTAGCATCATCGTGAAAATATAGATGCTCCTACTATAATCATGCACCTCAAGTAGTTGTATGGTGAGGAAAGTAGGACTTCTAGATATCATATATCTAAGGAGCTCTTCCAATCTAGAATGACCGATGGCACTACAGCACAGACACATGTCCTCAAAATGATCAATTTGATTGAATAATTAGGACAACAAGGTTTTATCATGGACGGAGAGTTTAGCCAAGATTTGATCTTACAGTTACTCCCAGACTCCCTCTTACAATTTTTTATGAATTTTCACATGAATAAGCTAGATGTTAGCCAAGCTTATTTGCCTAACATGTTAAAAATGCTAAGAGTCACTTTTCAACCAAGAAAGACCAAGTCTTATTGGTAGATAACTCTTTAAGGAAGCGAAAGAGGGCCAAAGGATCTTTTGAAAAGAAGAACAATTCAAAGAAGGCAAATGGAAAGGCAAAAACTAAGGACTATAAGAACAAAACTGATTAATATAACAAATGAGTTTGCTTCCACTATAATAAGCCTGGACATTGGAAAAGAAACTATGAGAAGCATCTTTCAGAGGCTAACCAGAAGAAGCTTAGTGAAGCTTCTATTAAATACACATGTTTGTTCATGATTGAAATAAATCATTTTGTAAGTCAAGTTTCTACTTGGGCATTGGATACCGAATGTGGTTCTCATAAATACAAATTTATGATGGGGCCAAGAAGAAGTAGAAAGCTAAATAAAAGGAAAGTCATCCTGCATTTGGGAAATGGAGCAAATTTTGGTCAATTAGCCATAGGAATTATTGTTTAGCATTGCCTACGGGCAAGTCCATTAGTTTAAATAATTATTATTATGTTCCAACACTTATAAGAAACATTATTTCAATTTCTGTATTGGATATAGATGGTTGTGATATTATAATAAAGAACAATCGTTGTTCTATTTATAATAAAATGTTTTATATAGTGTTGGAAATTTACTTGATGGACTTTATATACTTGACTTACATAAAAATAATTTTATAAATTAAACAAACTAGTAAAAGAAAAGGAGATAATTATTCAAAGAGTTGAATATAAGTATTTGTTGAAATACATGTCTGAATCATTTGAAAGGTTCAAATATTTCAGAAGTGAAACAAATTGGCAAAGTATTAAGATTATTTGATTAAATCAAGGAATGAATACTTGTGCAATAAGTTTCTAGATCATCTCAAAATGGTATTTTCTCACAATGGATTCTTCTTAATACACAGTAATTGATTGGTTATCTGAAAGGAAAAAACGTAACATTTTAGACATGGTGGGATCCATAATGATTTTTACCGACATTCTAGTATCCTTCTGGGGTTATGCCCTAGAAACGAATGCATATCTACAAAATAAGGTAACCTCAAAATCCTTCCCTAAGACTCAATACGAGTTATGGATAGAGAGGATTCCTAATCTTAAATATGTTAAGATAAGGGTTTGTGTAACTTATGTGAAAATATTTCAAAAGGATAAGTTTGGGACAATTTGACAAGTGAAAATTTATGGAACTTCTTAAAGTAAGTTTAGGATAAGATTTATATAATCCTACTAAGCAAAAGGTGTTTGTTGTGAAACACACTGCCTTCTTAGATAATGGTATTTATCAATGAAGGGGCTAGTGGGAGGATAATAGTTCTTGAAGGAGTTTAAGAACCACAAAGCACTATAAGTCAAAAATGAGGAACCTATAGAAAAACCTATTATACCACAATTGAATCGTAAATATGGAAAAGTATCGAAGATACCTGGGAGGTATGGATTCATCATAGATGATGATGATAAGAAACGCATCATAGAAGATAATGATCCAGTTATATACGATGAGGCTAAGAGTTGTAGACATTTAGAGAAATGGATGATGACCATGAAATCCAAAATGGACTCCATATATGAAAAACCAAGTGTGAACTTTGGTTAAACGTCTGGTAGGCATAATGCCTAAAAGGTGTATATAGGTTAAGAAATTTGAGAATATTTCTCAAGGCTGAAAAGCTATCTTATGTCCTTAATAAGACTATCCCTGCAATGGTTGCAAACAATGTCTCTAAGGAAGAGCTTGCTACTTTTCGAAAGTGGCAAAATGATGCACAGTTGGTTCAATGCATCATGCTTGAATCCATGAGTAATGAGCTTTAGCATCATCGTGAAAATATAGATGCTCCTATTATAATCATGCACCTCAAGTAGTTGTATGGTGAGGAAAGTAAGACTTCTAGATATCATATATCTAAGGAGCTCTTCCAATCTAGAATGATCGATGGCACTACAGCACAGACACATGTCCTCAAAATGATCAATTTGATTGAACAATTAGGACAACAAGGTTTTATCATGGATGGATAGTTTAGCCAAGATTTGATCTTACAGTTACTCCCAGACTCCCTCTCACAATTTTTTATGAATTTTCACATGAATAAGCTTGATGTCAGCCAAGCTTATTTGCCTAACATGTTAAAAATGCTAAGAGTCACTTTTCAACCAAGAAAGACCAAGTCTTATTGGTAGATAACTCTTTAAGGAAGCGAAAGAGGGCCAAAGGATCTTTTGAAAAGAAGAACAATTCAAAGAAGGCAAATGGAAAGGCAAAAACTAAGGACTATAAGAACAAAACTGATGAAGATAACAAATGAGTTTGCTTCCACTGTAATAAGCCTGGACATTGGAAAAGAAACTATGAGAAGCATCTTTCAGAGGCTAACCAGAAGAAGCTTAGTGAAGCTTCTATTAAATATACATGTTTGTTCATGATTGAAATAAATCATTTTATTAGTCAAGTTTCTACTTGGGCATTGGATACCGAATGTTGTTCTCATAAATACAAATTTATGATGGGGCCAAGAAGAAGTAGAAAGCTAAATAAAGGGAAAGTCATCCTGCATTTGGGAAATGGAGCAAATTTTGGTCAATTAGCCATAGGAATTATTGTTTAGCATTGCCTACGGGCAAGTCCATTAGTTTAAATAATTATTATTATGTTCCAACACTTATAAGAAACATTATTTCAATTTCTGTATTGGATATGGATGGTTGTGATATTATAATAAAGAACAATCGTTGTTCTATTTATAATAAAATGTTTTATATAGTGTTGGAAATTTACTTGATGGACTTTATATACTTGACTTGCATAAAAATAATTTTATAAACTAAACAAACTAGTAAAAGAAAAGGAGATAATTATTCAAAGAGTTGAATATAATTATTTGATGAAATACATGTCTGAATCATTTGAAAGGTTCAAATATTTCAGAAGTGAAACAAATTGGCAAAGTATTAAGATTATTTGATTAAATCAAGGAATGAATACTTGTGCAATAAGTTTCTAGATCATCTCAAAATGGTATTTTCTCACAATGGATTCTTCTTAATACACAGTAATTGATTGGTTATCTGAAAGGAAAAAACGTAACATTTTAGACATGGTGGGATCCATAATGATTTTTACCGACATTCTAGTATCCTTCTGGGTTATGCCCTAGAAACGAATGCATATCTACAAAATAAGGTAACCTCAAAATCCTTCCCTAAGACTCAATATGAGTTATGGACAGAGAGGATTCCTAATCTTAAATATTTTAAGATAAGGGTTTGTGTAACTTATGTGAAAATGTTTCAAAAGGATAAGTTTGGGACAATTTGACAAGTGAAAATTTATGGAACTTCCTAAAGTAAGTTTAGGATAAGATTTATATAATCCTACTAAGCAAAAGGTGTTTGTTGCGAAACACACTGCCTTCTTAGATAACGGTATTTATCAATGAAGGGGCTAGTGGGAGGATAATAGTTCTTGAAGGAGTTTAAGAACCACAAAGCACTATAAGTCAAAAACGAGGAACCTATAGATTTACCTATTATACCCCAATTGAATCATAAATATGGAAAAGTATCGAAGATACCTGGGAGGTATGGATTCATCATAGATGATGATGATAAGAAACGCATCATAGAAGATAATGATCCAGTTATATACGATGTGGCTAAGAGTTGTAGACATTTAGAGAAATGGATGATGACTATGAAATCCAAAATGGACTCCATATATGAAAAACCAAGTTTGAACTTTTGTTAAACGTCTAGTAGGCATAATTCCTAAAAGGTGTATATAGGTTTTTAAGAGAAAGACTGGAGAAAATTGCAAGGTGGAGACCTATAAGGCCAGACTGGTGGGAAAAAGGTTTCAAATAAAGTCAAGGAGTTGACTGTGATAAAATCTTATTATCGGTAGTAATGCTCAAGCCCATTTAGATTTTACTTGCGATTGCAGTTTATTATTACTAAATCTGGCAAATGGACGTGGAGACGACCTTCCTCAATGATATTAGAGGAAAGTGTATGTATGATACAACCATATGTATTTATTTCAATGGTTGAAGCGAATCATGTATGTAAGACCCCAACTTTTATGAATAAAGATGAATTTTCTATAAATATCATTTTTGAATATTAAGGAGTGAATTTGATATAATGTTATAGTTGTGGGTAATATTTATAAATTTTGCAAAGTACGCAAGTTGTTTTATTATATTCGATTGGTCGGGGAATATTCGTTTTAACAGGGAATATACGTACGATAGCACAATCATTGGTGGACCCCACAATGAAATTATTATCGGAATGAGAAAATGACAGAAATAACTTTTTATGAAAATAACGGCGGAAGTTTTACCGTTAACTATTGAAATATTCGGTGTTAAAAGTACAGTAATACGTGTGGTTGCATAGTAGCACACGGTATTTATTATTGATGCTTACGTGAGAAGTCACTCAGTTTTGTTCAATTATTGCTACAGTAATTGCTGCATAGTATCTCACGTTATTTGATTCAATTATTGTCGATATTTTATATATTATTAAATCAATAATTGAGACGATATAGTTATTTATATTATTATTTGCAATATTGACGATGTCTAGAAAGTTCTGTCGAGGAGAGGTTTGGTCACCTAATTGCGCGCCAATAGGGACAAATCCTTATCGAAAAGCCCCATCTTTTCTGGGAATGAGCTGGTTGTTAATTATTGCGAATAATAATAAATGATGAATAAATATTGTTAAAAATATTGAGAGGATTTTTATGAAGTATTTGATATAAATTTTTCTTATTTTATGGACCCCTATTTACTCATTTTTCAAAATAATCAGTAGAAAGTTATTTAGTATATATATAATTATAAAGGTGGGGCCCACGAATATTGAAAAGTTGCCAAGGGTGGGGGGAAATATGTTTGTCACGGGTGGGTGGAAAAAGTTGGTTATATATATATATATATTATAATAAGTTTTGTTTTTTTATGGAAAATAGAATATATTATATTTTATTGAATATTATATTATTAAGTTGAAAAAAAAAGAAACGTCAAAAGTTTTTTTCGCCCGTGAATGATTTCGTCCGATTTCCTACTATGCAATCCGTGAGAAAAATTCAAATAGTATCCTTTCAATTCTCCTATAAATAGGATGCTTAGTTAGAATTGAAAATCACACTAGAATCAGAGAATTCTTCTTCTATAATATTAAGCGTATTTCTTTTGAGTTTTAAGAAGCTTTGAGCGTCGAAAATAGTATAAGTTTTCGTCAAGAATATCCCCGCCCTACTAGTCGGAATTCTCTTCTTTTTAAGGTAAGGGATATTAGTTTTGTTCAGTATTCGTATGAAATAATATTTTCTTCCATACTCTGTAGTATGTAAGTAATATTATTTCGTTTCAGATTTCGAATTCTACACTCATTTTGTTAAAGTTTTGGCTTCTATACTCCATGAAATTAGTAGAATATCTATGATATTTGCGCTTCATCCAGTATCTTTTTATGGAAATATTATTTTGAGCTTTCTTGATAAGTTTTAACTTTTTCATGCCAGAGTACTATTCCTAGGATTACTATTCCTGAAGTACTATTCACGGGGTACTATTCACTCGGTTACTATTCACCCGAGATACTATTCATGATAAAAATTAATTTCTTTTCTGTCCAAATCATTTTTGATACAATATTATTCTTTAACTTTACTCCACAAAGTAGTACCATGTTGACAATTTGGACATTATTGAATTCTAAATAAATAAAATTATAAATATTTAAAAATTTATCATTTTCTTTCTTTTAATTGAATTCTTATATCATTGTCATCATCCTCATGCTTATATTGTTATGAAAGTCATCTTTGGCCCGTAGTGCATAGATGGACTTGGTATAATTATGACCCAGGATTATTCGGTATAATCATGACCGTAGTGTTATAAATGATGTGGTAAAAGTCCTCATTGGCTCATAGTGCATTGATGGACAGTTGTTGGCATGATCATGACCATTGATGAAAACACGAATATCCTTGGCCCGTAGTGCATGGATAATTCGTGGTCGTGATACTAATGAATATCCTTGGCCGTAGTGCAGGGGTGATTCGATGTTGTGGATTATTTATTAAGCTGAGTCTAAGCGATAAAATTGATGATAAATTCTTTTAAATCATAGAAGTAGATATCATGCTCTACTTGAATCTTCTAATGGATTGCTTGTTTCGCTGCAGTTAAACTTGATGTCTATTATATTTTATCAGTTTAACACTATTGAAGGCTAACGATAATTTATTCTGCATTATCTTAGTCATAATATTTTTTACTGGGCTAGTTGAGCTCACCATTTACTTTTATTGTTCTCTTAAGGAAATGAGAACGTAGCTGGGACTAGTCTGGGAACGTAGTGACAGTCCAGATGTTTGCATTAGTAGTCCTCACTATTTTGTGAAATATTGTGAAAATAAATGTAATAATATTGAATTTGAGTTTGGGTATTGTCTAGAAGATAATATTTGTGTAAAACCTCTCAACTACGTCTTTGGTCGTATTGTATAATTAAGTTTGTATTTGAATTCTGTACCATGTATTTGGAGACTTAGAATGGGTGATGTATACCTATTTTGGGGGCGTCACAGTTGGTATCAAAGCTTAGGGATATGATCTCTGGCTAAGATGTGAGACTAGAACTAGGAGGGGAGAGTCGGATAATTCCTTCGCTAGTATTACCTACCTAAGTTTAATTATTATTTAATTGTTCGGTCAGAATATAGGGATAATATGTTGCATGTCAATTAACCCTTGTTCTGTGGCAGTATTTGAAAATGACATCTGGGAATGTTGAGAATAGCAATGGAGCACATGAGACCGTTGAATCACCCACAATCAATAACTAGGAAAATGTGCATCAGGAAGGCAACAATCCTCATGCAAACAACAACACCGACCAAATGATTTACTACGGAATGTTTAGGGGCTTTTTACAATTCATGTAACATTAGGCGAGAGAGACTCCTATCCAAAATACAGATGGAAACACTGGCAACTCTCGAACGGTCACTGCTAAGCAGTTCAAGGAGCTGGGACCACCAGAGTTTTTGGGAGAGCCAAAACCACTTAAGGAGGAGTCGTGGATAAAGCAGATCACCAAGATATTTAATGTCTTGGGATGCTCCGAGGAGAAAAAGGTTCCCTTTGCCACTTTCATGTTGCTAGAAGAGGCGGATTATTGGTGGGAATCTGTAAAGCGTACTCAACCTGCCGCACTGAAGATGTCTTGGGAGAAGTTCTAAGAACTGTTCAATGACAAGTACTTTTCTGAAAGTATTCGTCACATGAAAGAGGTAGAGTTCATCAAGCTGGAGCAAAATAATATGACCGTGTCGTAGTACGAAGCCAAATTTGTCGAGTTATCCTGGTTTGCGTCCCACTTAGTTGATAATGAGGAGAGAATGACGCGGATGTTTCTAAGAGGTTTGAAACCCGAGATACGTCAATACCTCATTTCTCACAAACTTTGTTTATATTCAAATGTTGTAAATATGGCTTAGTTATTGGAGCGCGATAATGAGTCAACCCAGCCAAGAGAGAATAGCCGGCAAAATTATAATACCAGTGGTAGCAGTCATTGAAGCGGTGATAACAAACGTGGAGGGAATCAACAGGCCAAAAATGGTAACCATTTCGGTGGTAATCATGGCCAAGATAATAAAAGTGGACATTTCAAGAAAAGGAGATTCAACAATGATGGAAAGACGTTAGCACCAGCACCCGTTGTTAAGGAAGGAGAACGACCACCTATCATATGCTTCAAATGCGTAGGGGAGGGACACATCAGTCCAAACAGTGCGCTGCAGTCCAAAACGTGTTATAATTGTGGAAGAGAAGGTCACCTAGCTCGATTTTGTCGTACAAGGAAGCCAAGTTCAGCTGGGATGGAGGCACCAAAGGGCGTTCCAAAAAAGTCAAAACCAGTAGTTAAAGGGAGAGCATTTTTTATGACCTCCCAGAAAGCAAGGAACCCGAATGAGGTCATCACGGGTAAGCTTATCATAAAATCTAGCGAAATCTATACCTTATTTGATACCAATTCTACCCATTCTTTTATTTCTCTTACTTGCGCTCAACGTTTAAATTTGACTTCGGAGAAATTAGACTTTGACTTATCTGTTGAAACTCCGTTGGGAGAAACCTTCATTACATCCACTGTTTATAAGTCTTGTTTGGTTCAAATCAGTACCCTTACATTACCTGTCGATCTTATTTCATTGAAAATACTTGCATTTGACGTAATTCTAGGGATTGATTGGTTAACTACTCATTATGCAAAAATTGATTATTTTCGTAAGGTTGTTAGCTTTCATATTCTTAACCAACCTATTATGCGAATTTAAGCAACCAAACCATTAAAATCAATCACTATCATCTCAAGCCATAAAGCTATTCGTTTATTGAAAAATGGATGTCAATCTATCTTAGCTCATGTCACGGATTTAAACAAAAATATGTCAGTTTTGAATGATATTTCTATTGTTAATAAATTTCATGACGTATTCCCTGAAGAACTTCCTGGCCTACGCCCAGAGCATGAAATTGAATTTTGTATCGACCTTGAACCCGGTACAAAACCCATTTCCAAAGCCCCATATCGAATGGCTCCTATTAAACTTTAGGAGTTAAAACCGAACTGCAGGAATTGTTAGACATCGGTTTCATTCGTCCATGTACATCTCCTTGGGGTGCTCTTGTTCTATTCATAAAGAAGAAAGATGGGAGTATGCGACTTTGTATTGATTATCGGGAGTTGAATCATGTCACCGTCAAAAATAGGTACCCGTTGCCTCGCATTGATGACCTGTTTGACCAGTTGTAAGGCGCCAAATTCTTTTCAAAGATTGATCTTCGTTCCGGATATCATCAGTTAAAGATTAAAACCAATGACATTCCAAAGATGGCTTTTAGAACTCGGTATGAACATTATGAATTCCTAGTTATGTCTTTTGGATTGACTAATGCTCCTGCTGCCTTCATGGATATGATGAACCAAGTATTCAAGGAATATTTGGATCACTTTATGGTCGTATTTATTGATGACATCCGTATATATTCCAAAAGCTGTGAAGATCATGAGCAACATTTGAGGCTGATACTCCAAAAGCTTCATGAGAATAAGTTATATGCCAAGTTGAAGAAATGCGAGTTCTAGTTTGAGGAAGTAGCATTTCTTGGGCACGTATATCAAAACACAGAATATCTATTGACCCGACAAAGATTAAAGAAATTTAAAGCTGAGAGCAACCTAAGTCAGTGACCGAAGTACGTAGCTTTCTGGGCCTAGCTGGTTATTATCGGAGATTCGTGGAAGGATTTTCTTGAATCGCTACTCCATTAACTCAGCTGACTCGGAAAGATACAAAATTCGGTTGGAGCGAGGAATGTGAAAAGAGATTTCAAGAACTCAAGAGGAGACTCATTTCAGCACCTGTTCTGATAATACCATTTGGCTCGGAGGGATTTGTCATCTACAGTGATGCTTCATGCAAAGGGTTAGGATGTGTTCTCATGCAACATGGGAAAGTCATAGCCTATGCCTCTCAACAACTCGAAGGATATGAGAGGAATTATCCTACTCATGATCTAGAGTTAGAAGCTGTTGTCTTTGCACTTATAATTTGGAGGCATTACCTGTATGGGGAAAAAGTGGAGATCTATACGAATCATAAAAGCCTCAAATATTTCATCACTCAAAAGGAACTCAACATGTGGCAACAATGTTGGCTCGAACTGTTTAAAGATTATGATCATAGTATTCAATACCATCTTGGAAAAGCGCGTGGTCGCTGCCACATTGAGTAGAAGATCATATGCGGGTACGAGTGCGATATTGTCAACGCAAAGGCCCATTTTATATAACTTGTAAAGGATGGAGATAGAGTTAAAGATTCTGGGGACCCACGTGATTATGGAAATATACGAGTAGAACCGACTTTAATCGATAAAGTTAAAGTTGCTCAAGCTACAGACCTGGAGCTGATGCGTATGAGGAAGAAATTGCAAGAAGGTGCTATTTCGGAAGCATGAATCGATGAAGAAGGAATACTTCAAGTCAAATCCAGACTTTGTGTTCATAACGACCCTGATTTAATGTATAAAATCATGATGGAGGCGCACAATACACCATTTGAAATCCATCCTGGGAGTACCAAAATATATCGTGATCTTCGACATACATTTTGGTGGAAAAATATGAAGAGAGAGATAGTGGAGTTTATCTCAAGGTGTTTAACTTGTCAGCGAGTCAAGGCGGAGCATCAAGTGCCAAAAGGTCCATTGCAACCACTTGAAATTCCAGAATGGAAGTGGGAGCACATTACCATGGATTTCGTTACTGGTCTTCCCAAGGTTTCTCAAGGCATAGATGTGATTTGGGTTATTGTTGATAGATTGACCAAGTCTGGTTATTTCTTACCTATACGAGAAACTTATACACTTGATCGTGTTGCTCGTATATATATAAATAAGATTGTAAGACTGCATGGTATGCCAGTATCCATAGTTTCTGATCGATACCCAAGATTCACTCCACGATTTTGGGTTAGTTTACAAAAAGCTATGGGCACGGATTTACGATTCAGTTTGGCATATCACCCTCAGATGGACGAGCAATCGAAGAGGACTATTCAAACTCTTGAGGATCTATTAAGACTCTGTGTCTTTGACTTCAAAGGAAGTTGGGACAAGTTCTTACCATTAGTGGAATTTTCCTACAACAATAGTTATCAAGCAAGTATCGGCATGGCTCCATTTGAGGCGTTGTATGGAAGAAAGTGTCATTCTCCAGTATGCTGGGATGAGGTGGGTGAAGCAACGTTGTTGGGACCGAAAGTGTACGCATGACTACAGAAAAGATTCAAATGATTCGGGAACGTATAAAAACCTCACAAGATCGTCAAAAGAGTTATGCTGATATTC
The DNA here is from genome assembly GCA_020205605.1 of Panax ginseng. Classification (NCBI taxonomy): domain Eukaryota; kingdom Viridiplantae; phylum Streptophyta; class Magnoliopsida; order Apiales; family Araliaceae; genus Panax; species Panax ginseng. The sequence goes on from CM035132.1 coordinate 151,672,091, forward strand.
ATCGGAAGGACGTGAAATTAAATGTTGGAGAACATGTGTTATTACGTGTTGCTCCATGGAAAGGAGTTACGAGATTTGGAAAGAGAGGAAAGCTCAATCCTCGATTCATTGGCCCATTTGATATCCTTGACCTAGTAGGAACTGTGGCCTATAGACTCGCTTTACCGCCAAGTATGTCTCGTGTTCATAACGTTTTTCACATATCCAGTTACGTAAATATGTGGAAGACCCGAACGACATTATTGAGTTAGAACCGGACAAAATAGCTGAAGATTTAACGTATGAAGAGGTTCCTGTTAAAATCTTGGATAAGAAGGAACATATTCTACGCTCCAATGTTATACCTCAAGTCAAAGTTTTGTGGAGAAACCACGATATTGAGGAAATGACCTGGGAGTTAGAATCTGAAATGAAATCAAGGTATCCTCACCTCTTCGACATACCAGGTATGAATCCTAATTTCGAGGGCGAAATTTCATAAGAAGTGGAGATTGTAAGACCCCAACTTTTATGAATAAAGATGAATTTTCTATAAATATCATTTTTGAATATTAAGGAGTGAATTTGATATAATGTTATAGTTGTGGGTAATATTTATAAATTTTGCAAAGTATGCAAATTGTTATATTATATTCGATTGGTCTAGGAATATTCATACGACGGCACAATCATTGGTGGACCCCACAATGGAATTATTGTCAGAATGAGAAAACGACAGAAATAACTTTTTATGAAAATAACGACGGAAGTTTTACCGTTAACTATTGAAATACCTGGTGGTAAAAGTACAGTAATACGCGTGGTTGCATAGTAGCACACGGTATTGATTATTGATACTTACGTGAGAAGTCACTTAATTTTGTTCAATTATTGCTACAGTAATTGCTGCATAGTATCTCACGTTATTTGATTCAATTATTGTCGATATTTTATATATTATTAAATTAATAATTGAGACGATACAGTTATTCATATTATTATTTGCAATATTGAAGATGTCTAGAAAGTTCTGTTGAGGAGAGGTTTGGTTACCTAATTGCGCACCAATAGTGAGAAATCCTTATCGGAAAGCCCCCTCTCTCCTGGGAATGATCCGGTTGTTAAATATTGTGAATAATAATAAATGATGAATAAATGTTGTTAAAAATAATGAGAGGATTTTTATAAAGTATTTGATGTAAATTTTTCTTATTTTATGGACCCCCATTTACTCATTTTTCAAAATAATCGGTAAAAACTTATTTAGTATATATAATTATAAAGATAGGGCCCACAAAAATTAAAAAGTTGCCAGGGGTGGGGGGAAATATGTTTGTCATGGGTGGGTGGAAAAAGTTGGTTATATATATATATATATATATATATATATTGTAATAAGTTTTATTCTTTTTATGAAAAATAGAATATATTATATTTTATTGAATATTATATTATTAAGTTGAAAAAAAAAAGAAACTTCAAAAGTTTTTTTCGCCCGTGAATGATTTCGTATGATTTACTACTGTGCAGTCCGTGAGAAAAATTCAAATAGTATCATTTTCATTCTCTTATAAATAGGATGCTTAGTTAGAATTGAAAATCACACAAGAATCAGAGAATTCTTCTTCTATAATATTGAGCATATTTCTTTCGAGTTTTAGGAAGCTTTGAGCTTAGAAAATAGTATAAGTTTTCTTCAAGAATATCCCCACCCTACCAGTCGGAATACTCTTCTTTTTAAGGTAAGGGATATTATTTTTGTTCAGTATTCGTATGAAATAATATTTTCTTCCATACTCTGTAGTATGTAAGTAATATTATTTCGTTTCAGATTTCGAATTCTACACTCATTTTGTTAAAGTTTTGGCTTCTATACTCCATGAAATTAGTAGAATATCCTTGATATTTGCGCTTAATCCGGTATCTTTTTATGGAAATATTATTTTGAGCATTCTTGATAAGTTTTAACTTTTTCATACCGGAGAACTATTCTCGGGGTTACTATTCTCGAAGTACTATTTACGGGGTACTATTCACTCGGTTACTATTCACCCGGAGTACAATTCATGATAAAAATTAAATTTTTTTCGGTCCAAATCATTTTTGATACAATATTATTCTTTAATTTTACTCCACAAAGCAGTATCATATTGATAATTTGGACATTATTGAATTCTGAATAAATTAAATTATAAAAATTTAAAAATTTATCATTTGCTTTCTTTTAATTGAATTCTTATATCATTATCATCATCCTCATGCTTATATTGTTATGAAAGTCATCTTTGGCCCGTAGTGCATAAATGGACTTGGTATGATTACGACCCAGGATTATTCGGTATAATCATGACCATAGTGTTATAAATGATGTGGTAAAAGTCCTCATTGGCTCATAGTGCATTGATGGACAGTTGTTGGCATGATCATGACCATTGAGGAAAACACGAATATCCTTGGCCCGTAGTGCATGGATAATTCATGGTCGTGATACTAATGAATATCTTTGGCTATAGTGCAAGGGTGATTCGATATTGTGGATTATTTATTAAGTTGAGTCTAAGCGATAAAATTGATGATAAATTCTTTTAAATCATAGAAGATAGTAGATATCATGCTCTACTTGACTCTTCTAATGGATTGCTTATTTCGCTACAGTTAAACTTGATGTCTATTATATTTTATCAGTTTAACACTATTGAAGGCTAACGATAATTTATTCTGCATTATCTTAGTTATAATATTTCTTACTGGGCTAGTTGAGCTCACCCTTTGCTTTCATTGTTCTCTCCAGGAAATGAGAACGTAGCTGGGACTAGTCGGGGAATGGAGTGACGGTCCAGATGTTTGCATTAGTAGTCCTCACTATTTTGTGAAATTGTGTGAAAATAAATGTAATAAATTGAATTTGAGTTTGGATATTGTCTAGAAGACAATATTCGTGTAAAAACTCTCAGCTACGCCTTTGTTCGTATTGTATAATTAAGTTTGTATTTGAATTCTGTACCATGTGTTTGGCGACTCAGAATGGGTGATGTATACCTATTTTGGGTGTGTCACAATGTATATTAACTACAACAATCTATTTATGGATTTAAGCAAGCTTCTCAAAGATGTAACATTTGTTTTGATGGGACAATCAAAACAATTTGATTTTATCGAAAACGAGAATGAACCTAGTGTGTACAAAAGGGCCAGTGGGAGCGCTATTTCATTCCTAGTATTATATGTTGATATACTACTGATAAGGAATGACAAAGTAGTGCTATAATTAGTAAAGATAAAGTTGTCTAAATATTCCTCCATGAATGATTTGGGAGGAGCATCCTATAAATTGGGGATATAGATCTATATAGATAGAATTAAAAGGATGTTCAACTTGACCCAAGGAACATATATTCATTCGATGCTAAAGGAATTTAGCATGGCAAACTCTAAGAGAGGTCTCATAATGATTAGCCATGAAATGTAACTCTAAATTTTCCCTAATAAAACAGAGAGTACATGAGTTACTATCATGTATACAATGAAATATACAAGACCTGATGTTGATCAGTCATATTCTGGAGAATAACACTGTAAGACAATGAAAAACATCTTAAAGTACTTAACCGACAATAAGGATGTGATCATGATTTATGGTGGTGGGTCTAAATTAAAACTAGAGGGCTAAACAGACTTAAGTTTTTCAGACTGACCAAGATGACGCAACAAATCGACTTTAGGGTAAATTGTTACCTTAAATGGTGGTGCAGTGAATTGGAAAGGTTCCAAACAACAAAGAGTTGTTGTTTTAGTGACAAAGACAAAGTATATAGTTGTAAATGAAGTTGTAAGTTGATTGTTTGGATGAAAAGTTCATTTCAAAACTAGAAATAGTTCCTAAGTCTCATCTTAGATCCAAACATGTGTTACAACACTTTTATTTGATTAGAGAAATCATTGAAAGAGGAGAAGTCACTATAGAGATAGTGGACTCTCAAGAATAACATAGCATATCCATCTTCTGAAACTTTATCCAATAACAAGATGATTGTTGTCCAATTTCATAATGACAAATACGAGCAACCATACACGATCAATAAAGTAATAAAGTGATAAAATCGAGTGTCGAACCCACAAGAACCATTATTTAACAAATTTCAACTACTAGTTTTATATCAATCCAATTTTATTTAAACAACCAAATTTTTTGAAGATTAATTAAAAACTAAATTAAAGTAATTAAAACTATGTTTAACACAAAGAATTGATTCAGATAATAAAGGCTTAAGACTACAATATCCCCAATTATGCAATATAAATTAATTACCCATTTTATCCAATTATTAAATTCACTTGAGTTTTAACAAGAATTCAAAGTATTTATAAGCCATTTTCCAAGTAATCAAATAAAATTATTTAATTTAGTTAATTTTGTGATATTCCTATGTAAAACAAAAGAATCAAATTCCTTAAGTTCCAATTCCCAATTGTTACATGCATCAAAAAGAGATATCCATATTCAATTCACAACCCCAATTATTCATTCCATTCAAATAATTAAGAATACATGCTATCACATTTAGTTCTAACCATGGATTTCATCTCCCAAATTTATCTAGTGTAACACGGTAATCATTAGCCAAACAATTAAATATTCAGCGTAAAATATGATAGACAACTCAAATTGAATAAATAATTGGATTAATATAGATAATCAATTCATAAGTATAAAAGGTTGAATTGTATCCTTAATTAGAAAATTAGTTCAAACTACAAATTTAAACAAAAAATCCCATGAAAAAAAATAAATTAAAAATAAAGAAGAAGAATAAAAACTCAGAAATTGTCTCCAGTCTTCAATCTCCAATCTGAAATCCTTATGTGCTCCTCTGCAATCTCCAAACTTTGTCTCAAATTTTGTGTGTGTTTTTGATCAATAACGTCATCTCTATTTACAGCTTTTGCTCTAGTCTAGGTCAGCCCTTATAAAAATCATTTTTGGAGTAGAAATTTGCTCCCTTTCCTTAGCCTTGCAAAGCCTCGATCAACCAAGTTTTCCTCCCAGCGCCATGGTGCAGGGATTCCTTCATTGTTGAGCGCCCCGGCGCTGGCTTGGGTTCCCAAATTACAATTTTTCCCTCAGGTTGCTAAAAACTCCAACTTTGCCCCTTCATCTTCATTAACCTAAAAAATACAAAATAAACAAGTAATATGTCCCAAAATACTTAAAAACAAGCACATTATTAAGTCTAAAAATACCTTATTATGGGTAATATACCCACTCATCAAATACTCCCAAACTTAGACAATTGCTTGTCCTCAAGCAATGCAATTAAATAAAACAAAAACGAATGCAATAACTCACTACATGAAACAACAACTCAAGCATGATTCAACATTGATAACCTGAATCAGCCTCAAAGATTCTTAACTCAACTCAAATGTATAGTTAAAATCAAACATTAAATAAACTTGAGATATAATCAATATATAATCTATCTCCAATCCACAATGTGCATGTGTGTATCAACATGTCAATCTTACCATAAATCAACCAAACTCGAAAATCATACGGCTTAGAGACAGATAAATACAAATATACAAAATTCATTACCCCTCTATAAATTAGATACCCCGTATTTTAAAAATCTTTTATTATACGTGATTTTTTTTTCTAAACTTGACCGTGCAATGTCTAATTTTTTTAGGATTTTTAAGGCTACCCATGTAACAAGCTTTTAACTAATACTCCCAAACCAACCGACTTTAGGGTACTAGGTGTTAAGACACTCCTACGAATTTAATAACCTGAGCAACAAAGGCCACAAAACTAAACTAGCCAAGTGATTATTTATTTTGACTTGTGCAATGTTAATCTTTATTAATATATTCAAAGTTACCCTTGTAGCATGCTTTCAACCAACGACTCCCAAACTAAATTGGTTTTAGGGCGCTGAGTGTAGAGACACTCCTAATGTCATACTTGTTCGAGTAACAAAGGCCACAAAGATAACTAGTTAATTTTTTTGTGAATAATTTTCAAAATACGAGGTAAACTAAATCATTAACTTACGACCAAATTAACATATTGATTTTGTGCAATTAAACTTAGGGTTTTCTTCAATATTTCAATGTTATCAATATCCATAAGTTAAACTAAGTTATCATTTTCACATTCATTCAAGTTGTCATTCAATTTACAACATTTTTATCATTGGCCAACAAAAGGTTAATACTTCCTTATGCTCAAATTATAAATATGCTAACACCATGTAAATTATCATATAATCACATTACTAAACACTAACGCAGTCTAGATACAAAACAACCTAACATGAACATGCAAACCTACAATAAAAGCTACCCCAAACTTGAATTGAGCAATGTCCTCATGCAAAAAATAAAGAAATAAGAACAAATGACTCCCCTGATTTGATTAATTGTCCTGATCAACCTCCACATCACTCATCTCTTGATCTGACGGGGGAAAGACAAAAAAAGTGGGCTCCATAGGAAACTGGTTTGAGTCAAAAGATGGGTTAAGTTGACAAAATATACCAACCAGAGAATTATTAAAGGAGACATTATACTCAAATATCGTGTTTTTGTGACGCCCCCAAATCTGGGTTACCTGACCCCCGAGTTTGGTGTTCATGATCCATCATCTAACTACCCATTCAATTATGAATACAAACATACATCTCATTAATTAATATCATTAATACATTATCCCCAGGTTTTCTAACCTTAACATAACCAACACACCCTTAAATATAAAAAAGGGTTATACAAAACAACATAATTAAATAATGTTCATATTTACTACTCCTGTAGTTTACCTTTACATTTCTCTTTCTCCGACCCTCCTGCTACTTCTTTCTTAGCTGAAATATTATATTTAAGCAAAGGTGAGCAACGAGTTTGCTCCGCAAGTTAAAACATACAATAAAGTATAGGAATCAAGAATATTAGAGTCTAGATTCGACAAGACTTTAACAATGTTCAAAGAACTTTGAATTAGCTGAACAAATCGTTAATCAATAACAAGACTATATTAAATTTCATGCTAAACAATAATTTAATGACGAAAGAGTAAAATGCTTTCGAAGTTTCAATAATGTTTAATCGATTATTAACAGACAATACAATCGCAATAACAAAGTGGATTATTTTCCAGATTTCCTGTTGAGTGATCACAATGGATCTTGAACTAATCGAGTAATTATCAAAGGTTCAAATCTGAATTACCCAGGTGTATTAGATAACCATAAAGATTAAATTATACTCCTCCATAAGTACTTAGAGCGGCCAACCCCTTGTACCAAATATTATGCATAATACTCAACTCGCGCAAAAGCCAGATGTCCGACCTCAAAGTCCCATTTATATATAAGGGTTGTTCATCTTATTCTTACATCTAGAATTTGCATCGCAATAATACAGTTTAGATTTAAAGAAATACTATGATTTCAATCTCTACTACCTATATTGATCTAGCCGAAATAATTGGCATTGATCCTTCAATAATAATTGAGTTCAACATATCAAGTTTCAACAAATAGTCGTCTCGCCAAACCAATTAGCTGAGACATAGCTCAAAAACTATTAAACAATAGACATAAATCAACTGTTCTATTTGCAATCAACAATAATATTATGAATAACCAACAATAGTTATTCCCTAATCATACTTTCGAAATTAAAATTCAATTTGAGTTACTGAACATGCACTAACTGCGAATAATGAACAATAAATCTCATATGTGGAATAATTAGCAATAATTACCCACTACTATGTTTGAAAAGTAATAACTCGAGATTGAGTTAAGGAAACTTGCCTTCGTCGTTGACTACTGCTACATAATATAATTTAGCTGCGTTGGAAAGACCTATAATTAATAATATCGGTCTCGCAATTAGCATAACACATCACAACACATATTACTATCTTTTACAGTCACTATATCATTTAGACAAGTAATCATGTAGTCACCACAGTGTTTAGAACATATATAAACACTTATCAGGTCAATCTGGTTGAACTTCGGTATTAATTCGGTGTCCTAGTTACCCTATCGGATAATAAACGAGTTTATTTTCAATAAAACTCTAATCCAAAGCTTCAATATTATTTAAGATAATTAAAATATCATTCATAATATTTTTTGGAAGCTGATAATAATTTCAAATAATTATTATATTTTATAATAATTTTTCAAACACTAGAATTATTTTTAAATGATTTATCATTAATATTTAAATAATATTAAAATATTAATGAAACACTTTTCAAAATATTAAAGTTATTTATAATAACTCAAAATATTTTTAAATCATCAATATTCCCTTAAATGCTTTTTAAAATATTTAAAATCATTTTTAAATAATTACCATTAATATTTAAATATTAATGTATTTTCCATCAAAATATTAAAAGTCATTTATTATAACTTAAAATACTTTTTAAATCACTTATATCATTTTTAAATGATTTTTAAATCATAAAAGCATTTTTAAACCATTTATTTAATACAATAATTAAATAAATCTATTATCATTAATATTAAATTATTAATGAAATTATCTCAAAATATTAAAAGTCATATTTTATAACTTAAAATATTTTTTAACACTTTATTATCATTTAAAATGATTTTTATAATATTAAAATCATTTTAACCAATTTATTTAATACATTTATTAAATAAATTTAATATTATTAATATTCAAATAAATACAAATATTAATAAAAAATATGTCAAATTATCAAAAGTTAATTTTTATAACTTAAAATAATTTTTAAAACTCATTTTTGAATTTTTTGAAATTATTTTCTATTTTTAATGATTTATTAGAAATTAATATAATTAATTTTAATAAAACTGTTGCAAAGGCCTTTAGCGACAGAAACTATCACTATAGGTGTTCTTGAGTCTCAAGAATACTCAAAGTCAGATTCTTGGTGCCATGTTTGACCATCTTCAAATCTCAGTTCATGTTATTTTTTGGGCTTGCAAAGGTATTGATCATATAGTATTGATGTAATACTACATGTATCAACAATCATCAAGGTTAAATTTGATCATAGTTGCAAGATCTAAGCCTTTGAAATCATTCTCAGGTCTGTTATGGGTTTTCTGGGTTACACAGAAACCCAGACAGTTCTTTGGTAGGTACTTTGTGCCTTGATTAATTCGGTCTCTGGTCATTATTTAAGTGTTTGAGTGATTCAAACTTGTAGTCCTCATGTCAGAGAACAGCATCACTACTCTTGGGTAGCCTAACTACATCACACCCACAAGATTTAAGCCGGTCAAACCTTGTCAGAAACTATGTTCATACGTTTTCTAGAATTTCTAGAAAACTCTAAGTCATGTTCAGTCAACCTAGTTTGACTGCTCACTACTTTTGTAAGACCCCAACTTATTATAAATGAAATTAAATTTCCTCTATTTATTATTTTGAAATTGTAAGGGTTGATTTGATTAATGTGGTTAGTTATGGGTAAAATGCGCAAATATTTCAAATAAGCAAGTGGTTATAAAATATTCATTTTTATCGGAGAATATTTGTTTGGTCGTGAAATATTCTTACTGTCGGGGAATATTCGTGCGATTGACCAAGACAACCTTATGTGGGCCCCATAATGTAAAAAGCAATTAGATGAAGAAAATGACAAGTATAAGTTGTTTATAAATAATCTGCAGGCGTAGTTATTCACAGTTATCTTTTTAAATACCCGTGGTCAAAACACGGTAGCACCAGGTATTGCACTAATTATTGATTCTTACGTAAGAAGGCACTACTCAATAATTGTTACAAAGAATTCTTGCTCAATATTTTATTTTATTTATTCAATAATTGCTACGTTGATATTTTATATTATTGTTGTTTCAATAATTGTCACTATACAGTATTTTCTATTATCGGAGCAATAATTTATATTATTTGAATAATATTATTAGATAACATTATTGGCAATGTCTAGAAAGTTCTATCTAAGGAGAGGTTTGGTCACCTAATTGCGCGCCAGTAAGGAGAAATCCTTATTGGAAAGCCCCCTCTTTCCTAGGAACAGTCTGGTTGTCGATATTGTGATTCTTTAATATTATTTGTGAATAATTAATTATTGATTTATATGATGAGGAAAATATTCATTTTATGTGGATATAGATGGAGAAAATTTTTAATGTGACAATTGTTGAAAATTAATATTTTATCTTTTTTTGATAAAAATAATTTATTTAATATATCATTATATTATAATAATATAATAATGGTGATATTTTTACAATGAATGTGGGATATATGAGTATATGTGGAGGAAGAGTATTTTTGTTACTAAAAATATTTAAAACACGTTTTTCATGTTTGTGGATCCCATTTCTTGACTGAAATTTGATTATAGCCTGTAAAATCGTCCGTATGTGAATTTCGGTCAATTTTTGCTTGGATTTGGAAAAACTTAAACTTATAAAGTTGTAGAGAATTGAATTTCCTATGGAATGGACATAAGATTCGATTTTTTTTTTGATAAAAGTGCTATTTATTATGAATTATTGAAGTTCCGGAATATTGGGTATGAATTAAATTTTATTACAAAAACATTTAAAACATGTTTTTCTAGAAAGTTGGCATGTGGGAAATGCTAGAATCTGATTTCAAAGGTGGCGTATGAATTTTATTATTAATAATATTATTTTATTAAATTTTCTACTTTGGTGTTCTAAGCAATTTCCTATAAATAGGGTGCTTAGGTTAGAATTGAAAATCACACCAGAAACTGAAGTTTTCTCTCTCTATATTATTGAGCGTATTCTTGTGAGTATTTTTATACATTGAGTGTTGCTATGTGGTGCAAGTTCCTTTAGCGTTATATCTGATATTCCAGCCAGAAGTACTATTCTTTTCGAGGTAAGGGATGTTATATATTTTTTTAAAATGATATTATTTCTTTTAATATCATTATGCCGGATTATTGGTAAGATTTTTCTTGTGAAATTCTTGTCTTTTAGTGTCGGGATTACTATTCACGTATACGACACTATTCATGTATACGACACTATTCACGTATACGAAACTATTCATAGAAAAATTAAAATTTTATTTTTTTGTCCAAAATATATATTATGGATACTAGCTTTGATTGTATCCATGTTTTGATCATTCTTGAATTTTACTTCACTATGGTTATTTATGAAGTATATTTGAACTTGGACTATTTAAAGTACGAATCCTTATTATTTGTTCTTTTGTTTCCTGGATTCGTTTTCTTTAAAATATTTTTCATCATCCTCAAATTTCCTAAATGATGATATTCTTGAATATCTTTAGTCCAGTAGTGCAAAAGATGGTTGATTTTCTTATGAATATCTTTGGCCCGTAGTGCAAAGATGTACAGTGTTGAGATGAACATAACTAATCGATGAATATCTTTGGCCTGTAGTGCAAAGATGAATATTTGATTCAAGATGTATATTGATTGATGTTACATGGATAAAATATTGATGATGGACTTTTAAATTCATAGATTATAGTAGATTTCATTTACGTAACTCATCTATGAATTATTATTTCCACTGCAAATATTGATCTGAAACTTGTTGTCTATTGTATTTTATCAGATTTTTCCCTGTTGAAGACTAACGATAATTTGTTCTATATTATCTTAGTCATAATATTCTTTACTGGGCTAGTTGAGCTCACCCTTTTCATTTTTGTTCCATTTTTCTTCTCAGGAGGTGAGAATGTAGCGAGTACTAGTCAAAGTATGGAATGAAGGTCTTAGAAAGTTGTTTTAGTAGTCCTCGCCATTTTTGTAAAATAATATATCAATAATTGTAATGAGGACTTATTTGAGTGTTGATATTGTCTAGAAGACAATATTTGTATTTAAACTCATAGTTTTTATGTTGTATTAATAAAGTTGTAGTTGTTTACATGCCATGTTATCGACTTACTCGTAATGGGTGTTGTAAACCTATTTTGGGGGTGTCACAGTTGGTATCAGAGCTTAGGGATATGATCTCTGGCGGATATTGGGGAATAGAACTAGGAGGGGAGAGACGAGTAAATCCTTCGATAGTGTGTCCTACCTAGGCTTATTTGTTGGTTGGTCAAAATATAGGGATATTATGTGATATGTTAATTTCTTTAATTAACCCTTATTTTATGGCAGTATTTGAGAATGGCAACTGAGAATGTTATCAGTGGAACAAATGAGACCGTGGAGACACCTTTACTTACCAACGAGGAGAACGTGCAACAGGCTGGCAATGTTCCTCCTGTAAACAACACCACTGATCAGACGATGAACGATGGGATGTTTCGAAGCTTTTTACAGTTCATAAAAAATTAGGCGAGGGAGACTCGTGTTCAAAATACAGGTGGAAATGATAACAACGCATGGTTTGTCACAGCCAAGCAGTTCAAAGAGTTGGGACCACCAGAATTCTGGGGAAAGCCGGATCCGATTAAGGCGGAAACATGGGTCAAGCAAATTACCAAGATATTTGATGTCTTGGGATGCACGGAGGAACAGAAGCTTCCATTCGCCACCTTTATGTTCCGTAATGAGGCAGACATCGGTGGGAATCAGTAAGCGTACTAATCCAAATTTCGGACTCAAAGATGTCTTGGGAGACGTTTCAGAAACTGTTCAATGATAAGTACTTTCCTGAAAGTATTCGTCATATGAAGGAAATGGAGTTTATTAGATTGGAACAAAACAACATGATGGTGTCCCAGTACGAGGCAAAGTTTGCAGAGTTATCCAGGTTTGCACCTCATTTGGTGGAGAATGAGGAACGTGTGACGCGGATGTTTCTGAGAGGTTTGAATCCTGGCATACGTCAATATCTCATTTCTCATAAATTTTCTTTCTATTTTGATGTTGTCAACATGGCTCAATTATTAGAGCGAGATAACGAGTACGTTCAACCGAGGGACCACAACCAGGATCATACCGGTGACAACAGTCATCAGAACAACGATAACCAGCGGAGAAAGAAAAATACGGACAAAGGCGGTAACCACTCTGGTGGTAATCATGGCCATGAAAATAAAAGAAGCGAGTCGGGGGGAGATTTTAAAAAGAGAATATTCAACAATGACAACGCCAAGACATTAGCACCAAAGAAGAATCGCTTCTAAGGAGGAGAACGACCACCGGTCGATGCTATAAATGCGGAAAGAGGGACATATCATTAAAACCGCCCCACAACAGTTCAAGGTATGTTATAATTGTGGAAAGGAAGGACATATCGCTCGAGATTGTGCAAGATGGCGAAACCAAGTCCAAAGAATGATGGTGACTCAAAAGGTCATCCCCGGAAAAGTCAAAGTCAACGGTTCTTGGGACAAATATTTGTCGTGGATCGGGTCAAAATGCGAGGAACCCAAACGAGGTGATCACGGGTAAGCTAATCATAAATTCTTGCGAAGTTTATACCTTACTAGATAACGGTGCTACCCATTCATTTATCTCTCCTGCTTGTGCTCAACGTTTAAACTTGACTCCGGAGAAATTAGACTTTAATTTATATGTGGAGACTCCATTAGGAGAAACTTTCATCACATCCACTGTTTATAAATCTTGTTTGATCCAAGTTGGCACCATCACATTACCTGTTGACCTTATATCTTTAAAGATACTTGCTTTTGATGTGATTTTAGAGATTAATTGGTTAACTACTCATCATGCCAAAATTGATTATTTTCGTAAGGTTGTTAGTTTTCATATTCCTAACCAACCTGTTGTACAAATTCAAGCAACTAAACCACTAAAATCAATCACTGTAATATTAAGTCATAAAGATATTCATTTATTGAAAAACGGATGTCAAGCTTTCTTAGCCCATGTTATGGATTTGAATAAAGACACGTCGGATTTGAATAATATTCCTGTTATTAGTAAATTTCCTGACGTATTTTCTGAAGAACTTCCTGGTCTACCCCCAGAACGTGAAGTTGAATTCTTTATTGATCTTGAACCTGGTACAATGCCCATTTCTAAAACCCCATATCGAATGGCTCCTATTGAACTTCAGGAGTAAAAGGTCCAACTACAGGAGTTGTTGGATATCAGTTTCATTCGTCCTAGTACATCTCCTTGGGGTGCTCCTATTTTATTTGTAAAGAAGAAAGACGGGAGTATGCGACTTTGTATTGACTACCGGGAATTGAACCATGTCACTATCAAGAATAGGTATCCGCTACCTCGTATTGATGACCTATTTGACCAGTTGCAAGGAGAATAATTCTTTTCAAAGATCGATCTTCATTCTGGATATCATCAGCTGAAGATTAGAACTGAGGATATTCCAAAGACTGCCTTGAAACTCCGATGCGGGCATTATGAATTCTTAGTCATGTCTTTTGGATTGACTAATGCTCCTACGGCTTTCATGGATATGATGAACCGAGTATTCAAGGATTATTTGGATCAGTTCGTTGTTGTCTTTATTGATAACATCCTCATATATTCCAAAAGTCATGAAGATCATGAGCACCATTTGAAGCTGGTACTCCAAAGGCTTCATGAAAACAAGCTATATGCCAAGTTGAAGAAATGCGAGTTCTGGCTTGAGGAAGTAGCATTCCTTGGGCACGTGGTGTCAAAACATGGAGTATCTATTGACCTGGCGTAGATTGAAGTAATATAAAGTTGGGAGCAACCGAAGTCGATAACCGAAGTACGTAGATTTATGGGCTTAGCTGATTATTATCGGAGATTTATGGAAGGATATTCTCGAATCGCTACTCCATTAACTCAGCTGACTCGAAAAGATACAAAATTCGTATGGAGCGAGGAATGCAAAAAGAGTTTCCAAGAGCTTAAGAGGAGACTCATTTCGGCACCTGTTCTAACAGTACCATCTGGTTCGGATGGATTTGTTATCTACATCGATGCTTCAGGCAAAGGGTTTGGATGTGTTCTCATGCAACGTGGGAAATTCATTGCCTATGCCTCGCGACAACTTAAAGAGTATGAGAGGAATTATCCTACTCATGATCTAGAGTTGGCAGGAGTCATTTTTGCGCTAAAGATCTAGAGGCACTATCTATATGGGGAGAAAGTGGAGATATATTCAGACCATAAAAGCCTCAAATATTTCTTCACCCAAAAGGAACTCAACATGCGGCAACGACGTTGGCTCGAGCTGTTAAAAGATTATGACCACACCATTCAATACCATCCTGGAAAAGTAAACGTGGTAGCTGACGCATTGAGTAGAAGATCATACGCAGGAATGAGTGTGATGATGTCAAGTATACGCATAGAACCAACTTTAATCGATAAAGTTAAAGTTGCTCAAGCCACCGACCCGGAGCTGATGCGTATGAAGAAGAAAGTATAAGAAGGTGCTATTCCGGAAGCGAGAATCAATGAAGAAGGAATACTTCTAGTCCACTCCAGACTTTGTGTTCCTAACGACTCTGATTTGAAATACAAGATCATGACGGAGGCACATAATACACCGTTTGTAATCCATCCTGGAAGTACCAAAATGTATCGTGATCTTCGACATATATTTTGGTGGAACAATATGAAGAGAGAGATTGCAAAGTTTATCTTGAGGTGTTTAACTTGTCAACGTGTAAAGGTGGAGCATCAAGTGCCTAAGGGTCCATTGCAACCACTTGAGATCCCAAAATGGAAGTGGGAACACATTACCATGGATTTCGTTACGGGTCTTCCCACGGTTTCTCAAGGTATAAATGATATTTGGGTTATTGTTGATAGATTAACTAAACGAGATTTGGTGTTCACTTAATCAAACATTCATATCTAACTACCCAATCACAATAAAACTGGATAAATAAAACCTTCCCCATTAAAGGGTTACATAATAAAATCTCCCAGGTTGTCTAA
Organism: Panax ginseng; assembly: GCA_020205605.1. Lineage (NCBI taxonomy): Eukaryota > Viridiplantae > Streptophyta > Magnoliopsida > Apiales > Araliaceae > Panax > Panax ginseng. The sequence continues at coordinate 151,687,926 of CM035132.1, forward strand.
CCTTTAAACACAATCATTCAAATGCGGAAAATAAATAATCTTTATTACAACCATTCCATTAAAAACTGATAATAAAATATCATCAAATTACAAGTCTTCAATACTTGTTCATCTTTCCTTTTCCCTTACTGGTGCTAGGTACATCAACCTTCTCATCCTTACCTGTAATAGTTATATAAGCAAGAGTGAGCAAACAAAGCTCACTTGAAACAATAATGAATGAAAAACTTTTACAACAAATGTCAAATAAGGAGCTCAATAGAATTAAACAATATGATTTGTCAACGTTCTGAAGTATATAACTGAGGGTCCTAAGACCACGAACTATGTCCATAGTTATAAGTAATGTTTCAACTTAAACTTTAACGATCATAAAGACTATAGGGACTCCTCGTACTTAGGGGATCATCCCTTAATACAATGTATTGTGCACAAACATTTCAACGCTAAGCGTAAGTTACCCCTAATAATAGGGTTGTTCATCTCAGTATTTAGAGTACAAGTCCGCACCAAAGTGAGTTTGGTTTGGATACATTTCAGGGTAATTTGGAATTCAATGAACATCAACTAAGGATTAGTTGAATGAAACCAATAACATCATACTATAGAATAATCGTAATTGAATCAACATGGTAAATTAAAGTCATTCTTTAGGAATATTCTAATAGCATACAACTTGAATAACTATAACACACCTTGCCCAATGTTATTTAGAATTTAATACTAAGCATGCATGGCAATATGAACAATAAAACTATTCAAATATATTTGGGCATGCTAAACAACAAGTTAAATACAAGAATAACTTGTTCAATATCAAAATCAAATTTTAGAAACCTTGCATTATTATATTGGAAACAATAGTTGATTCAACAAGATAATATATTAGAACACTTGCATTGCTCGTACACTAAACCGAACAATTCGAATCACAATATCCAATAAACATATGTCATCATGACATAGTTAGCCATTACCACTTTACAAATATAACTAAGTACGTTCATCATTTAAAAATTGGATTCTTAATCACATAATCAAGTTACAAAACAGTTTAATTGTTAATAACATGTTCATTCTAGGTATAGAAACAATAAATTAAACATTTTACAGTCCTACTATTATCACATAACAATTCCTTCAAATTTCGAGTACAAAAGTACAACATCGGACCATTACTAACTTAACTTCATGATTGCGGCATACGGTTTATCTTTGTGGTGCGGCATTGCTTGCTGATGAATGATAATGACTGCTGACATGACAATAATACTACCATATATATTGCGTTGGGTGGCAAGCCTACGACGTGGGCTAAATATTGCTGCGCGCTAAAATTAATCTTTATGGCCGCTACTTCTGCAGAAACTACGATCTTCGAATGACGACTTGACACAGCAGTATGAACAAAAGCCAATTTTGGCCTTAAAGTTCCTTTCTAACAGCCTAATTAGCATGTAATTCATACAAAGACTTCATGTAAACATAATTCAGGAACTCCTAACATGTTTCTACCCATACAACAACATAAGCAACAAATTTAACACATCCAATTTCCCTATTTTTGCTAAAAACTCACTTTTTGATGTTTTTGATGAAAATAAACACTGTGATTTTGTTTTTCAAACAAAACAGTTAATTCAAAGCACTTTATCAAAGTTTATACATACTCTACCACATTCAATAATCAATTTATCAACTAAACAACAAATAAACCCTTAATTTCTACCTTAAACCAAATAATATATATATACACAAAAACTCTCTGTAAAAATAGTTTTTTTTCACAACCATATACATAATATAAATTCATGGACCATTCTCAATTATAGCTTAAGAAAATAGTTTAACAACACTAGATTATTATATAAAAAATCATACATAACAAATAATTTATCCTTACACAAGGATTTTACAGAGAAATTAGGGAAGAAAAAAAATTAAACCTTTAAAAACTAAAAAGAAATAGGATGATACCTTGAAGAAGATGATGATATTATCTCTTTGATTGTCAAGCTTTTCTCCTCTTCACTCCCAATTCTCTAGGATTCTCTCACTTTTCTTCTTCTCTTCTTCTTCTTCTCTACGAGTTTTTCTTTTCTTCTCTTACTCTTCTCTCTCTTCTATTCTTACGTCTTAGAATATAACGCATATAAGATATAATATATATTAATTATATAATATAATACTAACTTAATTGACATCGATTATTTTCATTTTTGAAAACCAAAAGCCATAAGGCTTGTTTGGCTAACCACTAAAAAAAATAATCAATTAACCCTTATGCCTTGTTTGGTAAAACACAATTAGATTAAAGACTTAATAGGCATTAGGCCTTGTTTGGCAAAAAGCGAATTAAAACTCCTTTAAGTTATTTTAATAACTACTTTATAAAAGGTTATTTGTCACACTTTTATTTAATTAGATTAATTCTAATAACAATTTATTAAATTACCTTAACCCATAAATCAATACCACAAAATTATAATTTTCTATATAATTTTAACTTTATTTAATCAACTAACACATCCTTTTTAATTACAAATTCAAATAAAAAGAATAATAATTCAATTAATCAAAACTCTCTAACTTAATAATTAAATTAAATTAGCAAATATAATAATTAACTTCCTTAATTATTTATTTAACAAATAATTAACCAAATTGAATCAAATTTGAACAATTACAAATTCAACCATAAACACATCCATTAAATACTTATATAATTCAACAAATATTTAATATAACAATTAAAAATTCTGGAATGTTACATCATTCCCTCCTTACAAGGATTCTGTCCCCAGAATCACAATTCAAACAATTCATTCGTCACATTCTCCCCTACTTACAAAGATTCTATCCCCAGAATCGAAGACATGGATTAAACAAATAACTTTCAAGGTAATTCTTCATCATTTCAGCTTCGAGTTCCCACGTAGCCTCTTCGACATTGTGGTTCCTCCATATTACCTTCACAGAAGGTATCACTTTATTTCTGAGCACTTGTTCTTTCCTGTCGACTATCTGGATAGGAACCTCTTCATAGGACAAGTCTTTCTCAAACTGCAATGGTTCGTACTCGATCACGTGCTTGTAATCGGACTTATATGGTCGTAACACCGAAACGTGAAAGACATTATGAATGTTTTGCAATTACGGAGTAGAGCTACCTCGTAAGCCACCTCTCCAACCTTTTGCGACACTTGAAGGGTCCAATAAACCTCGGGCTTAGTTTCCCCTTTTTACCAAATCAATTTTTCCCTTCAAGGTGAAACTTTTAGAAAAACGTAATTTCCTACATCGAATGCATGATCTTGTGCGTGTTGATCAACATATTTCTTTTATCATCTTGAGCAACTATCAATCTTGTTACGATGAGTTTGACAACCTCGGTGATTTTGTTGTACCGATTCTAGTCCTAATAGTTGGCGTTCACCGACTTCATCCCGGCGATGGAGTTACGCACCTCCTGCCAGTATAATGCTTCGTGGGTGGCATCTGCGATGCTAGCGTGGTAGCTGTTATTATATGCAAATTCCACCAACGGTAATTGTTCATCCCGACTTCCTTTGAAATCCATAACGCATGCTCTCAACATATCTTCCATGTACGAATCGTTAGTTCGCTTTGGCCATCATTTTTTGCGGATGATATATGCATACTCATTATTGGTGTGTTCCCATACATTCTTGTAGTCTCTTCCGGAAGTTTGATGTGAACCTCGGATCTCTATCGACACAATTGACACTTTGGAACTCCATGTCTTTACAACGATCTCTTTAACATATAGTTTTGCCGGTGATCAAGATTGAATCTAATCTTTATTAGAAAAAAGTGTGCAGATTTTGTCAATCTATCCACTATCACCCAAATCGCATCGTATCCTTTCTGAGTCGTTGGGAGACCTACCACAAAATCCATTGTGATATGTTCCCATTTCCATTCCGGTATCTCCAATGGTTGAAGTAACCCGCTTGGTCTTTGATGCTCGGCCTTGACTCTCTGACATGTTAAGCACTTTTGCAGCGCGATACATAGCGTCTCTTTTTTCATATTTGGCCACCAAAATGTCATCACAAATCTTGATACATCTTCGTACTTCTGGATGAATCGAATATCTCGAGCTATGAGCTTTTGTCAAGATGTCCTCTTTAATATCTGAATCTTCTTTGGAACCCAGTTCAGTCCCTCGATCTCGACATTCCATCAATATCAACCTTGTATTTCACTTCTTTTCCCTCGACCACACTTTCTCTTATTTTTCTACATTCCTCATCCTGCAGTTGAGCGTTCTTCACTTTGTCCACCAAAGTTTGACTGGCTTCCATCTGGTACAATTTCTCATTGGATTCTTTTGGAAATTTGATTTACAACTCTAACATTGACATTGATGTAAAAAGCTCCTCCTTATCAGTTAACAACATCAACTTTTTCCTGCCTTTCCTACTCAAGGCATCTGCAACCACGTTTTCTTTGCCTGGATGATAAAAGATCTCACAATCGTAATCTTTTATCAATTCCATCCATCTCCTTTAACGCATGTTTAGGTCTTTCTGAGTGAAAATATACTTCAGACTTTTATGGTTTGTGTAAATCTCACATATCTCGCCATAGAGATAGTGTCTCCATATTTTCAGTGCGAAGACAACCGCTGCCAACTCTAAATCATGAGTCAGATACCCTTTTTTGTAGTCTTTCAATTGCCTTGATGCATACACGATGACTTTCCCGTTCTGCATAAGGACACATCTTAATCCTTTGTGTGAAGCATCATTGTACACCACAAAATTTCCTGTATTATCTGGTAATGACAACACAGGTGCCATACTTAGCTTCTTTTTCAATTCCTGAAAACTTCCTTCACACTTCTCCGTCCAAACAAATTTTATGATTTTCTCGTCAAATTTGTCAGCGAATGGCAATCTTGGAGAAATCTGAATAAACCGTCGTAATACCACCTTGATCCCAAGAAACTTCTTACTTGATGGAGTTCTTGGTTGTTCCCAATTATCACGACTTCAACCTTTGATGGATCCACTTGAAATTCCATCCTTGTCGATTCGTGCCCAAGAAATTGTACGTTAACGAAAATTCACATTTAGAGAATTTTCGCGTACAACTTTTCCTTTCTTAGCGTCTCTAGTGTTAGACGTAAGTGTTCCACGTGTTCTTCTTGAGTTGTAGAATACACCAGAATATCGTCAATAAACACCACCACAAACTTGTCTAAAAATGGTTTAAACACCCTGTTCATCAAATCCATGAACGCTGTAGGGGCATTTATCAAACCAAAAGACATTACCAAAAATTCGTAATGTCCATAACGAGTTTCGAATGCCGTCTTCGGTACATCCTCCTTTCTTACCTTCAGTTGATGATACCCACTTCTCAAATCTATCTTTGAGAAATATCTAGCACCCATCAACTGGTCAAACAAATCATCTATTCTTGGCAATGGGTATTTATTCTTAATAGTGACCTTGTTTAACTCCCTATAATCAATGCAAAGACGCATTGACCCATCCTTCTTCTTCTGAAAAACACCGGTGCTCCCCACGGTGACACACTTTCATTGAATGTATTTCTTGTCCAGCGAAATCCTGCGGTTGTACCATCAGGTTCCTTCATCTCTACCGAGCCATTACATGCAGGGCTTTTCGATATCGAGGCGGTTCACGGCGCTAAGTTGATCACGAACTCGATTTCTATGTCAGGAGGAAGTCCTGGAAAATCCTCTGGAAACACGTCCACAAATTCCCTAACCACTGGTATTTCTTCCAGTTTCGTACCCTTTTCTGAGTATCGACTATATAAGCTAAATAACCCACACAACCTTGACTCAACAACTTCTTGGCGTACATAATCGTCAGACATCTCATTTGTCTAGGCGATTTGCTACCATTGAAAACTACCTTTGATGGAGTCATAAGGTTTACACATTTCTTTTGGCAGTCAATTATTGCTCCACAATTGAACAACCAATCCATTCCCAAAATAACATCAAACTCTCCAAGCCTAATCGGAATTAGATCCACCATCAAAATGTTTCCCTTAATGTTCACCCTACAGTTCTTATATACGAACCTAACAGGAATTACTTCCTTTTTCGTAATTTCTATGCTTAAAGGGAAATTCAATTCTTCACTAGGAAATCCTAATCTCATAGCAAATTCATCGGATATAAATGAGTAAGTAGCTTTTGAATCAAATAATACATAAGCATCAATATCATTGATTGGGATAATACGACACCACATCCTTTGATTGCACTGACATCTTGCATGATCATGTTGAAGGTTACGGTACGTGGGTTTGGTTGATGCCGTTGGTCTAGTAATGGCCCATATACCTCCACTGCTTCCTCCCTTGCTTCCCGTTGCTTCTCCAGCTTTTTTCTTGGGGCACTCACGAGCAAATTGATCATTGGACCCGCAACTGTAGCAAACATTCTTCTTGGGCTGATTGCAATTTGGGACGATGTGACCCTCCTGGCCACAATTAAAGCATACTAGTTTCCCCATTAAGCATACACCCTTGTAAAACTTCCCGCATGTAGCACATGCTTCAAACTTCTTATTCTGCTGGTTACCTTGCTGATTCCCAGCACCCACATTTCCATTCCACTTTCTTTTCAAGTTGTTGTTACCATTTCCATTACCACCACCTCCATTCTTCACCTCCACTTCATTCTTCTTCTTTTTTACATTCTTGATTGAACTTGGTTCTGACCTCGCCTCCACCTTCGGCGAGAATTGCCTTTTCCATCATGGCTGCAAATGTCTTCAACTCGAACAAGGAAACCCTACTAAAAATCCAAGGTTTCAGTCCCTGTTCAAACCTCTTCGCCTTGTGTTCATCTGTGCTGACTTGGTATGGCGCAAACCTCGCTAACTCGTTGAATTTTGAGGCATACTCCGACACCATCATCGTTCCCTGCTTCAGTTCTAAAAACTGTACCTCTAAGCGGCTTTTGAACTCTACGGGAAATAGGTCTCGAAGAAAATCTCCTTAAACCTTTCCCAAGTCGTAATAATTCATGGTCCTTCCTCGAGTTTTGTTGGCTTTCCACCACCAATAACTAGCCTCTACTTTCAACATAAATGTTGCAAAAGTAGTCTTTTGATTATCCTCTACCCTAGTAACATCAAAACCTTCTCAATTTCCATGATCCAGTGCGTGCTTCAATCGATTCATGGATCCACGAAATACGGTGGTCCAACCGCTTGAAGTCCTTAAGCGTTGTAGCACTTGGTTACGAGGTTGATTACTGCGATTGATTTTGCAATGCACTGTCGATAACGTCACCAAATTTGTTTGAGCGAGGTTAACTTGACATTATTGTTGTTGGTTCCTTCGGTGATTCTCTGTCGGGGTGGTTGACGTCTTGGAGGTATTTTTTGTTAAAAATACACTCATTAGATTATTACTCAACTCTTTCAAGTAATTTCTAATTAACTTGCCCCCAAAATAATCACCACATAACACATAACACTTTGGATAAAAGAAGATAATAACTTTTATTCATACTTAATTCTTTGAAAACATCATATCAATAGCATCACTGCTATTTACATTATTTTCCTGAACTACTAAAGTTTCAGGACATCATCATCATATCCCATAAGTTGCATAACACTTGGGATTTACATAATGCTTATCATAACATAAATCATAAATCAAGTACACTTCCTACGATGTCTATTAAGATCTTTGCAAAGCCTTACGACGCTCTTCTTCCATAATTGAACATGGTTCGATGATCTAGTATGTACGAGGGTAGCATCTCGAACTGAATTGGATAACCCATGACCTGATCTTGAGCTTGATTGATCGCGTTGTTGAACACGTTATCCATTTCCTGCATCTTCATTCTCTTTGCTTGTCGTCTCCCTCTCTGCTATTTTACGGCCCATTGATTTCTTCCTTGTGCGCAGCGTCTTCGGCTCTTGCCCTTTTTGCAGATTCTTCTCTCATCTTGCTCTTCAATTCTGCAATCTCTGCTCTCATTTGGTCGTTCTCTTCTTCAGTGTGAACTAGCTTCTCTTCAACATTGTTCAGTCATTCTTCTCGATCCTGGATCTCATCGTCCTTCTATGCCATCGAGGTCTATTGTTCAGCTACTATCTCTTGCAATTCCTCGGCAGTATCTTGAAGCTCCACGTTGTGGTCATACACCTCATCGTATATAAGGCCATCTATTGAGTTAAGTGGAATCCTTTCCTCCTCGTCCTCTTCATCCGTCTATGGTAGCTCCAAGGGATCTTCCTCATCCGTCTCTATCTCATCATCCTCATCAGGTACTCTCTCTCACTTTCGACTCTTGTGACCAAAGGCTGTTTCCGTGGCAGTAATTGTTCCCAAACTACCTGAATATCTTGAGGCTCTTCTTCCCTAGCTTGACTGGATCCTCCTAAATTAGTTATCCTGTCAACCAAAGTTTAATTTTTAATTACTAATCATTACTACTCGACACTCACGAGCACATAAGTTGTAAACATATAAGCATATAAGTGTTTTATTACTTCTTTCTTAAAACTCGATAAGAGTTTATCATCACTATCTTCTCGAAGGTTACTTCCTAAGGCTTTTCCCCCACCTAAGGTTTATACCCTAAGGCTTTGATACCAACTTGTGACACCCCCAAACCCAGGTACTTAATTTCCACAGGATTTGGTGTTCACTTAATCAAACAATCATATCTAACTACCCAATCACAATAAAACTGGATAAATAAAACCTTCCCCATTAAAGGGTTACATAATAAAAATCTCCCGGGTTGTCTAACCTTTAAACACAATCATTCAAATCACGAAAAATAAATAATCTTTATTACAACCATTCCATTAAAAAGCGATAATAAAATATCATCAAATTACAAGTCTTGAATACTTGTTCATCTTTCCTTTTCCCTTCTTGGTGCTAGGTACATCAACCTTCTCATCCTTAAGCTAATAATAGTTATATAAGCAAGAGTGAGCAAACAAAGCTCACTTGAAACAATAATGAATGAAAAACTTTTACAACAAATGTCAAATAAGAAGCTCGATAGAATTAAACAATATGATTTGTCAACGTTACGAAGTATATAAGCGAGGGTCCCTAAGACCACGAACTATGTCCATAGTTATAAGTAATGTTTCAACTTAAACTTTAACGATCATAAGACTATAGGGACTCCTCGTACTTAGGGGATCAGCCCTTAAATACAATGTATTGTGCACAAACATTTCAACGCTAAGTGTAAGTTACCCCTAATAATAGGGTTGTTCATCTCAGTATTTAGAGTACAAGTCTGCACCAAAGTGAGTTTGGTTTGGATACATTTCAGGGTAATTTGGAATTCAATGAACATCAACTAAGGATTAGTTGAATGAAACCAATAACATCATACTATAGAATAATCATAATTGAATCAACATGGTAAATTAAAGTCATGCTTTAGGAATAATCTAATAGCATACAACTTGAATAACTATAACACACCTTGCTTGAACAATATTAAGCGAAATTTATTTAGAATTGAATACTAAGCATGCATGGCAATATAAACGATAAAACTATTCAAATATATTTGGGCATGCTAAACAACAAGTTAAATACAAGAATAACTTGTTCAATATCAAAATCAAAGTTTAAAAACCTTGCATTATTATATTGGAAACAATAGTTGATTCAACAAGATAATAGATTAGAAAACTTGCCTTACTTGTAGACTAAACCGAACAATTCGAATCACAATATCCTATAAACATATGTCATCATGACATAGTTAGCCATTACCACTTTACAAACATAACTAAGTACGTTCATCATTTAAAATTTTGATTTTTAATCACATAATCAAGTTACAAAACAATTTAATTATTAATAACATGTTCATTCTAGGTATAGAAACATTAAAATCAACATTTTACAGTCCTACTATTATCACATAACAATTCCTTCAAATGTCGAGTACAAAAAGTACCTTTGTCGAGACCATTACGCTTTAACTTTCACATTTGTGGCTACGATTATACAGTTTATCTTTGTGATGCTTGTATTTGTGCTGCATGATGATAATGACTGGCTGACGCGATAAATAATACTACCGGCGTTACGTTACGATGTGGGCCCGTATTCTTGACGCTAAAATTAATGATTTGCTAAGCCTTTGCGTTACGAAATTACGATCTTCATTGACGACTTGACAGCAATATGATGAACAAAAGCCAATTTGGCCTAAAAGTTCTTTTCTAACGACCTAATTAGCATGTAATTCATACAAAGACTTCATGTAAACATAATTCAGGAACTCCTAACATGTTTCTACCCATACAACAACATAAGCAACAAATTTAACACATCCAATTTCACTGTTTTTTTCTAAAAACTCACTTTTTGATGTTTTTGATGAAAATAAACACTGTGATTTTGTTTTTCAACCAGAACAGTTAATTCAAAGCACTTTATCAAAGTTTATACTTACCCTACCACATTCAATAATCAATGTATCAACTAAACAACAAATAAACTCTTAATTTCTACCTTAAACCAAACAATATATATATACACTAAAAAACTCTCTTAAAAAATAGTTTTTCTTCACAACCATATACATAATATAAATTCATGGACTATTCTCAATTATAGCTTAAGAAAATAGTTTAACAACACTAGATTATCATATAAAATCACATACATAACAAATAATTTATCCTTACACAAGGATTTTACAGAGAAATTAGGGAAGAGAAAAAAAAATAAACCTTTAAAAACTAAAAGAAATAGGATGATACCTTGAAGAAGATGATGATACTATCTCTTTGATTGTCAAGCTTTTCTCCTCTTCACTCCCAATTCTCTAGGATTCTCTCACTTTTCTTCTCTTCTTCTTCTTCTTCTTCCTCTAAGTTTTTCTTTTCGTCTCTCTTACCTCTCTCTTCTATTCTTACGTCTTAGAATATAACGCATATAAGATATAATATATATTAATTATATAATATAATACTAACTTAACTGACATCAGTTATTTTTATTTTGAAAACCAAAAGCCATAAGGCTTGTTTGGCTAACCACTAAAAAAAATAATCAATTAACCCTTATGCCTTGTTTGGTAAAACACAATTAGATTAAAGACTTAATAGGCATTAGGCCTTGTTTGGCAAAACTGAATTAAAACTCCTTTAAGTTATTTTAATAACTACTTTATAAAAGGTTATTTGTCACACTTTTATTTAATTAGATTAATTCTAATAACAATCTATTAAATTACCTTAACCCATAAATCAATACCACAAAATTATAATTTTCTATATAATTTAACTTTATTTAATCAACTAACACATCCTTTTAATTACAAATTCAAATAAAAAAATAATAATTCAATTAATCAAAACTCTCTAACTTAATAATAAAATTAAATTAGCAAATATAATAATTAACTTCCTTAATTATTTATTTAACAAATAATTAACCAAATTGAATCAAATTTGAACAATTACAAATTCAACCATAAACACATCCATTAAATACTTATATAATTCAACAAATATATAATATAACAATTAAAAATTCGGGAATGTTACATTATTCCCTCCTTACAAGGATTCTGTCCCCAGAATCACAATTCAAACAATTCATTCTTCACAATTGTTGCGTGTTGCCCCATGGAAGGGAGTTACAAGATTCAGGAAGAGAGGAAAGCTCAATCCAAAATTTATTGGTCCATTTCATATTCTTGACCGAGTAGGAAATGCAGCCTATAAACTCGCGTTACCTCCAAGTATGTCTCGTGTTCATAATGTTTTTCATATATATGTGCTTCGTAAATATGTGAAAGACCCGAACTACATTATTGAGTTAGAACCGGATGAGATAGCCGAAGACTTAACGTATGAAGAGGTATCTGTCAAGATCTTGGATAGGAAGGAGTATGTCTTACGTACAAAGGTCATACCACAAGTCAAAGTTTTGTGGAGAATCCATGCTATTGAGGAAATGACCTGAGAGTTGGAAACGGAAATGAAAGCGAGGTATCCTCGCCTTTTCGAAACACCAGGTACGTACGTCAATTTCGAGGACGAAATTTCATAAGGAGGGGAGGTTGTAAGACCCCAAATTATTATAAATTAAATTAAATTTCCTCTATTTATTATTTTGAAATAGTAAGGGTTGATTTGATTAATGTGGTTAGTTATGGGTAAAATGTGCAAATATTTCAAATAAGCAAGTGGTTATAAAATATTCATTTTTTATCGGAGAATATTTGTTTGGTCGTGGAATATTCTTACTGTCGAGGAATATTCGTACGACAGCACAGCCTTGTGTGGGCCCCATAACGGAAAGCGATTAGATGAAGAAAACGACAAGTATAAGTTGTTTATAAATAACGGCGTAGTTGTTACCGTTAATACTGTTAAAATACTCGGTGGTTAAAACACAGTAGCACACGGTATTGCACCAATTATTGATTCTTACGTAAGAAGGCACTACTCAATAATTGTTACAATAATTACTGTTCAATATTTTATTTTATTAATTCAATAATTGCTACGTTGATATTTTATATTATTGTTGTTTCAATAATTGTCACTATACAGTATTTTCCATTATCGGAGAAATAATTCATATTATTTGAATAATATTATTAGATAACATTATTGGCAATGTCTAGAAGTTCTGTTTAAGGAGAGGTTTGGTCACCTAATTGCGCGCCAGTAAGGAGAAATCCTTATTGGAAAGCCTCCTCTTTCTTGGGAACGGCCTGGTTGTCGATATTGTGATTCTTTAATATTATTTATGAATAATTAATTATTAATTTATATGATGAGAAAAATATTCATTTTATGTGGATATAGATGGAGAAAATTTTTAATGTGACAATTGTTGAAAATTAATATTTTAACTTTTTCTGATAAAAATAACTCATTTAATATATTATTATATTATAATAATATAATAATGGTGATATTTTTACAATGAATGTGGGATATATGAGTATATGTGGAGGAAGAGTATTTTTGTTACTAAAAATATTTAAAACATGTTTTTCATGTTTTTGGACAGCATTTCTTGACTGAAATTTGATTATAGCCTTTAAAATCGTCCGTATGTGGATTTCAGTCAATTTCTGCTTGGAATTTGGAAAAATTTAAACTTACAAAGTTGTAGAGAATTGAATTTCCTATAAAATGGACATAAGATTCAAATTTTACTGATAAAAGGGCTATTTATTATGAATTATTAAAGTTCTGGAATATTGGGTATTAATTTAATTTTATTACAAAAACATTTAAAACGTGTTTTTCTAGAAAGTGGGCATGTGGGAAATGCTAGAATCTAATTTCAAAGGTGGCGTATGAATTTTATTATTAATAATATTATTTTATTAAATTTTCTACTTTGGTGTTCTAAGCAATTTCCTATAAATAGGGTGCTTAGGTTAGAATTGAAAATCACACCAGAAACTGAAGTTTTCTCTTTCTATATTATCAAGCGTATTCTTGTGAGTATTTTTACACTAGTGTTGCTATACGGTGCAAGTTCCTTCAGCGTTATATCTGATATTCCAGCCAGAAGTACTATTCTTTTCGAGGTAAGGGATGTTATATTTTTTTTAAAAATGATATTATTTCTTCTAATATCTTTATGTCGGATTATTGGTAAGATTTTTCTTGTGAAATACTTGTCTTTTAGTGTCGAGATTACTATTCACATATACGACACTATTCACGTATACGACACCATTCACGAATACGGCACTATTCACAAAAAAATTAAATTTTTATTTTTTGTCCAAAATATCTATTATGGATACTAGCTTTGATTGTATCCATGTTTTGATCATTCTTGAATTTTACTTCACTATGGTTATTTATGAAGTATATTTGAACTTGAAATGTTTAAAGTACGAATCCTTATTATTTGTTCTTTTATTTCACTGGATTCGTTTTCTTTAAAATATTTTTCATCATCCTCAAATTTCTAAATGATGATATTCTTGAATATCTTTGGCTTTGTAGTGCAAAGATGGTTGATTTTCTTATGAATATCTTTGGCCCAGAGTGCAAAGATGTATGCAGTGTTGAGATGAACATGACTAATCGATGAATATCTTTGGCTCAGTAGTGCAAAGATGAATATTTGATTCAAGATGTATATTGATTGATGTTACAGGGATAAAATATTGATGATGGACTTTTAAATTCATAGATTATAGTAGATTTCATTCTCTACGTAACTCATCTATGAATTATTATTTCCGCTGCAAATATTGATCTGAAACTTGTTGTCTATTGTATTTTATAAGGATTTTCCCTGTTGAAGACTAACGATAATTTGTTCTATATTATCTTAGTCATAATATTCTTTACTGGGCTAGTTGAGCTCGCCCTTTTCCTTTTTGTTCCATTTTTCTTCTCAGGAGGCGAGAATGTAGCGAGTACTAGTTGGAGTATGGAATGAAGGTCTTAGAAAGTTGTTTTAGTAGTCCTCACCATTTTTGTAAAATAATATATCAATAATTATAATGAGGACTTATTTGAGTGTTGATATTGTCTAGAAGACAATATTTGTATTTAAACTCATAGTTTTTATGTTGTATTAATAAAGTTGTAGTTGTTTCTGTACCATGTTATTGACGACTCAGAATGGGTGTTGTAAACCTATTTTGGGGGCGTCACAACTTTGATCCTGTTTGTTGTTTAAGTGATCTAAAGCCATGAATCTATAGTCCATATAACAGAATATAACTTTGATACACTAACATAATCAAATCACATAACATCTGACAGATCTAAGCTCAACAAAATCTTGTCAGACCTTCTTAGGTATTTTCTGGGTTACCCAGAAACACAAAGTCATGGTCGAACAACCCACTTTGACCATCAAAATCATGGAATCTGGACATGCTATGAGAATGATTCCACTTCCAGATTGCTCCCCACATAGCATATTACAACTCAATTACATCAAACAAGACAAATCATAAATAGATCTAGATCTATGGCCTCTGACATTCGGTTGTCAGGCCATAGAACTAGGGTTCTTGACAGTTTTGAAAACTTAATTTTTGAGCACTTTGATGTTATGGATATATGATATAACACCATGGATCGCAAAATAACATCATATAACATAAATTTAAACACAAAAACACAACTTTTATCTTAGCATACAAGATTAAACTCAAGTTAGGGTTTATACCTCTCTTGAACAAGCTTTGATCTAGGCTTTCCTCAACTGATATTTGGGTGTTATGAACTTTTTTAGGGACTAAATCACTTATGGATTTCGTGACTAGAGAGAAAAAAACTTGGTTAAGTGTTTGGATACAAATGAGCTTGGTTTATGATTTTTCTCTCTCTTTAATCTCTTACACTTGATGCAATGTATCTAGATGTTGCAAGGTGGCACTTATAATCAGATTTGGCTGAGATTTTGAGCACATGGTGATATCCAACATGTGGTGACTCACTAGATTTGAAATATCTCTTAACTTAAAACTTAAGTAAAGGGTATTTTAGTCATTTTGCGTCCAAAAGGGTATTTTGGTAATTTCCCACATGAATTTAAGGTTAGTTTAGTCATTTTACATGCTTCCCTTTAATTTTAACCCTTAGGGTTTGATAATCACAATTAAGGTTTGCTAATTAGGTTTTAGTGTTCCCAAATCAGAAATTAGGGTTTCCCAAAATATAATTAGGGTTCCTAACTGATCGTTTGGGTTTACTAACTGTAGATTTGGGTTTCTAATCCACATTAGGGTTTACTAAGGTTATACCTTATCTGATCAACCTTTGATCATTAAGTTTATACTGTACAAACACATACTCATCAATACAATTACAATCATTGTATTAACTATCGAATCCATATCCGAAATTAGGGTTAGGGTTTTCACTAGTTGTTTAACATCACTACACTCATATTACTCAGTCAATAATTAGTTTGACCAACTTGCTCTGCTTATATCACAGATACTCAACATACTATTGATAATCAATATAAATATTTAATAATAAAAAAAATTTATTCGTAAAATTTGAATTGTTTAAAATACTGGATCCTCACAGTTTTGGCTTTCCATTAACCGAACATTCTAAGCCTCCAGATTATATAACCACCCATTGACCTCTTTTTGGACTTCCTCTGAAACTACTCGGTTAGGAGCAGAGAGATCAGAACTTGAAGCCATAGGATCCTGTGCTTGTTGTGGATCCGACTGCACAATTATGAATCTTAATCCGCGCGGGTGAGACTCTCCGCCATTCTAAACCTTATATCACATTATCATCTCATCGTGAAGTACATACATAAGCTGCTGAATCATTTCTTCGGACTTCCATTTGACCCTGACTTTATCACATAGGGCAAAGAAAAGAAAAGGATGTGGAATTCCATCGGTGGTTTCCCCCCTTCGCAACATGCAGAATTGAACATTGAATGATTAGGCCAACATCCATTCGCTTACCTTTCACCAGACAGTATAAATATACTGCCCTCTCTTTGGTTATGTCACTAACATGAGTACATGACATTAGTTTGGCACATATGAAGGCATACCAGGCCTTCCCATATAGGCTAAGGCGTGATTAGGGAAAGTTCATACTCCCGTGCTCTTGAGTTGTTAATGTGGTGCCTGGCTGACACAACTATAGAATAATTTGTGCATAATCTGGTTTTTGGCTCAGAAAGCTAGTGTATTTGTTGCGGTTACCTTCATTGGTCAGATTTTAGTACGCGTTTATATTAGTGTTGGCCAACTCCACTATTTTTCCTCGCACTTGCATGCCAAAGTGGTAATGTTCTTTCACATTTGCATAAAATTCCTTTACCACGGTAATTATAGTTGGATCTGGTTGTGCAGTGAAGCTAAACCAACCATGCTTGGAAATCATGACCATTATTTCTCCATCTTTAGTTTACTTTGGCTAAAACCCCTCTATGGGATTAGAGATGGTGTCGCCATTCGATTATATCTTTCTCGTGCTTCGACGCTCACGAATATCTTTTTGTCAATATGTGTGGATGGGGCATAGGATGAAATAGATCCATCACCACGATATCGCTTTGATGCCATTATGCCAACCTACAATGGAAAATAAGTCAATTATCAGTCATTTATATTGTTAATATCAATTATATTCATTACAAACTTCCCTTCAAACTCGCGCCAAACTTGTTACCCACAAACTTAAAATGTGGTGTCAAATTAAAGGTAATTTGATGAAATTGGTGTCATTTTGAATGATTGTGCATGCATAGAACTAATGAAGTCAAACAAGATAACATTTAAACACCCAAATAGTATACAGTGACAACCAAAACTCATCACCATATTGTATAATTGGTCGCAACTCATGCCATTACAATCTCAAAACCAACTTGGACACAATGCATATCAACTACACATTTACTACCCCAAACTTGTGGTTTAAAAAAATCCCAAATTCACACATAACAAGTTGGTGTCAAAATTGAGCAGCAAGGACTGTGTGTAGTATAATATGGGCACACTAGCATGCAAATGCACAATTTTCTCAAGTAAAGTTCAAGCAAGCCAATTTTAATACACCTAGTGGGCAAAAGATAAATTTAATGTGTCGTGCCTATATTAATTGTCTAATAATACCAAAACAACGCATGTGCACACCCCATCATGTTAGAAAAGCAGTAAGTTGGGAAATAATTGGAAATATATCACCACACAATAAATGAGGAACCTTAATTGTCATTTGGCGTCAACAAGACAGTTACACTTAGTCAACATACTATATCCCTAATTAAACATAGAAAAAATAAAAGGCAATGTGTCCATTAAAAACTTCGTATAGGCAATTCATCGAACACCTTGTGGGCATCCCATAAATTCCCTATATTGCATCTATATTTCTTATAACAATCCCTATGGATAAAATAACCCACTCAATCCATTCAAAGTGTGCATCACAGTGACAAATAAAAAGAAAAACAAATCACTTTCAAAGCTCTGAATGAATCTTTACCTTGAATACAAATAAAACCATGACATTCCTTGGCTTGGATCCAACAAATAAAGAAGAGGGACGATTGTTGTTATTCATTGTTCAATTACGTAGTCAAATATTCCCAATTAGAATTTATATATGAAATTATCTTTATTGAGAGGAGATGTATTACGATTTTGTTTAGAAGTGGAGAAGGAAGCGTAAGTTAGGGGGGAAATTGATTCTAATTCGAATAGGAGAAAGAGTTGTAGAACCTGCCAAACCCTAGCGTGTTATTTTTTTTCTTTTACCTTGACCCAGCGCCAGGGAACTGGGATTCCTCTTATTCTTGGCGCCGGGGCACTACAGCATAGTGTTGCTGATTGAGGACAAGTGTCAGGGCATTGGGCCTTAGTTTATTTTAGCATCGGGGTGTTGAAGCATGTTGGGCATTCTATCAGTAGCACCGGGGCGCTATCTTTCTTTACATTTGGAGCACCGGGGCGTTAGGGTTCTTTTCTGTCTGACTTGAATAATTCTTTGCATTCTTGTCACAATTCTTTTTGACCTAAGATGATAACATAGACGCTTAATGAAAGTATTACACATACTAACTCAAGAAACTACTCTATTAAGTGAAATTTAAAATGAATATTTATAAAATAAAAAATCTATGGGTTGCCTCCCAATAGCTCTTGGTTTATAGTCGTCAGCCTGAATTTTCTGTTATGCTTAAGTATTAGCTGTATTAGTTAGGTTATTCGATGAGTGATGTCGATCGATATCACCACCCCAGTAATGCTTCAATCTTTGACTGTTGACCTTGAATGTGCGCTTTGAGTTTGGCTCTTCAACCTCAACTGCTTCATGTGGAGTGACTGATGTAATAAAAAAAGGTCTGGACCACCTAAATTCCAACTTTTCGGGAAAAAGATGCAACCTATAGTTGAATAGCAATATAGTTTATCCCGGTTCAAATTTCCAGTCAAGGTTCAACTTTTCATGCCACTTCTTAACTATTTCTTTATAAAGTTTGTCATTCTCGTATGCTTGATGTCAGAATTCTTCCACCTCATTCAATTGAAGTAACCTTTTCTCGCCTGATGCTTGTAAATCAAAGTTTAACTTCTGAATGGCTCAATACACATTATGTTCAAGCTTTATCAGTAAATGACACGCTTTTCTATAAATCATCCGATATGGTGACATTCTGATAGGATTCTTGTAGGCCATTCGATATGCCCATAAAGCATCGTCTAATCTCATTGTCCAATCCTTACGAGATTGATTCACAACCTTTTCGAATATTCACTTGACCTCTTGATTTGACGCCTTCATTTGACCACTGATTCACGGATGATAGGCCGTAGCAACCTTGTGCTTAACCCCATACTTAGCGAGAAATTTGGTGAAATGATTGTTAAAAAAATGAGTGCCCTCATAACTGATTATGGCCCTCAGTGTCCCAAATCGTGTGAAAATATTTTTCCTTAAGAATCCCAACATGACTTTGGCATCGTTTGTGGGTAACACAACTGCTTTAACCCATTTTGATACATAGTCCATTGCCAATAGTATGTATTTGTTGTTGAATGATGATGAAAATGACCCCATAAAGTCAATACCCCATATGTCAAAGAGCTCAATCTTTATGATGGTGCTGAGGGGCATCTCATTCTTTTTGAAATATTGCCAACCCTTTGGCATCGGTTGCCCTTTAGAACATAAAAGTTGAAGTCTTTGAACAATTTAAGCTAGTAAAACCCCAATTCTAACACTTTCACCGTTGTTCTATCACCTCGCACCGGTCTCACTTTAGAACATAGAAGTGGGCGTCTTTGAACAATGTTGGCCAAAAAAACCCCGATTATAACACTTTCACCATTGTTCTATCACCTCCATAGTCTGATGAGTAATAATGACTCAGTATGCTTTCCATCTCTTCATGTGGCACACATCGTCTTATCATCTAATCCGCACAAGTTTTGAACATAAATGGTTCATTCCCAAAATATTTCTCGATATCGTGGATGAAATTTTTCCATTGTTGAGAATTCAAATCTGGCAGAAGTACATTACTTACTAGGTAGTTCACGTAGTCGGAATACCAAGGCACTTCTATCATTATTCTGAAAAGTTTCTCATCCAAAAATGACTCATTGATAACTACTTCATCCTTTTTATGAGTTTCTGAATTTTCCAATTTGGAAAGATGATCAGCCACCCGGTTTTCGATACCCCTTCTATCTCGGATCTCCAAATCAAATTCTTGCAGTAGAATGACCCATCAAATTAACCTTGTTTTTGTATCCTTATTTGTAAGCAAATATTTTATGGCAGAGTGATCAGTGTAGACAATTATTTTAGTCCCAATTAGATATGCTCGAAATTTGTCGAAGGTAAACACTACCGCTAGTAACTCCTTTTTGGTGGTGGTGTAATTCAACTGAGTATCCGTCAAACATTTTTCTTGAGTATTAGATAGTGTGGAAGACCTTGTCTCTCTATTTACGCAACATTGCACCAACTGCATAATCACTCACATCACACATCAGCTCAAATGGCAAGGTACAATCGGAAGCAACAATGACTGGAGCTGTGACTGAAAGTAGTATGCACACAAGACAATCATGTTGATGATAAAGCATATACTTTGTAACAATCTTATTCGTTTATTAATAAAAGTATTCATTTACTAAAAGCTTTAATTTATCTACATGGTGTTGTTTTAATAATATGTGATAAGCCCATAGTTTTAAGAAATATTTTTAGAATCATGATGAGATCATGATAATGAGATCTAAATTCTTAGATAGCTTAAAAACAAAAATGTTCCCAATCGACGGATTACTAAAAAGGGGGTTAGTGAATCCGGATAGATTGGTACATACATTGCTTGTTCATTGGATGAGGATGATTGATCTCATGATCATTTGTGTGGAGACACTAAAGCAAGTATTTAGGTGCTTATTGGAGAATAAGTTCACTGAACGTGACTTGTTAAGGAATACCTAATGGAGTTTTACTTGTCTGTCAATAGGAATTCCTGAAGTGATAGTAGTACAAGTGATCCTTAGACTTGAGATTATCATAGTATCTTGTGTATAATGAATTATACTTTAACTTATTCCTTAAGACCCTAGGGTATATCAAAGGGTATGCTTGTGTATAATAACTGTGATGCCCCCAAATCCGGGTCTCTTACAACCCGACAGATGGTGCTACACGGTACTACCATTCATTCATTCATTCACTTGAATAGTCACAAAAGGACTAATATAACTTTTATATATCCAAAATAATATTACATTTCCCAGGTTCTTTGTAACCCATTCGTTTGTTCTTGTCATAATATCAAATATATTACAATCGTTCACCTATACTATTATATAATTAATCTAAGGGTTCGTCTTCGCCTTGCCCTTTTCCTTGCCCAAGCCTTCGGTCCGCTCGATCTTGGCTGTGTTTATATGGTTCAAGCAAGAGTGAACATAACTAGCTCAGCAAGTACTACAATTCGAATAAACAATATGCTTGAAACATAGAACTCATATAGCTTCAATAACTGAACAATAGTTACGAAGTACTATCGATAATTCAAAATAGAACTTCTTTTCCTTCAAAACGTTTTACACAACCATACTCAGTAGAATAAAAATTATGGCTCAAGTCTATGAGTATATCATAAGTTCTTTTGAAAAGGACAACCCGACACTAAGTCCGTAAGTCCGTCATAGCTTACGAGCACTTCTGAGTGATCAGCTCATAGTAATCTATGTTGATCAACACTACATTCATTAAACGTATATACGTTTAAGTTGTGGCAACCTCACGTGCCTGTCGTTAAACGATAAAAACATTTTAGCATACTTGGTCTTCGATTGAAAACCATGCCAATATAACTTGGTAACATTAATCATGCTTGATAGATTCATATTATAAGTCTAGCTGAAAGAATTGGCTTTAGACTTCATCGTTAAAAACTTCATGCGAAAGAATACATGAATTACACGACTTGTCCGCATCGAATCGGAACAAGGGTTAGAATACTTGCCTTTAGCGTCTGCTTATTGATTAACACACGTACACTTTAAGTCTCTATGATTCTATAATACATAATAATATAACGTACCACATTAGGTCCTACATAATCAAGTATGTTTACTATTATATCTTACCCTTCATCTCAATGTAAACCTTAACTTAGATCTATTATTAGGGTTTCTGGCTTTTATTACGTCATTCACATTTTATTACGTCATTCACATTCCGGTCATCTTCGATTGATTATTAACTCTTAATCAACATGCATTAGTGTCTTACAAGTACCTTACAATGTTATGATTACATCTTAATTCATTACTAACAAGTTCCCTTTCCTTCTACACTTGAAAACATTCTTTACTATCAATTTCTTATGACTGGCGTCGCGGCGCCACCAATTACTCTGTGTCTCGTGCTACGACGTGAGTTATCAGTGTGCAAGGTTTCAACCTCGTGCTACGGCGCGGGCCTCTTAGGCTTGGAGTCGCGTCGCGGCGCGAACTCTGTGCCTCAGACAATTATGCAGTTTTTAAAATTTTACGAACTTCCCGGACGCATAACTTCTTCGTTTTAAGTCCGAATTGGTCTGTTCAAAAGCCTACGGTTCACAAATTTCATAATCTACGCGTTCATACAAGAATTTTATCTATTTGACTTCGTTTGCTAAAATTTCACCTATGAGTTCATTTTTATCGAAAATGATAAACGTTCGTGAACGTTCAACGCTCGTTTCTTTGTTCTAAGTCGGAATTCGGTCATTTTCAAGTTTGCAACTCTATAATGACCAATATGACTTGTCTCCATCGAAAACCAATGTTTCCAACTTCAAACACAAAATACGACTTCCATTCCGAGAATTTCATGAATTCGACGATAATCGTCCAATCGTGTGAATTCCGACAAAGCTACATTCTTAATGATTCTAAATGGATTTCAACCAACATAAGATCATTATAAGTTACTTATTAACCCATCTCATAAACAAGGTAGGTTTTGACTCATTCTCATAAGTCATTAACTTATACAACTTATGAACTAAAAATCTACATGTTCATGACTTATGAACAACTTAAGTCCTCTAATCAAAGTTCTCATGCTATAATCAACATACTAATCATCATATGACAACTTATATTAAGTTTTTCATGGCTCTAGCAACTTATTAATGTTCAAGTTGCTTATTCAACTTATTCGGCATAAGTTCATTCCTTATTAACTTATTACATGATCTTAGCATACATGTTCATTAATAACACTTCCCTTGTCAACCTATTCTAATAGAGATGAAAGAATATTGAACACAAGATCAATACCTTTGAAGTCTAACTTCTTCTTCTTGGAAATCTAACAAAAGAAGCTTTGGCTTAAAAGTGCTTATTTGCTCTACCAAATAAGTGGCTTATATTTTAGAGGAAAGTTGGATGAAAATAATAACCCTCAAAATGAAATGAAACTCTTGTATTTATAGGTAACTAAGGTTAGGGCATTTTAGACATTAAATCACCCACCTCCTTATTACACCTCCTCATTTCCACCTCCTCAATCATCCACCTCCTTACTATTCATTGTGTGCTCATCACTTCACTTGCTCACCACACATTATGTTTGCCCATCAAGCTTACCCATTTCCTACTTGGTTTGACCCATGGATCATGGCTAAATCATTGGGCTTTGATAATTAATCTAGCTTCTCTCTTAATGGGCTCATGCTACAATAGTTTGGGCTTATGATAATCAAACACTTGGTCTTGATGATCACATACATTGGACTTCTATATTAGACTATCAATCCTACAAGTCCATTACCTTAAATTATATAACTTAACCTTTATACCCCACGTATAATCTTCATATACTTACTCGTATATTAATTTGTAATATACATTACCTCATTCTTCATACATAATAGTACAATACATGGTATTGTACTTACATTCTTTACTTTCATATAATGTATACACATTATATAATCACAACTCTTTTCCTTTAACGCTTAATAACCTAACATTCCCAAATTAACTCCGCATGCGAAATATTATGTTTCCATACTTAGGTTATTATTACATAATCGATCTCACCTCGATATTATAACGTTACGTATTTCTCGGAAGTTCAAAAATAATTCCCAAGCAGAAATCGAGGAATAGTGTTTTTTGAAAAATTTCTCGGAAAACATTTATTTCCATTTTAGAAATTCAAACACTTTAATTCTCTCACGTAGTTAAAATACTACGACGTTCTGACGTTTCTAGGTTATAGAACGACCTTCATCTTCTCAACACGCAATAATAATAAATAATATTATTTTATTCATTATTAAAAGTAATTACAAAATATTCGATTTTTCGGGGCGTTACACTCTCTCCCCCTTATAAGGATTCTGTCCCCAAAATCTCGCTTAGAAGAAAAAAAATTACACAAATAAATGCGGGTAATTCTTTTTCATCATTTCTTCTAAATCCCACGTTGTTTCTTCTGCATCGTGGTTCTTCCATATCACCTTCACGGAAGGTATGACTTTATTCCGCAGAACTTGTTCTTTTCTATCGATAATTTGAATCGTCATTTCCTCGTACGTTAAGTCCTTCTCGACATGGATAGGCTCATATTCTATCACGTGCTTATAATCCGGCTTATAGGGACGTAACACGAATACGTGAAATACATTATGTATTCGTTCTAGGTCTGGAGGTAACGCTATCATATAAGCTACCTCACCCACCCGTTTTAATACTTCGAAAGGTCCTATAAACTTCGGACTTAATTTCCCCTTCTTTCCAAAATGTATCTTTCCTTTCTAGGGAGATACTTTTAGAAATACGTACGAACCCACTTCAAACTCTCGATTCTCTCTATGCGGATCCGTAAACTTTTTCTGTCTGTCTTGAGCTGCTAGAAGACGCATCTGAATCTTCTTGAATAAAAGTGTTTATTCAAATATAGAATAGGATTCCATGTTTCCTAGAATAAAGGAGTTTATTCACATATGGAATAGGATTCCATGTTTCCTAAAATTAAAGATGTTTAATTTTGATAAGAAATAAGAATCCATGTTTCTTAGAATAAAGGAGTTTATTCACATATGGAATAAGATTTCATGTTTCCTAAAATTAAAGATGTGACGCCCCCAAAATAGGTATACATCACCGATTCTGAGTTGTCAATACATGGTACAGAAACAACTATAACTTTATTATTACAATAGTAAAACTGTGAGTTTTAATACAAATATTATCTTCTAGACAATATCTATACCCAAATAAATCCTCATCACATTTATTGATACATTATTTTACAAAATGGTGAGGACTACTAAACAACTCTCTCTATAACCATTATTCCCTACCCCGACTGCAGTACTCGCTACATTCTCGCCTCCCGAGAAGAAAAAAATGGAACAAAAAGGAAAAGGGTGATCTCAACTAGCCCAAGAAGAATATTATGACTAAGATAATATACAACAAATTATCGTTAGTCTTCAACAGAGAAAATCTAATAGAATACAATAGACAACAAGTTTTAAATCAATATTCATGCAGCTGAAATAATAATTCATTAGAAGAGTTAAGTAGAGAATGCAAACTACTATCTTCTATGTATGAATTTAAAGTTCATCGCTCTATCTTTTATCCTCGTAACATCAATCAATATATATCCGAATCAAATATTCATCTTTGCACTACATGCCAAAGATATTCATCATTGGTCATGTTCATCTAAACACCTGTTCTTCTTTGCACTACGGGCCAAAGATATTCATCAGAAATCATTCATCTTTGCACTACAGGCCAAAGATATTCAATAATATCATCATTTAAGACTGAGGATGATGAAAAATATTTTTAAAGAAACGAATCCAATGAAACAAAATGACAAGGATTAAGGATTACGGATTCGTACTTTGTTTTATCCACGTCCAAAAATACCTCAAAAATAATCATAGTGGTGTAAAATTCAAGAATGATCAAAACATGGATACAATCAAAGCTAGTATCCACAATAGATATTTTGGACGAAAAAGGAAAATTTTCATTTTTTCGATGAATAGTGCCGTATTCGTGAATAGTACCGTATACGTGAATAGTGTCGTATACGTGAATAGTAATCCCGACACTA
The DNA here is from genome assembly GCA_020205605.1 of Panax ginseng. Lineage (NCBI taxonomy): Eukaryota > Viridiplantae > Streptophyta > Magnoliopsida > Apiales > Araliaceae > Panax > Panax ginseng. Next base: position 151,714,034 of record CM035132.1, read on the forward strand.
AAAATTCCAAATTTGATTAAAAAGTTTAGATCAATACTTCGGCATAATGATATTAGAATAAATAATATCATTAAAAAAATAATATCCCTTACCTCGAAGATCAAGATTTAAATAAATTTGAAACAGGATATAGGCTATGACTTGAACTTGCACCGTATAACAATACTCAAAATATACTCAAAATACTCACAAGAATACGCTCGATAATATAGAGAGAGAAAACTTCAGTTTTCTGGTGTGATTTTCAATTCTAACCTAAGCACCCTATTTATAGGAAAATGCTTAGAACACTAAAGTAGAAAATTTAATAAAAATATTAATATAATTTTTTTTTTCAAAGTCATACGCACACTACCAACCCACAACATCAGCCACATGCCAAAACATTAAAAAAACGTTTTTTCTAATTAAAATATTTTAAACTTCCAAAATTAATTATTTCGGAGCTTCGAAACTTCAATAATTCATAATAAATAACTCTTTTGTCAGAAAATTCGAATCTCGCGAGTTTGTTTAGGAAATTCAATTCTCTACAACTTTGCAGAAGAAAGTGTTTCCAAATTCCAAACAGAAATTGACCGAAATCCATAAACGGGCGATTTTACAAGCTATAATCAAATTTCAGTCAAGAAATGGGGTCCACCGACATGTTTAACATGTTTTAAATATTTATTGCAACAAAAATACTCTTTCTTCTCGTATACTCATATATCACACATTCATTGTAAAAATATCACCATTATTATATTATTAAAAATATAATAATATATTTAAATGAATTATTTTATCAGAAAAAGATAAAATTTTAATTTTCAACAATTGTCACATTAAAAAATTTTCTCCATCTATATCCACATAAAATCAATATTTTTCTCATCATATGAATCAATAATAAATTATTCACAAATAATATTACAAAATCACAATATTGACAACCAGCGCGCCTCTAGGAAAGAGGGGGCTTTCCAATAAGAATTTCTCCTTCTTCAAGCCAAGCAATTAGGTGACCAAACCTCTCCTTAGATGTAACTTTCTAGACATAGTCAATAATGTTATCCAATAATATTATTCAGATAATATGAATTATTGCTTCGATAATGAAAAATATTGTGTAGTGATAATTATTGAAACAACAGTAATATAAAATATCAACACAATAATTATTGAATCAATAAAATAAAATAATCGAATAAAGAATTATCGTAAAAATTATTGAGTAGTGCCTTCACGTAAGAATCAATAATTGGTGCAATCTTGCAAAGCTACCGTGTTTTAAACCACCAAGTATTTTAACAAGATTAATCTGTGAATAACTACGCCTGCTTATTTTTAAACAACTTATATTTGTCGCTTTCTTCATCCAATTGCTTTCCGTTATGGGGCCCACATATTATTACGCCTGCGTCGCATTTAATATTCCCCGACAAAGATTTAAAATGCTACGACCAAATCTAATATTCCCCGACAACAATGAATATTTTATAACCACTTGCTTATTTTGAAATATTTGCATGATTTTACCCATAACTATCCACATTAATCAAATCAACCCTTACTATTTCAAAATAATAAATAGAGGAAAATAAATTTCATTTATTAATTGTTTGGGGTCTTACAACCTCCCTCCTTATGAAATTTCGCCCCTCGAAATTGACGACGCGACTGGTATTTCGAAAAGATGAGGATACCTCGCTTTCATTTCCGTTTCCAACTCCCAAGTCATTTCCTCAATGGCATGATTCCTCCACAAAACTTTAACTTGTGGTATGAACTTTGTGCGTAGGACATGCTCCTTCCTATCCAAGATCTTGATAGGTACCTCTTCGTACGTTAAGTCTTCGGCTATCTCGTCCGGTTCTAACTCTATAACGTGGTTTGGGTCTTTCACATATTTACGAAGTGCAGATATGTGAAACACATTATGAACACGAGACATACTCGGAGGTAACGCGAGTCTATAGGCTACATTTCCTACTCGGTCAAGAATTTGAAATGGACCAATAAATCGTGGATTGAGCTTTCCTCTCTTCCCAAATCTTGTAACTCCCTTCTATGGAGCAACTCACAACAATACATGATCCCTTATACTAAATTCCACGTCCTTTCGATGAAGATCCGCATAACTCTTTTGTCGATCTTGTGCCGTTTGTATACGTTGTCGAATCATTTGGATCTTTTCGGTAGAGTCATATCGCATTATTAACTCTCGGGTCCCAACAATGTTGCTTCACCGACCTCATCCCAACATATTGAGAGCGACACTTTCGTCCCATATAATGCTTCAAATGGAGCCACACCTATACTTGCCTCGATAACTGTTGTTGTAGGAGAATTCCACCAATGGTAAATACTTATCCTAACCGCCTTCTTGAAGTCTAGGACACGAGTCTTAATAGATCTTCAAGAGTTTGAATAGTCCTCTCTCGATTGTCCGTCTCCGCTTGAGGATGGTATGTCAATCAATCATAAATCCGTGCCCATAGCTTTTTGCAAGCTAACCCAAAATCTTGAAGTGAATCTTGGGTCACGATCCAAAACTATGGATACTGGCATGCCATGCAACCTCACAATCTCATTACATATATACTAGCAAGACGTTCAAGGGAATAAGTCTCCGTGACGGCAAGAAATGAGCAGACTTGGTTAATCTATCAACAATAACCCAAATGGCATTGATGCCTTGAGAAACCGTAGAGAAGACCCGTGAATTGAAATCCATGGTAATGTGTTCCCACTTCCATTTCGGAATCTCAAGTGGTTGTAATGGACCCTTAGGTACTAGATGCTCCGCCTTTACACGCCGACAAGTTAAACACATCGAGATAAACTTTGCAATCTCTCTTCATATTGTTCCACCAAAATGTATGTCAAGATCACGATACATTTTAGTACTTCCAGATGGATTGCAAATGGTGTATTGTGTGCCTCCATCATAATCTTGTACTTCAAATCGTGAGTCGTTAGGAACACAAAGTCCGGAGTGGACTCAAGTATTCCTTCTTCATCAATTCTCGCCCAAAAATAGCACCTTCTTGTACTTTCTTCTTCATAAGCATCACCTCCGTGCTCAAGGCTCGAGCAACCTTAACTTTTTCTATTAAAGTTGGCTCTATGCGTATACTCGACATCATCGCACTCATTCCTGCATATGATCTTCTACTCAACGCGTCATCTTCCATGTTCGCTTTTCCAGGATGGTATTGAATAGTGTCGTCGTAGTCTTTCAATAGCTCGAGCCAACGTCGCTGCCGCATGTTGAGTTCTTTTTGAGTGAAGAAATATTTGAGGCTTTTATGGTTTGAATATATCTCCACTTTCTCCCCGTATAGATAGTGCCTCCAGATCTTTAGCATGAAAACGACTGCTGCCAACTCTAGATAATGAGTAGGATAATTCCTCTCATATTCTTTAAGTTGTCGCGAGGCATAGGCTATGACTTTCCCATGTTGCATGAGAACACATCCTAACCCTTTGCCTGAAGCATCGCTGTAGATAACAAATCCATCCGTACCAGATGGTATTGTTAGAACAGGTGCCGAAATAAGTCTCCCCTTAAGCTCTTGGAAACTCTTCTCGCATTCCTCATTCCATACGAATTTTATAACTTTCCGAGTCAACTGAGTTAATGTAATAGCGATTCGAGAAAACCTTCCACGAATCTCCGATAATAACCAAATAAGCCCGTAAAGCTACGTATTTTGACCACCGCCTTCTTGCTTTCTCCCAACTTTGTATTGCTTCAATCTTCGCCGGGTCAACAAATAATCCATGTTTTGACACCACGTGCCCAAGAAATGCTACTTCCTCAAGCCAGAACTCGCATTTCTTTAACTTGGCATATAACTTGTTTTCACGGGCCTTTCTTTGCATAGCACTCAAACTTCAAATGGTGCTCATGATTTTCACGACTTTTGGAATATATGAGGATGTCATCAATAAAGACAACAACAAACTGATCCAAATATTCCTTGAATACTCGATTCATCATATCCATGAAAGCCGCAGGAGCATTAGTCAATCCAAAAGACATGACTAGGAATTCATAATGCCCGTACCGAGTTCTAAAGGCGCTTTGAATATCCTCGCCTCTAATCTTCAAATTGATGATATCCGAACAAAGATCGATTTTTGAAAAGAATTGTGCTCCTTGCAACTGGTCAAACAAGTCATCAATACGAGGTAGAGGATACCTATTCTTGATGGTGACATGGTTCAATTCTCGATAGTCAATACAAAGTCGCATACTCCCCGCCTTTCTTCTTTACTTTAATAAAACAGAGCACCCCAAGGAGATGTACTAGGGCCAATGAAACCGATGTCCAACAATTCCTGTAGTTGGACCTTTAACTCCTAAAGTTCAATAGGAGCCATTCGATATGGGGTTTTAGAAATGGGCTTTATACCAGGTTCAAGATCAATAAAGAATTCAACTTCACGTTCTAGGAGTAGACCGGGAAGTTCTTCAGGAAATACGTCAGGAAAGTCAATAACAACAGGAATATTATTCAAATTTGACATATCTTTATTCAAATCCATAACATAGGCTAAGAAAGCTTGACATCCGTTTTTCAATAAACGAATAGCTTTATGATTAGATATGACAGTGATTGATTTTAATGGTTTAGTTGCTTGAATTCGTACAACAGGTTGGTTAGGAATATGAAAACTAACAACCTTACGAAAATAATCAATCAATCCCTAAAATCACATCAAAAGAAAGTATCTTTAAAGAGATAAGGTCAACAGGTAAGGTGATGGTGCCAACTTGAATCAAACAAGATTTATAAACAGTGGATGTGATGAAAGTTTCTCCTAACGGAGTTTCCACAGATAGGTCAAAGTCTAATTTCTCCTGAGTCAAGTTTAAACGCTGAGCACAAGCAGAGAGATAAATGAATGGGTAGCACCGGTAGATCAAGTAAGGTATAAACTTCGCAAGAATTCATAAATAGCTTACCCGTGATCACCTCATTTGGGTTCCTCGATTTTGACCACCACACAACAAACGCTCTTCCAGAACCGCTGACTTTGACTTTTCTTGGATACTCTTTTGAGTCACCGTCCCACTGAACTAGGTTTCGCTACTGCATAATCTCGAAAGCGATATGTCCTTCCTTTCCACAATTATAGCATACCTTGAATCTGTTAGGGCGCTTGGACGATATGTCCCTCTTTTCCGTGATTTAGCATATATGACCGGTGGTTGTTCTCTCCCTTAGAACCAGCTTGCTTCCTAAGACCGTCGTCTTCACATGGTCGTTGTTGAATCTCCTCTTTTAAAATCTCCTCTCGATTCACTTCTTCTATTCTCATGGCCATGATTACCACCAGAGGTTTACCATTTTTGTCCGCCTTTTTCTTTCTCCGTTTGGTTATCGTTGTTTTGTTGACTACCATCTCCGGTATGATCCTGGTTGTGGTCCCTCAGTTGACCATACTCGTTATCTCGCTCTAATAATTGAGCCTTGTTTACAACATCTGAATAGAGAGAAAATTTATGAGAAATGAGATACCGACGTATGCCGTGTTTCAAACCTCTAAGAAACATCTCATACATACGCTCCTCATTCTCCACCAAATGAGGTGCAAACTCGATAACTCGCAAACTTTGCCTCAGATTGGGACAATCGGCATGTTATTCTCGCTCCCGCCTAATAAACTCCACTTCCTTCATATGATTTAACACTTTCGAAAGTATTTGTCATTAAATAGTTTTTGAAACGCCTCCCAAGACATGCCGAGTGTACCGGATGGGTACGCTTCACAGACTCCCACTAGTAGTCTGCCTCGCCACGGAACATAAAGGCGGCGAATGGAACCTTTTGTTCCTTCGTGCATCCCAAGACATCAAATATCTTGGTAATTTGCTTGACCCATGTTTCCGCCATGATCGGATCTCGCTATCCTTAAATTCGTGGTCCCAACTCTTTGAATCGCTTGGGTCATGACAACCCGTGAATTGCTATCATTTCCTCCTCAGATTTTGAACACGAGTCTCCCTCGTCTTCGATTTTTCATGAACTGCAAAAGCTTCTAAAAATCTCCTCGCTCATCATCTCGCCGGTGGTATTGTTCACAGGAGGAACATTGTCACTGTAATGCGTTCTCCTCGTTGGTGAGTACAGCGCCTCCACTATCCTCATTTCCACTGTTAATATTCTCAGTCGACATTCTCAAATACTGTCATAAAACAAGGGTTAATTAAGCAAATCAATATATCACATAATATCCCTATATACTGACCAACTAACAAATAAGCTTAGGTAGGACACACTAGCAAAGGATTTACTCGTCTCTCCCCTCCTAGTTCTATTCCCCGATCTCCGCCAGAGATCATATCCCTAAGCTCTGATACAAACTGTGACGCCCCCAAAATAGGTATACATCACCCATTCTGAGTTGTCAATACATGGTACAGAAACAACTACAACTTTATTATTACAATAGTAAAACTGTGAGTTTGAATACAAATATTATCTTCTAGACAATATCTATACCCAAATAAATCCTCATCATATTTATTGATACATTATTTTACAAAAATGGTGAGGACTACTAAACAACTCTCTCTATAACCATCATTCCATACCCCGACTCGTACTCGCTACATTCTCGCCTCCTGAGAAAAAAAATGGAACAAAAAGGAAAAGGGTGAGCTCAACTAGCCCAGTAAAGAATATTATGACTAAGATAATATACAACAAATTATCGTTAGTCTTCAACAGAGAAAAATCTAATAGAATACAATAGACAAAGAAGTTTTAAATCAATATTCGCAATGAAAATAATAATTCATTAGAAGAGTTAAGTAGAGAATGCAAACTACTATCTTCTATGTATGAATTTAAAGTTCATCGCTCTATCTTTTATCCTGTAACATCAATCAATATATATCCGAATTACATATTCATCTTTGCACTACAAAAAAAGAGATTCATCATTGGTCATGTCCATCTAAACACATGTTCATCTTTGCACTACGCCAAAGATATTCATCGAAATCATTCATCTTTTGCACTACAAAAGCCAAAGATATTCAATAATATCATCATTTAAGACCGAGGATGATGAAAATATTTTTTTAGAAACGAATCCAAAGGAAACAAAATGACAAGGATTAAGGATTACGGATGCGTGCTTTGTTTTATCCACATCCAAAAATACCTCAAAAATAATCATAGTGGTGTAAAATTCAAGAATGATCAAAACATGGATACAATCAAAGCTAGTATCCACAATAGATATTTTGGACGAAAAGGAAAATTTTTATTTTTTGATGAATAGTCTTGTGATTCGTGAATAGTATCAGATACGTGATAGTCTGTGATACGTGAATAGTAACCCCGACACTAAAAGTTCCAAATTTGATTAAAAAGTTTAGATCAATACTTCGGCATAATGATATTAGAATAAATAATATCATTAAAAAAAATAATATCCCTTACCTCGAAAGATGAGTACTTCTAGCTGAAACACCGGATATAGGCTATGACTTGAACTTGCACCGTATAACAATACTCAAAATACTCACAAAAATACGCTCGATAATATAGAGAGAGAAAACTTTAGTTTCTGGTGTGATTTTCAATTCTAACCTATGCACCTTATTTATAGGAAAATGCTTAGAACACCAAAGTAGAAAATTTAATAAAAATATTAATATAATTTTTTTTTCAAAGTCATACACCCACTACCAAATTTCACAACATCACCACACATGCCAAAACATTAAAAAATGTTTTTCTAATTAAAATAATTTAAACTTCCAAAATTAATTATTTTGAGCTTCAAACTTCAATAATTCATAATAAATAGCTCTTTTGTCGAAAATTCAATCTCACGTGTTTTTATAGGAAATTCAATTCTCTACAACTTTGCGTAAGAAAGTTTTTCCAAATTCCAAATGTAAATTGACCAAATCCATAAACGGATGATTTTACAAAAGCTATAATCAAATTTCAATCAAGAAATGGGGTCCAATTACACATGTTTAACATGTTTTAAACATTTATTGCAACAAAATACTCTTTCTTCTCAGTATACTCATATATCACACATTCATTGTAAAAATATCACCATTATTATATTATTAAAATATAATAATATATTTAAATGAATTATTTTATCAGAAAAAGATAAAATTTTAATTTTCAACAATTGTCACATTAAAAATTTTCTCCATCTATATCCATATAAAATCAATATTTTCCTCATCATATGAATCAATAATTAATTATTCACAAATAATATTACAAAATCACAATATTGACAACCAGGCAGTTCCTAGGAAAGAGGGGCTTTCCAATAAGAATTTCTCCTTCATCGGCAGCAATTAGGTGACCAAACCTCTCCTTAGATGTAACTTTCTAGACATTGCCAATAATGTTATCCAATAATATTATTCGTAATATGAATTATTGCTTCGATAATGAAAAATACTTGTAGTAGAAAATTATTGAAACAACAAAGAATATAAAATATCAACACAACAATTATTGAATCAATAAAATAAAATATTTGAATAGTAATTATCGTAACAATTATTGAGTAGTGCTTTCTTACGTAAGAATGAATAATTGTTGCAATACTGTGTGCTATTGTGTTTTAACCACCGAGTATTTTAACAAGATTAATTGTGAATAACTACGCCGCTATTTTTAAACAACTTATATTTGTCGCTTTCTTCATCCAATCGCTTTCTCAGTTATGGGGCCCACACATGGTCATTGCTACATTAAATTTAATATTCTTACAAAGATTTAATATTCCACGACCAACTAATATTCTCCGACAACAATGAATATTTTATAACCACTTGCTTATTTTGAAATATTTGCGTATTTTACCCATAACTATCCACATTAATCAAATCAACTCTTACTATTTCAAAATAATAAATAGAGGAAAATAAATTTCATTTATTAATTATTTAGGGTCTTACAAAAGATGTTTAATTTTGATAAGGAATATGATTCAACATATTTTATTTTTCCAACAATTTTAAGTTAAAATAAAGGAGTTTATTTTGTACTTGAAATTTGATTCATTAGTAATTAAAATAAAGGATTTATTTTTATTTGGAATTTGTTTAAAAATAAAGGAGTTTAATTTTATTTAAAATTAAATAAAAAATTTATTATGATTTAAATTTTGATTAAAATAAAGGAGTTTATTTTTATTTTAAAATTGGATTTTAATAAATCGAAATTGCCTATTAAATTGATATCGATGCATATATGGAATGAATTTATTATTCATGAGATGAATTTATTTATTGATGCATATGTTGATGTGTATGATAATAAATGAGATTGATTATGGACTATTGACCAATGTGATTGAATTTTATTTTAGTTGGATGCATGAATGTATGGGTTTTATTAAATGGGTTCTGCGTACCTCGTCTTCTCTAATTTTTCTTAATGTAAATTATATCTCATTCATATGTACTTCCCCTTGACTGTTGATCAAGGTTTCTATTTATTTTAAATAGTTTTGTAATAGGAATAGTTAGAATTAATTTTGAAGAATTGGAGATCAAGGAGCAAGGAGTGCTTGAAGACCCGTTTGTAATGGAGCCCGAGTTTAAATATAATAGATATATTTAAATTTAATTCTTTCACCCTAGGTTTGAACTCTTGGTTCACTTGGTAGTTCTAGTGAACCAAACTAGAATAAAGTACATATCAATCGGATCAGTATACCCTTATCTTTCACTGAAGCTCACCTTTTTAGCGATGGACTGGTGATGGTTCGGTCATATAAACCATCATCTATACTTTTAGAGACGCTTATATGTTATTCGTCACTAAAAGTATAGACGACGGTTGTATGACCGAAACCGTTGTCAGGTCCGTCGCTAAAGGGGGGTGGGCACGGGTGAGTAAGATAAGGGGTATGCACTTGATCCTTTCTATATATATATATATATATATATATATTTTGCAAACATGTTTCGCATGTTAATTAATATGACACGTATTTTATATATATGTGCATGTGCGCTAAACAAGATGAGACAAAATTAATAACAAACCCCTCAAATTTTTATATTAAGTCCTAAGCGTTCAAAGATATTTGGAATATCGAACGTCGCCTTCTAGTATGATAAAAAATAATAGAGTATCAATTCATTATTATAAGTTTATTGTGCCACCACGAGGCTTATCTTAATTTTTTGAGATGTTAATTTTATCACATTTGATGCTTATAAAGAAAATTTAACAATGTTATTTTGTTGTGTCACCACAAGGCTATATACATTTGAAATGGGATCCTTATTCTCACTAGCAAATCTTTAATTAGATTTTGCCGAACTATATAAGTGAGGGTAATATAGTTTGATAAAAATAGTGGGAAATACCAATTTAAAACAAGGCCTAATTTATCTTGGTAATTAATTAAATAATAATAGAATGTATGCTAAAACTGTTGTTAATTACAAATTCATTCACAGAATTTTACAATATCTAAATTACTATCACCGCGTAGCATATTAATTGCTAAATTAACTGGATCGAATTAAATGGATTGGTTAAGGAATTTGAGAATAGTTCTCATGGCTGAAAAGCTATCTTATGTCCTTAATACGTCTATCCTTGCAATGGTTGCAGACAATGGCTTTGAGGAAGAGATTGCTACTTTTAGAAAGTGGCAAGATGATGCACAGTTGCCTCAATGCATCATGCTCGCATCCATGAATAACGAGCTTTAGCGTCAGCATGAAAACTATGGATGCTCTTATTATACTCCTACATATCAAGTAGTTGATGGTGAGGAAAGTAGAACTAATAGATATCAGATATCTAAGGAGCTCTTTCGATCTAGAATGACTGATGACACTACAGTACAGACAAAAGTCCTTAACATTATCAATTTGATTAAACAATTAAGATAATAAGTTTTGTCATGGATGGAGAGTTGAGCCAAGATTTGATCTTGCACTCACTCCAGGACTTCTTCTCACAATTGTTGCGATTTTTTTATATGAACAAGCTAGATATCAGTGTCACTATTTTACTTAACATGTTGAAAAATGTTGAGAGTCATTTTCCAACAAAGAAAGACCAAGTCTTACTGGTAGGGGCCAAGGGATCTTCTGAAAAGAAGAATGATTCTAATAAGGTAAATAGAAAGACAAAAACAAAGGATAATAAGAACAAACTAATACGGATAGCAAATGAGTTTGCTTCCACTGCAATAAGCTTGGACACTGGAAAAGAAATTGCGAGAAGCATCTTGCAGAGCTAACTAGAAGAAGCTTAATGAAGCTTCGATTACAAATACAATTTTGTTCATGATTAAAATAAAACTTTCTTTAAGTAGAGGTTCTACTTGGGTATTGGATACTAGCTCTGATTCTCATAAATATAGATTTATGAAGGAACCAAGCAGAAGTAGAAAACTAAACCATGATAAGCAATCCTATGTGTGGGAAATGAAGCAAAGGTTGTTGCATTAGCCATAAGAACTTATTATTTAGTATTTCCTACTTGAAAGTCTATTAAGTCAATAATTTGTTATTGTATTTCAGTTCTCGTTAAAATATTATTTCCATTTGGTTGTTGGACAACAAAAATTTTTGGTATTATGTTTAAGAACAATTGTTGTTCTATATATAATAATAATGTTTTGTATAGAATTGGAATATTACTTAATGGATTTTGTATACTTGATTTACATGAAAAATTATGTTGAATATTGAACAAATTAGTATAAGAAAAGGTTCACTCCTTTGATGGGGCCTTAGATCAACGACTATCAGCTTCGTCTTTGTCAATAGATGACTTGATTAGGATTTATGAATTTTGGACTCATTGTGAGAGGGCTAATTTCTCAGCTAGTCATCCAAGTCGGTCTTTAGAGTATTCTGTATGGCTAGAGGCTTATATTGCATCGGCTATGGTTGTTCACTAAGAGTCGAGTATTGATTCTGATGAGGAAGAGCCTATGGAGGACCTTGATTCTTCCACCGAGGATGAGCTATTTACTAGTTTGACAGCAGCATTAGTTAGTAACACCCCTAGCACTCCTACTGCTACAATTTCACCTTCTATAGATTCTTTAGAGCAGAGGCTACATCTTATGACATTTGAGAGGGATCAAGCTAGGGTACTAATGTTGACAGCCCTTTCTGGCCATGATACTACCTTTGCTGAGAGAGATGACACTCGATCAGCTCGAGATGCAGCTCTTGGTGAGCGGGATGATGCTCGATCAACTCAGGATGTATCTTTTGTTGAGAGAGATGAGGCTCGAGCATCTCGAGATGTTTCTTTTATTGAGCGGGATGAGGCTCGAGCTGCCCGGGATACTTTCATTGCTGATAGCAATGTACTCAGATCTTATATGGCCAGTACTATTGCATATATGAGTGCATTTATAGATGATTATGGTACCACTATATAGATGGTTGTGGATCTTTTGGCTCGCATGGAGACCTTAGGGCAGAAGCTTATAGATTCGCCTCTATCTTTTGAAAGGGATGCCATATTGGACTTGTTATCCCAATTATCCATGGGTTTATAGACTAGCTTTCATTTTCCTACATAGACTAGGTTAGCCAGTTTTGTCATGCACAGGATACATTGTATATATATCAAACTCTATTATATGGCAGGGAAATATATTTTGATATACTTCCCTTTTCGATATGTTTTGTCGTTGTTGTATGATTACCACTTTTCTTTGAATTGATCTTGATTGGCAAGGACCTTCTTCAATACCAAGTCATTTTCTTTGAATTATCGGAGCCAGAATTTCTTGTTGTATGATCTAGCATTCCTTTGCTGATATAATTGCCCATGAAAGATAGTTATATCCCTTTTCTCATCTATTAGAGATAATTGGTGGTACCGCTCTTGCAACCAATGATCTTTTTATATCTGTGCATCTATTAACACTCTTAATGATTCCATTTCCACTTCTATGGTTGTACTTTCTCTTTCTTTTAATATAGTCTAAATTTAGCAAAATAAATAAATAAATAAATTACCGTTGTTGACTTTTGGTTCTATTTGCCTAATCACATCCATCCCCCACATGGAAAAGGGCCATAGTGAACTCATATAATGCAATTCGTTTGGAGGAGCATGGAGGACATTTCCATGGACTTGGCATTGATAGCAACTCCTAACATGATCATCATAGTCGGCTTTAAGGGAAATCCAATAATGTCTCGTTCTTAATATCTTCTTAGCAAGAAAAGGACCGCTCATGTGTTCACCACATACTCCGCCGTGGACTTCATCCATGAGTCTTTGGGCTTGATCTTTATACAGGCATCTTAAAAGGCTTATCCCAGCATCCCTTTTGTAAAGTGCGTCTCCGCTTAAGTAGAATAAGCGCTGATAAAGTTGTTCTCCCCAAGATAGTGTTGTAATTTTTATCCACATGTACAATATAAAATTTGATTATACAGGAAGACTGCTGAGAAGCTGTACTGAAGACCACTTGTAAATCTATTGTTCCTGCGATTGGGATATGAGCATTGCCGAAGCCATATATAAGTGACTCATTGCAAAGCTCTATCTTTCTGCCCCCCCCCCCAAGTCTAGTCGATTATACTTATGTCAATAGAGTATATCGACTGAACTTCCATTATCAACCAACATGAATCGAAGATCCTTAGAACCCACCTGTGTAGTTATAACCAGTGCATCATCATGACGTGTGACCATATTTGTAGGATAATCATCATCCATAAAGGTAATGGCATTGGTCAGGGCACTCTTCGGCTGTCCGGATACATAGTGCACAGCTCTGACGAAGATTTTTTTTTTCTTTTAAAGATGGCAGCTGCTGAATCACCAAAGATAACATCTAATGCTCTTTGAGGTGTTGAAGGAAAGGGGTGGTGCGATCCGATCAAATCTTGACTATCTGCCTTTATTTTCCAAGTAAAAATATAGATTTCCTCACAGCACCTGGTTTTCTTGAAAGTGCTTCAACAGGTAGCAATCTTCTATTTTGTGACCTTTATCCTCATGGTAAGAACAATATTTACCAGTTTTCTTCTTGTTGGCGAAGACTTTGATCTTCAGAGGCCTTTCGAAGAAGGGTTCACTCTTGATTTCATTAATGATTTTAGCTAGACTGGTGTTCAACGGAGTGTATTCTTCATCTGATGAGTCTCTGTATTTGTTTTTATCCCCTTGTCCTTGGAGCTATTATCCTTGTCGCGTCGATCATCCTTATAGCCTCGTTGGTCTTCATCTCTTTGATCGTCATCTCTGGGGGCCTCACATATTTTGTCAGATCCATCAATTTTGGGGTCCCTTCTTTGATGATAATTATCATTATGTTTCAAAAGGCCTCAAACACTAGCAATGGCCTCTTCCATCCCTATAAAGTTTTCGACCTTGTCATATACCTCAGTGAGATTTTAAAGAGCTTTGGAGATGATTTCCTCGATCAGATGACTGAATTTGTCAACATTTAAACCCAGTATGAGAAATTTTATCGCTTGAACTGGATATAGGGTAAAGATTTTAGTTGTGATAACCCGAGAATTTAGAAAATTATTTAAATCTTAAATGATGGATTTAAGGTTAAATAATAACCCTAGACAGAAAATAAGTGAATGAATTTAGCAATTTTGAAGAATTTTTATGGATTTAAAAATTTTTGTGATGAATTATTCAGGATTAAGTATATAAGTGTATATGTTCTTTGTATATGGTCATACATGTGTACCATTATGGTTAATGGTCAATGGTTGACCATATAAATTATATCAGTGTCTAAACCCTAATATTATATTCAAAACATTGACGTTTAGTTAGAAAATCCTAGCGATTGATAAGAAACCCTAATACCGGCTCTAGAAACCCTAATTTTAGATTCTGGGAATTTGAAACCCTAATTCGGAACAATAAAACCCTAATTTGGGATCTCGGAGACTTAAGTGTACTGATTATAAGATTAATTAAGGGTAAAGCCTAATGAATTAGTTAGAAAACCCTTATTTTAAATTTTGAAACCTTAATTGTTCTGTTAGAAACCCTAATATACAATTATGGAACCTAATTGCTAAATTAGCAAATTTTAATTAGAAAATATTAATCCTAATTTTTTTAGCCCTAATGTGATTAGGAAATTATAATATAATTAGGAAACCCTAACTATAATTTAGAAATCATAATTTTCCATTTTAAAATCTAATTAGAAAATCTTAAAATTTTAATTTTTAAAACCTTAGGGTTAAACCCTAAGGGTCAAATTACCCTAAGGGTTGTAGCAAATGTCTAAAGTGCCATTAAATTTACAACACAAATGACCCACGTACCCTTGTTGTATTATTTGGACATAACTTGCAAATCTTTCCATATATGGAGTTGGTGAACCTCTCTAGATATCCCACATGTGCTCTAAATCACAGCAATCAGCTTCATATGCCAGCCATATACATTACATGGTAAGATATATAGATTAAAGAGAGAGAAAAGTCAAAAAGTGGCCTCATTTGTACACCAACACTCAACCAAGCCTCTCTCTCTCTCTCTAGACCCACGAAATTGTTAAGTAATTCAGTCCCTATCTAAGTCTCCAGCACCCCAAGATCAAATCATGATGATCAGATTCATGATCAAAGCATCAAAGTGGTATAAATCCTAAATCTTAAAAATATTATGATCTGATGTTAGATGTTGTTATTTGTTGGTTAGAAAATGTGTCAAAGGGTGTTAAGAAGTGATCTGAGTTTTTAGATCATGGATCCATAACATCTAGATGCACGAAATCAAGTTTTTGAAAACTGACTATGAACCATAAATTTTGGTCTGACAACCGAATGTCAGGGCTCATAGATCCCTGTGTGTTAGTTGTTTGTTGTGTTTTAAGTTTTAGACTTGTAGCATGTAGTAAGGGCTTCGATCTGGAACTTGAATCAAGGTTAGATCAGGTCTTGAACTCAAGATATGAGTGGTCAAAGTGTGTTGACCGGCATTGACTAGTTGTTTTCGGGTAACCCAGATTTGCCCAAAAAATTTGACAGTCATTTTGCAGGGCCTTGATCTTGCTTGGGTTTATGTTTTAGACCATGTTATTGTTTTGATGTTGTTGTCTGACATGTAGGCTACATGACCATGCCTCTAGAATCTTTAGATCCTTCTCAGAATCAAAGAAATCAGTGGTCAGAGTTATGTGGATGAAACTGCCGGATGAATTTTCTGGGTAACCCAGAAATCTTCATAAGCACTTTCTGACCACTACTTTGACCGGCCAATATCTCTTGCATGTGTTGATGTTATGATGAACGGATGATATGTTACTGTACCTGGACATGTATTCTACAATTATGAATCTTTAAATCATTCAAAGTAGACCTGTAGTGGAAGTTATAAGGATCGATAGTAGGCACCTAAGACTGTTCTTCAATTCTGGAAAACCCAAAAACTGAAGAACATGTCTGACAACGATTTTGAGAGCTTAGATCTCTCAGATGCGATATGTGTTGGCCATGAACTTGATTGATGATGATAGTATTACATTTATACTACAATCTAAACACTTTAGGCTGACCAAAATACCTTAGGATCATGAAGCAAATGATGGTCAAACGTGACACCTTGCTCACTAACATGCATTTCTGGGTTTCCTTAAGAACACTTTTAGCGACGGTTTTGTCGCCTATGGTACCTTTAGCGACAAATAAATTAGAAAATGAATTATTTTATTTAATAAATAGATAGAATTAGTTTTTAATTATTAAAAATACATAATAAATTACTAAAAATTATTTTAAAGCCTAAAAATTAGTTTTTAATAATTTTGAATATATTTCATAAAAATTTAATATTTTTGGAATATTAATGGTATTTAATTTATTTAATTATAATATTAAATAAATTATTTAAAAATGATTTTAATACAAGAAAAATCATTTAAAAATATATTATGGTGTTAGAAAATATTTTAAGTTATTTCTAATGACTTTTAATATTTTGTGGTGAATTTCATTAATAATTTATTATTAATGGTAAATAAATGAATTAGATAAATTATGGAAAAATAGAATTAACGATTTAAAAATCACATAAAAATATTTGAAGTGTTATAAAAATATTTTAAGTTATAAAATATAACTTTTGATATTTTGTCATGAAAATATTAATATTTTAATATTAATAGCAATTATCGGATAATGAATTTAATCGCTTTAAAAATCATATAAATATGATTTGAAGGTATTAAAAATACTTGTAATATTATACATATTTTATAATATTATGTTATGATTGATAATAGAATATTGTGGTATTTATATCATATAAATATGATATTAATGATTAAAAAATCATGATAAATGGTAATAATTATCTGAAAATTACTAGGAGTCTTTGAAAAATATTTTGACTGATAATAAATTATGTAAGATAATTTTGATGTGTTTAGACCGAGTCTTTTGAATAGTAGGCTCGAGAATTGTCCGACTAGGCCGTCGGGATGTTAGAGTTGCGCCGGTTTCAACTCAGACTACAAAAGTTTGACTTGATACTAGGTCTTATGTGTTGTACAGACTGATAGGGTTATGTTTTATGTGTTTAGGTTATTTTATACTGTGATGATATTATTCTAACTTGGAGATCTATATTATTAATATTAGGTCTTCAGTCAAAGCTATATAAGTTGCGTAACGGTAATCAACGGTGCACGCAAGTTCTCTAACTCGACCTCGAGTTGTTCTTTCAATTGTTCTTGTGGTTAATCATTGCTGATAATCACGTCTATGAATTATTGATTCACACTCTATGCATATTGTATGTGTTCATTAGGTATGAAAGGCTGATCACCTTCATTACCATCTGGTCCAGTTATTGTTATTCATGTTCATTATTGATATATATTCATATCGCTCTGATCGTTCAGTTATGAAAATTTAATTCCTACTAGTTCACAATCTTTATATTGTTAAGCGTAGCCAGCCTTTTATTCAAATTCTTTCAACCATGATATATCCTTAAATAAACTTTTACTTGCTAGGAAAACTTGTTACTCACCCTTGCTATATCATGATAAACATTGCAGATTAAGACGAATACGTCAAATGCAGGAAAAGATCAAGACAAGTCTAGCTTGGGATTATATGTGCAGCTAGAATTGTAACAGTAATGTATGATAATAACATTGTTTGTTAGATAGGATATTGAATTTAGTATGAGTTAAGGTTACTCGACCTTGGGGATTAATGTATAAAGATTTATGTATAAACAATTTATGTTTATATCTTTCGCAATAATTATAGAAATAGTATACCATATCCTTGGTGATTAGGACCGGGATTTGAGGCTATTACATCAGTTACTGCCTCACGAAATCTCTTAAGAAATTGGTAAAGAGATTCGTTCGACGTTTTCCTCACTTGGATCAGCGAAGTCATCCGTTTTCCATGTTTTATATTATTGCCGAAGCGAGTATGGAATTGTTCCTTAAGTTCCTCCCATGAGTCGATGGAATGGGAAGGAAGTGTGACCATCCATTCTCTAACGGTTTTCTTTAAAGTAGAAATAAAAAGATGGCACTTTCCTATAACATTATGACCTAGAAGTGCATTAAACATTCATAAGAGTAATATGGTCGTAAAGATCACATGTTCCATTCTACATCTCCATGTTTAGGACTTTGAGAGATCTGTTGATTCGGACCTCATCAAGATCCTTAGTGAAATGAGATTAGTAGAATATGTTATTTGTGACCCCAACACGTCCTTCAAGTGATCTTTGGGGAGATGTCTCTCCAGCGAAACTGCTACGGCTTCGGTGTTGTCTTCGGTCGTGATCTATGCTTCTGTAACGTGAAGGAGATCTAGTTCTTCTTCTTCGGTGTCTAGCTGAATCAAAAGAACTTGTGCTCGTACTTTTATGAGAAGAAGAAGATCTACGAGTGCGACTAGAACCACGACGTTCAAATTAGGATAGTGTTCCTCGTTTTCTCAATAGTCTGTCTTCAGCCCTCATCAAATCAACAAGCAGATCTGGTCCTGAGTTTTCTAAGGCCTAGGGCAAATTTTCTCAAGTGTGCCCCTTTATACAAATTAAATAAAAAAATAAAAAAATTATCAACTAATTAATTTTATTAAAATTATAAGAATTTACAAAAGATAAGGAAGAACACTTTAAAATGTCATTGAAGCAAAGAATCATCACATGTACCTACAAAATAAAAATATCAATGAAATCGTTAAAACTAATGAAATATCCACTGTAGTTGGCAAGTTTTACTGATTATACAATTGAACTTTTAATTTTTCAAATTACCCTACTAAACTAATTATTATTTTAAAATTGGGTTATTCCGTTAAAAAAAATAAACGGACATTAATTTTTTATCTACAAAACTAAAGAATTACCCACTGTAGTTGGCACGTTTTACTGATTACACCATTGAAATTTTAATTTTCAGATCATCTCATTAAACTAATTAAAAATGATTATTTTAAATATTTTTAAAAATAATTATTATTTACAGTAAAAAAATATTAGAAACTTTAAATTTTTCCATAAAATGAGTAAAAGTTTCATAAAATATAGATTTTAAAAATTAAAATTTTATGAAACCTTCGATTTAAAAAAAAAAAAAAATTATTTTCTTTTGAAATTTTTTTTATTTTTTGAATCTATATTTTATAAAATTTTACTCATTTTTTTAAAATATGAAGAATTTTCCAATTTTTTTGAAAATAATATTTATTTATAAAAATTATTAATTTCTTTTGAAAAAATTGAATCACTTTTTTTATTTATCTTTTAGTATTTTTTTAATTTTAATTTCTATTTTTAGTTTTTTTAAAAAAATTCTAATAGATTGGGTCATTCTGTTAAAAAATTAAGTAGACATTAATTTAATTTAAAATCACTTTAATTTTTTTGAATCTATAATTTATGAAACTCTACTAATTTTATGAAGAAAAAAAAAGTTTCTAATATTTTTTACTTGAAATAATAATTATTTTTAAAAATATTTAAAATAATTATTTTTAATTAGTTTGATGGGGTAATTTGAAAAATAAAAAGTTTAATGGTGTAATCAGTAAAATGTGTCAACTACAGTGGGTAATTCATTAGTTTTGTAGATAAAAAATTAACGTCTGTTTATTTTTTTTTAACGGAATGACCCAATTTCAAAATAATAATTAGTTTACTGGAATAATTTAAAAAATTAAAAGTTCAATGGTGTAATAAGTAAAACCTACCAACTACAGTGAGTATTTCTTTAGTTTTGCCCAATGAAATCTAAACCACAAAACATCATTTAAAATGTCTTCTTGTTGCACTTTTAGATACAAAATCATCAATTATACTATCATATTTAATATTTTCTAACATATTATTTTCAATGCATAACATCGCTAATCTTTTTATTATTATTTTTATACACATAAATATAAAAGCTTATAAAAAAATTTGGGCCCCCTCAACTGTTGGCCCTGGGCTATTTGTCAAGCTCTTCTTGCTGGAGTTGAAGAGTTTTCTTTTATCCTGAACAAGTTTCAAGATGTGTTAACAATGAGGAACTAGTATTTAGTAGGTAAGAATGCATGTGTTTACCTGTATTATTAACCTATATTTATATTTTAGTTACACCATCTTAATATACAAGAGATCCTATTGGAAAAATTAAGTAGCGTACAAGAGTTAATTAGTATTAGATATGGTAACTGCATGGTTAATTAGTTGACAAGATAGTGACCCAAGCCTATTGAACTTAGCAGTTAATTATGAACATTTAGGATATAATAGCCTGGAATCGGGCTCACTTCGAATAGCCCATCATATAAAATATGCAGCCTAACACTAGGTACTTACCCGGAAAAATACAAATTTGAAACAAGTGGATGGATGTCAGATTTGTAGCAAGTTTCATTTACAACAAATTTTTTAGTTTTGTTAGATTACGAATACATTTTCTTTCTCCTCACATCATGCAACCAAAGCACGGATCCTCA
The DNA here is from genome assembly GCA_020205605.1 of Panax ginseng. Taxonomy (NCBI): domain Eukaryota; kingdom Viridiplantae; phylum Streptophyta; class Magnoliopsida; order Apiales; family Araliaceae; genus Panax; species Panax ginseng. Next base: position 151,734,978 of record CM035132.1, read on the forward strand.
TTTTAAGAAGTTCGTTTTGCGCAATTTATTAGGTGGGAATGAGTTGCATTTGTATACCGGAAAGTTACAATAATATAATACTAGTATAATAAGCATCGAGACTCTCTAACTCTATTACTGCAACTTATTTCTATAAAACTACCCAAAACAAGCTCTCTGGAATGCAGCAAATCCACAAAAGCCCATAATACATGAGAGCAAAATAACCTTTTAGTTCTTGCTTCATGCAACTAAAGTTTTTTGACGTTTAATTTTTGCTTTTAACATATGGAATGCTGAAATATGCTTTAAAATATCAGGGATAACCCATCTTAATTAGTCACCAAATTATAATTATTTTTCACGTTTAGCCGCTTGACTAATTTTACCGCATATTTTGCCGTCAAAACTATATATATATATATATATATATATATATATATATATATTTGTTACCAACATATAGCAACTTTTCACATTTAGTTCCTGAACATAATTTTTTTTTAAGGTTTAGTCCTCAATAAATAGGTTTTTCATATTTAGACGTCTTTAATTACTCTGTTTTTTGTAAAGTTGGACTTAGATTGCAGAAATTATTAAAGCTAAAGGATGAAATACACTAAAAAATAGTTTGATGACCAAACATGAAAAACAACTATATATACTCTGGGGACATTAAGAGATTATCATTGGAATTGTATGCTTTCAGATTAAGTTTTTTTAAGAGGTTGTTAAACTGATTATGAACGTTGAAAAATTAAGCCATGAGCTGTCTAATACAAGAACAGGTGAGTTCATCCATTATACCTAACTTAAATTTGGAATACAATGGTTGCACCTGTTTCAATATTTTCAAATGTGAACTCAACAAAAAGAAACCTAGCTGTAATCACTATCAAGTTGTACACTAATTTTTTGAGTTTGTGAACTTTTGAATGAAAAGGACCAGTTGTCTAACTAAACAATGATTTTGGCTTTAGTATACTGCAAATGACATACTTTATATGCATTTGATATTACTTGTGGTCATTTTCCTAAACCAATGGCACAATCATTGACTTATGCATAATTAAACAAACCTTATTTATGAGTGGATTTGAGTGGATCATTCTTAAATCTAAACTAAATGGACTAGTGATTAGGCTTTGATCAGCATGTTAATAAAAGATTAGATGGGATTGGACTAGTTTTAGTTTAGATGTTAATTACTTAAATAGTGTTTGGTGTTCAAATGTTTGTAATTGGTTTGTCTTAAACATAAATTACAATTTTGAGGGGACTAAACTTGTTGCGCTGTGAACAGTTCAGCTATGTGAGGTCCCCGAATCCAGATACTTGAAACCCGAACTCGGTACATCACGATACCATTTCTATGAGCGGAATAATACTAATAATAATAACAATAATATAAAACTTAACTTAAGTTTACATATACATCAGAGTCATTCTCCCAAGTACGTAACCTTTAAACATTCATTACATGTCATAATATATATATATATATATATATATATATATATATATATATATATATATATATCATAGTCTTCATAGTCCTATAAAACTATTACAAATCTCGCCGCAATTCTTATTTGGTTAGCTTTCCTTTTCCTTTGTCTCTACTTTTGCGCACTTTCTCGGTCCTTCACACTTAGTGAAAACATTTAAATTAAGCAAGGATGAGTATTTGAGTGCCCAGCAAGTATTATATATATATATATATATAGACTGAAAGAATTTAAATGTTTCCTTAATAATATCTTCTACAACTAGTCAGTAGTTGTGAAGTAATCTGTACCACTAATAATTCATAACAACCCTCTTTCAAACTTTTGAAACTACGTATTATTTGTATATGGGGTTTCGTGACATACCATGAACATTGTTTTCATTTTCGAAAAGGTTTAAACAGAATTCATCTCAGAATCAATATGACTTACGAGTGCGGAGGTGATCATACCTATTGTACCTGTGATGATCAATACTACATGTACATGAACGATGTTATCGTTATTTCTGTCCACCTTTAGGTAGCATAAAATTTTCCCATTTTCGGGATGTTAATATCGCTGTCGGTGTTCATAACAAAGGTCTTATATAATTCAACATATATGTATATCAAATGTGTATCAACATGCGATGAAAAACAATGATTGTCCAAGTGGGGACACTTGTATAATCATTTATAGCAATTAATGAATGTAATAAATTTATCCGAATTATCATATACTAGCATGTTGATAATCAATGGGCATATATAATATAGGCTTAACAATGCATAATAATAATAATAATTACGAACTTCTCATCATCAATTGCATAAAGAAAATGCAAAGTTAGGATACTTGCCTGATGCGCTGCTTACTATTCTCAACTTAGTTTTATCTTTTATGAAATCACCTATCATTAATCAGATCATTTTACTGATTAGTATAACATAACGTACATATAACACTGCCTATTGCAGTCAGCACATTCCCTAGTCACATTATCACACATGTTTAACAATCGTTGACTCATAATCAAACATCAACACCTTCCTAATCACATTATCATACAACCTTAACAACCATTGAATCACAAATAAACACATATCCAATTAAATTATCTAAGTCCAGATCAATTTCTGAAACATGTCGGTCTACCGACAGCTTTTTCGGGTAATTATCGAGTCTAAGACTCTAAACCGTAGTTCAATATCCATTTGGATAACTTAAACATTAGTCACACTATTTTTCATGGCCTTATAATAATTATTAAATAATTATTATCATTTATTATAATTTTTGAAATATCAGAATCATTATTAAATAATTTAAATATGAAACAATTCTATTATCATTAATATTTAATTAGTATTAAACTATTAATGAAACCATTGCCAAAATATTAAAGTTATGTATAGTAACTCAAAATATTTTTAAAGTATTTATAATACCTTAAATGATTTTTAAAATATTTAAAATCATTATTAAATAATTACCATTAATATTTAAATATTAATGAACTATTTATCCAAATATTAAAAGTCAATAATTATAACTTAAAATATTTTTAAATCATTAATATCCTTTTTAATGATTTTTAAATAAATAAAACCATTTTTAAACTATTTATTTAATATAATTATTAAATAAATTTAATATCATTAATCATTAAATAAATATCATTAATATTAAATTATTAATGAAATTATTCTTTAAATATTAAAAGTTATATTTTATAACTTAAAATATTTTTACACACTTTATTTTTATTTAAAATGATTATTATAATAATAAAATCATTTTTAAACTAAATTTTTAATATAATTATTAAATAACTTTATTATCATTAATCATAAATAATTAATGAAATTTACCTTTAAATATTAAAAGTTATATTTTATAACTTAAAATATTTTTAAATACCTTTTATTATTTAAAATGATTTTTAATATAATAAAAATCATTTTTAATTTAATTCATTTAATAAATAACTTAATTATCATTAATATTTATTTATTAATGAAAATTATCAAATAATATTAAAAGTTATCAAAAATGACTTAAAATATTTTCTTATATCATAATATAATTTTAAAAGATTTTTCATGAATTAAAATCATTTTTAAATAATTTATTTAATATTATCATTAAATAAATTAATTACTTTTGATATTCCAAAAATATTAAATATTTATGAAATATATTTAAAATAATTAAAATATAAATTTCGAGATATTAAAATAATTTTTATAATTTATTTTGTATTTTTTAATAATTAAAAACTATTTTTTCTATTTATTAATTAATTTCCTAAAATAATAATCATGCATCAGCTAAAGGCCACCTATAGCTGGCGTAACTGTCCGCTATAGGTGTTCTTCATGTTCTTCATAAACCCAGAGATCTTCATAGCGATTCTTAGAGTGGCCATGTTTGACCACTTTAATTCTCTCGTGTATTGTGTTCCTCGAAATTACAAAAGCTAGATTTTGTAGACAAAGTTCAAGACTACATGTTCTAACAAACAACATGATCAAACAACCTAACATAAGCTAGATCTAAGCGCCCAAGATGTCGTCAGAGTCGTTTCTTCATTTTCCGGGTTGCCCGAAATGAAGAAACGATTCAAGTGACCACTTTCGATCGACTATAACGTCAACACATGAACTTTCTTGTGATATAAAGGGTTCAGTTGTAGCTAACATGCAAGAGAGTAGATCTATTACATAAAATACAACTAACATGAACATAATCCAAAAGTTACGACTTGGTCAAACCATGTCAGTCGACATGTTCATATGTTTTCTGGGTTACCCAGAAAACAGAGAACATGCTCGACCTTGCTAGTTTGGCCTTCCATCAAATCCAACCCATTTACAAAATAAGTGATATTAAGGCATGATGATGTAGTCTAACAAACATACTACAACTTAGATGCAAGAACCAGAATGATACATCAAACCACTATCAGATCCAAGCCATTTAAAAGCTTGTCAGAGCTTTCTGGGCTCATTCTGGGTTACCCAGAACTCAGCCGGTCAAGTTCGGTCAACTCACTTTGACCTTAAATAATTTTTGATTTATAACAAATATGACCTTGATTCTTGCTACAGATGAAAGATCTCATACAAAGCTACAACATTAAACACTTAAACAACAAAAATATTAAACACACAACAATCTACAGCGTCTGACATTTGATGTCAGAACACAAAAAAATAATTTTCCAGATTTTGAAAATCTTTAATTTCGAGCACTTTAATGTTATGGATTTGATAAATACCAACCCAGATCATCATAATATCTTATAAACAACATATTCTAACACCCAAACATAACATCTAACAACCGAAAATTGGACAGATTTTGAATTAGGGTTTCATACCTTTTATGCTCAATTCTTGATTTCTGGCTATTGATTTGTTGTTGGATTTCGTGGGGCTTCAATAATAGACTGAATAACTATATATTTTCGTTGGTTCTAGTGGGAGAAGTTCTTGATTGAGTGTTGGACAATTTTAGGTTAGTAAACTTACTTTCTCTCTCTTCAATCCTTAAATAGACCCACAAAGGTGCAAAATGAATGATCGATTTAAGGCTTGTTCTTTGGCAATTTCGCGTATAATGAGTTGTTGGGAGTGGTTGGTTTGGTGAACTACTTCACCAATTTGTCAAAACCTCAAGCTAGCCTCTTTAATGCTAAAAGGGCATTTTGGTCATTTGATAAATCAATTAAATGGCATTCTTGTAACTTACCAAACCCTTAGGTTAGGGTTTGATTTAGGGTTTAGGGTTTGAGCCAATTTGAGTTTAAACAAAAATCTAGGATTTCCAATTTAGAGTTTGCACAAAAATAATAAAGAAAAAATTAATTAAATAATTAAAATTAAATAACTTTTAGTTTCTAAAATCTTGCAAAATTAATATTGTTAATTAAATTAAGTTTGTAATTACATGAACATTAGGGTTTATTACCCTTAATCATAATGAACTTTGCTAATAAAGCAATTAGGGTTTAAAATATCAATAATTATGGTTTCTAGAAATACAATTAGGGTTTATTATAAAATAACCAAATTTTAGTTTCTAAAATTTGACAATTTAGGTTTGTTAATTAGATTAATTTTCTAATTACTTTATACAGTAACATTAGGGTTTAGATCATATAATTATCATTGACTTTGCTAATTTAGCAATTAGGATTTATTCTTTTGGTAATTAGGGTTACCAAATTACTATTAGGGTTTTCTAAATATTAGGGTTTCCAAAATTTTAATTAGGGTTTACCTAATTAATACATTTAATACACGACATAAATTGATATCACATACTTATAAAACAATCTCACACATGTAATTTGGATCTCAAATTAGGGTTTAACATTATTATCAGGGTTTGGGTCAAAATACACCGTAATTGACCAACCATTATCAATACGGACACACCGTATATATTCATAGCACTGAAAAATCAAAATATATGTAATATTATATTATTATTCTCATACCTTGACAATAATCCAAAATTAGAGTTTGGATTCCATATCTGATTTATTTGCCATAATTAACCTTATTAATTAAGGTAAAATAATTAACTTAATATTCTGTACAAAAATTCATATGATAAAATAATTATTATATTTATTCTAAAAATCACTTCATATATTATTTAGATAATATATGATTATATATTCATGGAAAATAAATTAATAAAAACATTTCTATCTTAAATTAATTATTATAAAAATATACTTTATAATAATCAATAATTCTAAAATAAATTTACTTGTAAATATTCATGTAATAAATATATTTTTATTTACCACATAAATACATATATACATAATCTTGTACAAATCCTCATCCTTAAAATAATAATAAAAAAAAATTTATACGAAAAATTTAAGATTTATTTATATAGAAAATATCGGGTTGTCACAAGCTACCATGCTTCTATATGAGGATTCAAGATTTAATTTAGTGTTAAATCATAAGATAAGTGTCGTAGACAATTTTTTTTAAACATGTTAATCTATAGATCCTATAGTGACAGATTTTTTTCGTTTCTATACATCTATAACAATATTTTTCATGTGAAAATATCACAATGTGTTGTAAAAATATCAATTTACTTATATCAAAATACAAGTCACTTGGACTATCTCAAAAGGCATTACAGTCATTTCACTCGGGGCCATTCTGGAAACTCCTCGCCAACCAAGGGCGTAATTGTAATTATCTGTTGGGTATAACATGAATCTTTATTGGATTTGGATTTAGGTATTACCTAAAATCTGTTTTGGTTTAGGAAAGTTATGTTTTCTACCCATACTCAATTTAGTATTTATAATCATATTTAGTTATGAATTTTTCTATGGCCTGTAAATATAGGTGTTAGGATTTTGGAGAATATATATTCTGATATATTCTTGTACTCTTCAGATATTTATTTAGTGGATTTCTTCTGCATTCTCCGTGATTTTTTTCTGATTTGGGTTTCCACGTAAAATATTGTGTTATTGCCTTTATTTTTCTGCGTTGATTTATTGTGTTTTGTCATAGTTTGTAATAACAACCTAGTATCAAAGCTTGGTTATTATCGATCCATACTATGGTGTTGAGTTCGACTTCATCAAAGAAATTTTATATTGACAAATTCGATGGGAATATTTGTTTCAGTCTTTGGCAGGTTCGGATGAAGGCTGTTCTTACTCAGCAAGGCTTGAAGAAAGCCATTGTAGGGAAGCTAGTGGAGCCTGTAGATATTTCTGATACAAATTAGGAGACGAAGAATGCTAGCAAGATGTGTGTGTTAGAATGGGAAACTATGGATGAAAAGTGGTTGTTTACTATGAAGGAGATGGAATCTCTACAGAAAAATCAGACTTGATTTGTGCATTTTGAGAAGAGAAGAAAGTTCACTGTTTATGCAATATTTGGAGGATTCAAGTCAAGGTGGAGATTTGTTGGGTATAATATGAATCCTTATTGGATTTGGATTTAGGTATTACCTAGAATCTGTTTTGGTTTAGGAAAGTCATCTTTTCTACTCATACTCAATTTAGTATTTCTAATCCTATTTGGTTATGGATTAATTTCCTATGACCTATAAATATAGGTGCTAGGATTTCGGAGAAGATACATTCAGATATATTCAGAGATATTCATATATATTCAGAAACATTCAGATATATTCAGAAACATTCAGAGAGATTTAGAAACATTCATATACATTCAGATTTCAGAGACATTCAGAAACATTCAAAGAGATTCAGAAACATTTTAAGAATTCTCATAGATCTTTCTCTTTATCTACTCTTCAGATATTTATTTAGTGGATTTCTTTTGCATTCTCTGTGGGATTTTTTTCGATTTGGGTTTCCACGTAAAACCTTATGTTATTGTCTTTATCTTTCTGCGTTCATTTATTGTGTTTGCCATACTTTGTTATAACATTATCTATATCACCCACAAAGTCTGTACTAGCTAATGTTTCCCTCGAGTTGTAGGAGTTGGATTTAAACTTGGATCCTTGCTAGAGTAGAACAAAGCTCATCTTATAGTAGGACTGGGTAAGGAATCAAATTATCTTCGAAAACGTACCAAAAATCGTACAAACCGTAACAAAATCGCACCAACGATTTCGGTGTATGTTACAATTTTATGTCTGTCGAAAAATTGAATTTACGGTTTGAATTTGGTTACTGACCAATACTGCATGTATAAAACCGAAACTGCACCATGCTTCTTGTGATGCCCCCAAAATAGGTATACATCACCCATTTTGAGTCGTCAATAACATGGTATAGAAACAACTGCGACTTTATTAATACAATACATAAACTGTGAGTTTAAATACAAATATTGTCATCTAGACAATATTCACACCCAAATAAGTCCTCATTACAATTATTGATACATTATTTCACAAAAATGATGAAGACTACTAAAATAACTTCCTAGGACCTTCATTCCATACCCCGACTAGTACTTGTTACATTCTCGCTTCCTGAGAAGAAAAATGGAACAAAAAGGAAAAGGGTGAGCTCAACTAGCCTAGTAAAGAATATTATGACTAAGATAATATAAAACAAATTATCGTTAGTCTTCAACAGGGAAAAAAATCTGATAAAATACAATAGACAATAAGTTTCAAATCAATATTCGCAGCAGAAATAATAATTCATAGATGAGTTACGTAGAGAATGAAATCTACTATAATCTATGAATTTAAAAGTCCATCATCATTATTTTATCCCTATAACATCAATCAATATTCATCTTGAATCAAATATTTATCTTTGCACTACAGGCCAAAGATATTCATCAGTTGGTCATGTTCATCTCAACACCTGTTCATCTTTGCACTACGGGCCAAAGATATTCATCAGAAAATCATTAATCTTTGCACTACAGGCCAAAGATATTCAGTAAAATCATCATAGTGGAGCAAAAGAACAAATATTAAGGATTCATACTTTAAACAATCTGGGTTCAAAAATACTTCATAAATAATCATAGTGGAGCAAAATTCAAGAATGATCAAAACATGGATACAATCAAAGCTAGTATCCATAATAGATATTTTGGACAAACAACGAAAATTTAATTTTTCTGTGAATAGTGCCGTATTCGTGAATAGTACCGTATACATGAATAGTGCCATATACGTGAATAGTAACCCCGACACTAAAAGACAAGAATTTCATAAAAAAAATACTATCAATATTCCGGCATAATGATATTGAAAGAAATAATATCATTTTTTTTAAAAAAATAATATCCCTTACCTCGAAAAGACTTGCATTTCCGACTAGATATAGTCTTTGAAGGAACTTGTACCGTATAACAACACTCAAAGTCTCAAAATACTCACAAGAATACACTCGATAATATAGAGAGAGAAAGAGAGAGAAAACTTTAGTTTCTGGTGTGATTTTTAATTCTAACCTAAGCACCCTATTTATAGGAAAATGCTTAGAACACCAAAGTAGAAAATTTAATAAAATAATAATATAATTATAAAATTTTCACGCCCACCTCTTGAATCTGAATTCAGCTCATTAACATGTGCAAGTGGGGTCCACCAAAGTGTAAAAAATATTTTTATTAAAAAAATATTTAAAACTTCAAAAATCAATTATTCTAGAACTCTGGAACTTCAATAATTCATAATAAATAGCCCTTTTATCAGAAAAATTCGAAACTTATGTCTTTTCCATAGGAAATTCCATTATCTACAACTTTGTAAGTTTAAGTTTTTCCAAATTCCAAACAGAAATTGACCGAAATCCACAAACGGGCAATTTTACAAGCTATAATCAAATTTCAATCAAGAAATGGGGTCCACAAACATGTTTAACATGTTTTAAATATTTTTAGTAACAAAAATACTCCTCCTCCTCATATACTCATATATTCCACATTCATTGTAAAAATATCACCATTATTATATTATTAAAATATAATAATATATTTAAATGAATTATTTTATCGGAAAAGATAAAAATATCAATTTTCAACAATTGTCACATTAAAAATTTTCTACATCTATATCCACATAAAATGAATATTTTCCTTATCATATAAATTAATAATTAATTATTCACAAATAATATTACAGAATCACAATACTGGCAACCAGGCCATTCCCAAGAAAGATGGGGCTTTTCAATAAGGATTTTTCCTTACTGGCGCGCAATTAGGTGACCAAACCTCTCCTTAGACAGAACTTATTAGACATTGCCAATAATGTTATCTAATAATATTATTCAAATAATATGAATTATTGATCTGATAATGAAAATACTGTGTAGTGACAATTATTGAAACAACAATAATATAAAATATCAACGAAGAAATTATTGAATCAATAAAATAAAATATTAAACAAGAATTCATCGTAATAATTATTAAGTAGTGCCTTCTTACGTAAGAATCAATAATTGGTGCAATACCGTGTGCTACTGTGTTTTAACCACCGAGTATTCTAACAGTATTAACGGTAACGACTACGCCGTTATTTATAACCAACTTATATTTGTTGTTTTCCTTCATCCAATCGCTTTCCGTTATGGGGCCCACACAAAAATGTGCGTCATTGCATTTAATATTCCCCGACAACAATGAATATTTTATAACCACTTGCTTATTTAAAATATTTGCGCATTTTACCCATAACTAACCACATTAATCAAATCACCCTTACTATTTCAAAATAATAAATAGAGGAAATTCAATTTCATTAATAATAAGTTGGGGTCTTACAACCTCCCCTCCTTATGAAATTTTGTCCTCGAAATTGACGTCGACGACGGTGTGTTTCAAAAGGTGAGGATACCTCGCTTTCATTTCAGTTTTCAACTCCCAGGTCATTTCCTCAATAGCATGGTTCCTCCACAAAACTTTGACTTGTGGTATGACCTTTGTAGGTAAGACATGCTCCTTCCTATCCAAGATCTTGACAAGTACCTCCTCGTACGTTAAGTCTTCGGCTATCTCATCCGGTTCTAACTCAATAACGTGGTTTGGGTCTTTCACATATTTACGAAGCACAGATATATGAAAAACATTATGAACACGAGACATACTTGGAGGTAACGCGAGTCTATAGGCTACATTTCCTACTCGGTCAAGAATCTGAAATGGACCAATAAATCATGGATTGAGCTTTCCTCTCTTCTCAAATCTTGTAACTCCCTTCCATGGGGCAAAATACAACAATACATGATCCCCAATACTAAATTCCACATCCTTTCGATGAAGATCTGCATAACTCTTTTGTCGATCTTGTGCCGTTTGTATACGTTGTCGAATCATTTGGATCTTTTCTATAGTCATACGTACTAACTCTGGTCCCAACAATGTTGCTTCACCCACCTCATCCCAACATACTGGAGAGCGACACTTTCTTCCATACAATGCTTCGAATGCTGCTACCCCTATACTTGCCTGATAACTATTGTTGTAGGAGAATTCCACCAATGACAAATACTTATCCCAACTCCCTTTGAAGTCTAGGACACAGAGTCTTAATAGATCTTCAAGAGTTTGAATAGTCCTCTCTGATTGTCCGTCCGTTTGAGGATGGTATGCCGAACTGAATCGCAAATCTGTGCCCATAGCTTTTTGCAAACTAGCCTAAAATCGTGAAGTGAATCTTGGGTCACGATCCGAAACTATGGATACTGGCATGCCATGCAATCTCACAATCTCATTTACATACATATGAGCAAAACGTTCAAGGGAATAAGTCTCCCGTATTGGCAAGAAATGACCAGACTTGGTTAATCTATCAACAATAACCTAAATAACATTTATGCCTTGAGAAACCGTGGGAAGACCCGTAATGAAATCCATGGTAATGTGTTCCCACTTCCATTTCAGAATCTCAAGTGGTTGCAATGGACCCTTAGGTACTTGATGCTCTGCCTTTACACGTTGACAAGTTAAACACCTCGAGATAAAATTTGCAATCTCTCTCTTCATATTGTTCCACCAAAATGTATGTCGAAGATCACGATACATTTTGGTACTTCCAGGATGGATTGCAAATGGTGTATTGTGTGCTTCCATCATAATCTTGTACTTCAAATCAGAGTCGTTAGGAACACAGAGTCTAGAGTGTACTCGAAGTATTCCTTCTTCATCCATTCTTGCTTCTGGAATAGCACCTTCTTGTACTTTCTTCTTCATACGCATTAGCTTCGGGTCTGTGGCTTGAGCAACTTTAACTTTATCGATTAAAGTTGGTTCTATGCGTATACTTGTCATTATCGCACTTGTTCCTGCATATGATCTTCTACTCAACGTGTCAGCTACCACGTTTGCTTTTCCAGGATGGTATTGAATAGTGTGGTCGTAATCTTTTAACAGCTCGAGCCAACGTCGTTGCCGCATGTTGAGTTCCTTTTGGGTGAAGAAATATTTGAGGCTTTTATGGTCTGAATATATCTCCACTTTCTCCCTATATAGATAGTGCCTCTAGATCTTTAGCACAAAAATGACTGATGTCAACTCTACATCATGAGTAAGATAATTCCTCTCATATTCTTTAAGTTTTCGCGAGGCATAGGCTATGACTTTCCCATGTTGCATGAGAACACATCCTAACCCTTTGCCCGAAGCATCGCTGTAGATAACAAATCCATCCGAACCAGATAGTATTGTCAGAACAGGTGCCGAAATGAGTCTCCTCTTAAGCTCTTGGAAACTCTTTTTGCATTCCTCGCTCCATACGAATTTTGTATCTTTCCTAGTCAGCTGAGTTAACGGAGTAGAAATTCGGGAAAATCCTTCCACGAATCTCTGTTAATAACCAGCTAGGCCCAGAAAGCTACGTACTTCGGTCACCGTATCCGGTTGCTCCGAACTTTGTATTGCTTCAATCTTCGTCGGGTCAACAAATACTCCATGTTTTGACACCACGTGCCCAAGGAATGCTACTTCCTCAAGCCAGAACTTGCATTTCTTCAACTTGGCATATAGCTTGTTTTCACGAAGCCTTTGGAGTACTAGCTTCAAATGGTGCTCATGATCTTCACGACTTTTAGAATATATGAGGATGTCATCAATAAAGACAACAACAAACTGATCCAAATAATCCTTGAATACTCGGTTCATCATATCCATGAAAGCCGCAGGAGCATTAGTCAATCCAAAAGACATGACTAGGAATTCATAATGCCCCGTCTCGAAGTTCTAAAGGCGCCTTTGGAATATCCTCGCCTCTAATCTTCAAATGATGATATCCAGAACAAAGATCGATTTTTGAAAAGAATTGTGCTCCTTGCAACTGGTCAAACAAGTCATCAATACGAGGTAGAGGATACCTATTCTTGATGGTGACATGGTTCAATTCCCGATAGTCAATACAAAGTCGCATACTCCCGTCTTTCTTCTTTACGAATAAAACAGGAGCACCCCAAGGAGATGTACTAGGACGAATGAAACCGATGTCCAACAACTCCTTTAGTTGGACCTTTAACTCCTGAAGTTCAATAGGAGCCATTCGATATGTTGTTTTAGAAATGGGCTTTGTACCAGGTTCAAGATCAATAAAGAATTCAACTTCACGTTCTGGGGTTAGACTGGGAAGTTCTTCAGGAAATACGTCAGGAAATTTACTAACAACATGAATATTATTCAAATCTGACGTGTCTTTATTCAAATCCATAACATGGGCTAAGAAAGCTTGACATCCGTTTTTTAATAAACGAATGGCTTTATGGCTTGATATAACAGTGATTGATTTTAGTGGTTTAGTTGCTTGAATTCGCACAACAGGTTAGTTAGGAATATGAAAACTAACAACCTTACGGAAACAATCAATTTTGGCATGATGAGTAGTTAACCAATCAATCCCTAAAATCACGTCAAATGCAAGTATCTTTAAAGAGATAAGGTCAACAGGTAAGGTGATGGTGCTAACTTGGATCAAATAAGATTTATAAACAGTGGATGTAATGAAAGTTTCTCCTAACGGAGTCTCCATAGATAAATCAAAGTCTAATTTCTCCGGAGTCAAGTTTAAACGTTGAGCACAAGCAGGAGAGATAAATGAATGGGTAGCACCGGTATCTAGTAAGGTATAAACATCGCAAGAATTTATGATTAGCTTACCCGTGATCACCTCGTGTGGGTTCCTCACATTTTGACTAGTTACGACAAACGCTCTTCCAGGAACTGTTGACTTTGACTTTTCTGGGATAGCCTTTTGAGTCACCATCGCTGCTGGACTTGGTTTCGCTACTGTACAATCTCGAGTGATATGTCCTTCCTTTCCACAATTATAACATACCTTGAACTGTTGTGGGCAGTTTGGGCTGATATGTCCCTCTTTCCCGCATTTATAGCATACGACCGGTGGTCGTTCTCCTCCCTTAGAACCAGTTGCTACTGGTGCTGACGTCTTCGTGTTGTCATTGTTGAATCTTCTCTTTTTAAAATCTCCCCCCGACTCGGTTCTCCTATTTTTATGGCCATGATTACCACCAGAGTGGTTACCGCCTTTGTCCGTATTTTTCTTTTTCCGTTGGTTATCGTTGTTCTGATGACTGCTGTCACTGGTATGATCTTGGTTGTGGTCCCTCGGTTGAAGGTACTCGTTATCTCGCTCTAATAATTGAGCCATGCTGACAACATCTGAATAGAGAGAAAAATTATGAGAAATGAGATATTGACGTATGCCGGATTTTAAACCTCTCAGAAACATCCGCGTCATACGTTCCTCATTCTCCACCAAATGAGGTGCAAACCTGGATAACTCCGCAAACTTTGCCTCGTACTGGGACACCGTCATGTTGTTTTGTTCCAATCTAATAAACTCTACTTCCTTCATATGACGAATACTTTCAGGAAAGCACTTGTCATTGAACAATTTCTGAAACGTCTCCCAAGATATGCTGAGTGCGGTTGGATGGGTATACTTCACAGATTCCCACCAAAGAATCGCCTCATTACTGGAACATAAGGGGGCGAATGGAACCTTTGCCTTCTCCGCATCCCAAGACATCGAATATCTTGGTAATTTGCTTGACCCACGTTTCTGCCTTAATCGGATCCGGCTTTCCGCAGAATTTTGGTGGTCCCAACTCTTTGAACTGCTTGGCTGTGAAAAACCGTGCGTTGTTATCATTTCCACCTGTATTTTGAACACGAAGTCTCCCACGCCCCGATTTTGCATGAACTCGCAAAAAGCTTCTAAACATCTCGCTGCTCATCATCTCGCTTCAATGGGGTTGTTCACAGGAGGAACATTGCCACCACTGTTGCGTTCTCCTCGTTGGTGAGTAAAGGTGTGTCTCCACAGTCCTCATTTACTCCATCATCGTTAACATTCTCAATCGACATTCTCAAATCCGCCATAAAACAAGGGTTAATTAAAAAAATCAACATATCACATAATATCCCTATATACTGACTAACCAACAAATAAGCTTAGGTAAGACACACTAGCGAAGGTTTTACTCGTCTCTCCCCTCCTAGTTCTATTCCCCGATCTCCGCCAGAGATCATATCCCTAAGCTCTGATACCAACTGTGACGCCCCCAAAATAGGTATACATCACCCATTTTGAGTCGTCAATAACACGGTACAGAAACAACTACAACTTTATTAATACAATACACACTACAAAAAAGGCCTATCTGCGACCAATAATATCAGCGACCGCATATCCGGTCGCTGATTATAGTATTAGCGATCGCTATCTCGTGGATCGGAAAAATTCTAGTCATTATTTGATATCGTGACCGATCGATCATGATCATTGATCGGTCGCTGATATGAATTTCCCCCCAAAAATTTAGTGCAAAACCCTGATGTATTTTTTTGTTGCGACTAAGCATTATCAGCGAACGCATGCGGTTGCTGAAAGCGTCCATGTCATTAAAATCGTGACGATCAGACGCGGTCTCTCGATTCTCTTAAATGATTCAGTGCTCAGCGCGTTCGCTTCGATTCAAAGAAAAAGAGAAAGAAAAAAAAAGGGTGACAAAAGAGGGAGAAGAGGGAGAAGGGGGAGAGAAGAGGCGTTCGCTCGATTCTATGTGTTCAATCTTCTTCAAATCAATTTAATTTTAGAGGAAAGAAATTCTTCTTCTTTCGGTTTAATTTTCAGTTTGTTGTTTATAATACCATACCTGGAAATTGATTCAATGATGCATAAACACATTCGATTGTTTCTGTCATTTCTAGCAGATTTGAACTTGAAAGTGTATTATATATTGTTGTAAAGGTCCATTTAGTTTTATTACTTTTCTCATTTGCAACTCTTGGGGAGGTCACCCATTTAGTAGAAATATTTCAAAAACCCAAAGTTCACAAATCAGATCCTCGTGTTGATTATGTAATTTGTTACATAATTGTATTGGAAACTGTTATTTTTGTTAGCAAATTTGGGGCAGCTTCATGCTCAAATGCTTTCTCATTTGGGATGATGAACAATTTTATGAGCATTGGGATTCCGATAAGTTCATAATTTTTGATAATATAATATGAACACATTTACACAAAGAAAATGGTATCTCATTTGAGATGAACGATTTATCATTTTGAAGCCTATGGTCAAAATAAAAATAAAAATTCCATCCAATTCATGGTATCTCATATGGACTATTTATGAAATTATAGTCAAATCTATGCCTATATGAGAACAATACTTATGCAAGATCGTCTATGGGTAATAGTTAGGCTTTTCTTCACATTATTTATACTTATGCAAGATCGCTTATATGTGGACTCTTGGTTTATGTCTTGAGTGCCTAGAAATGACCTTATATACATGCCAGTGTGCATGCATATGCTAGTCCATATTACAGGGAGACTCGCAAATTTTTTTATTAGTCGTAGTTGCTAACATTTATACTATTAACGAGCCTATTGGTGATCCACTAGAGCCTATTAAGGGGATGTTGGAGCTGATGGGCTGGGCTTGGGGCCGCGAGGCCACACGAGGCCACGCCAAGCTTAGCCAAGCCTCACGGGGCCAAGCCAAGCTTGGTTGTTAGGGGGCTGATATAAAGCTAGCATGAATGAAATACCTTACATATTCACTTACGATAAACAATAAAAACAAATTTAAAACAAATTAAAATAAAATAACATGATATAATATGCTTACAAGTATACTCAAGTCATATGATTACAAGTATATATGCTCTCAACTCATATGCTTATAAGTATGCTTAAATGATACTCATATGCTTACAAGTATGCTCAAGTCATATGGTTACAAGTATGCTCAAGTCATATGCTTACAAGTATGCTTAAATGTTAATCATATGCATGCTTATAAGTATGCTCAAGTCATATGGTTATAAGTATGCTCAAGTCATATGATTAATAAGCTCATGTTGTCTGTAGTAGGTACCGTGGAATCATGGACCTCTATTCAGACCGTAGTTGGATGGCACGACGAAAGTCAAGTGCCCAGATAGGTGCTACAGCTGAATTTAGAGCTAGTTACCAAGTGTTTTTGGAGTATGCGTATAGTCACCTGGAATGTACGAATGGTAAGTTGCAGATACGATGTCCATGTTTGAAGTGTAAGAATATAAATTATATGGACAGAGACATGGTAAACTATCATTTACTTGTTTCTAGGTTTATGAGAAATTACGAAGAATGCTGGTAGGCACATGGGCGGCAGAAGAGACGGTGGCATCACACAAGTACACAATTCGAGGCGTTAGTACTCATCGTATTATGAATGAAATGGTTCATGATATTGCGGGGCGATTTTGATTGGGAGCAAGGCGGAGAGCAACCTATGAATTCGATGCCAAAGACTTCTTTAAGTTGTTAGACGAGGGTAGCGAGCCATTGTGGCATGGTTGCACCAAACACACTACATTGTCTGCGAGGGCGACATTACTTAACATCAAGGTCGATCACAACATGAGCCATGAGTGTTTTGAGTCGCTCTTGAAGGCCATTAAGAGTATGTTGCTGACAAAGGAGAAATTACCACGTAACTATTACTTTTGTAAGAAAATGGTGAAGAAGTTGGGACTTGGATACCAAAAGATCGATGCATGTCCCAACGATTGCATGTTGTTTTTATAAGGAAAATGAACAGATGACAAGGTGCACGTTTTGCGGTCATGATCGGTTTAGGCCTAATAAAGAGGGTGTGACTACAAAAAATCAAGTATACCGCTTTAAGATTCTAAGGTATTTTCCAATAACACATCGGCTAAAAAAGATTGTACATGTCTTCAAGAACAAATTGAACATATGAGTTGGCATGCGAAATCTCCAAATAAAGATGGAGAACTAAATCATCCATGAGATGGGCGTGCTTGGAAAGATTTTAACTTAGCACATCCTGAATTTGCATTGGAACCTAGAAATGTGAGGCTTGGGTTGTCCACCGATGGTTTCAATCCGTTTGGCCACTCAGCTGTTCCGTACTCATGTTGGCCTGTGATTGTTACTCCATACAACTTGCCTCCTTGGATGTGTGTGAAACATCCATACTTATTTCTTTCACTCGTGGTTCCTGGTCCTAAGAGTCCTGGAAAGAACTTAGATGTTTACTTGAGACCTCTTATAGACGAGTTGAAGGTATTGTGGGAGGATGGAGTACAGACTTGGGATGTTACAACGAAAACAAATTTCAACCTTAGGGCAATGGTTATGTGGACTATAAGTGACTTCCCAGCTTATTGTATGTTAGCTAGATGGAGTACACATGGAAAGTTGGCTTGTCTGTATTGTATGGAGCATACAAAGTCGTTTAATCTATCAAAAGTTCGAAAGCCTTGTTGGTTTGACTGTCATCGTTGGTTCTTACCGGTAGATCACCCATTTCAAAGAAATAGAGAACACTTCAGAAAAGGGAAAGTAGACAATGATATGCCTACACTGCGATTATCGGTAACGGAGATGCGAGATCGTGTGATGAGATTGTCGGTTATCCCATTTGGTAAGGTTGATGCCACAAACATAATCAATGGGTTTGGCGAATCTCATAACTGGGTTCGGAGAAGCATCTTTTGGGAACTGCCTTATTGGTCTACAAATTTGATTCGTCATAATCTAGATGTGATGCATATTGAGAAGAATGTGTTTGACAATGTGTTTAACACTGTGATGAATGTTATAGGGAAGACAAAAGATAACGATAAGGCACATTTGGACATGAAAGATATTTGTAAGCGTCCCGGATTAAAACTTTATGAATCTCCTAATGGTAAGATTGTCAAACCGCATGCAAGGTACACATTGTCCAAAAAGCAAGTTGAAGATGTGTGCACATGGGTTAAGTCTCTGAAACTAACAGATGGATATGCGTCAAACATTACAAGGTGTGTTACGGGTGGGAAATTACAAGGGATGAAGAGTCATGACTGTCATGTGTTCATGGAGAGACTCATGCCTATAACATTTCGGGATCTGCTCGATAAACCAATATGGGATGCTTTGACGGATCTTAGTCGTTTCTTCAAAGACTTATGTTCAAAATCATTAAATGAGGAGGACATATCTGTACTTGAGAAGAACATCATAGAGATCACATGTAAATTGGAAAAAATATTCCCACCTGGTTTTTTTGACTCCATGGAGCATTTACAAATCCATCTTCCCTATGAAGCTCGTGTTGGGGGTCCAATTCAATATAGATGGATGTACCCTTTCGAGAGGGTGATGGGAAACCTTAAGAGGAAGGTGAAGAATATAGCTTATGTTGAGGGGGTCGATATGTGAGGCATACAGCCACGATGAGATATCTACGTTTGTCTCGCACTATTTTTTTAGATGAAGTCTTGACAAAGGCCAATCGAGTATCGAGACATGATGATGGGGAAATGTTGAACTAAATGGTCGGCTCTCAGATTTGGTTTATCGGTATGCTTATGGAAAAGGGAAGCGCATATTCCTTTCTGAGTAAGAATTACACGATGCACATACTTACATTCTTCTCAATTGTGAGGAGATTGACGAATTTGTGAGGTACACATGTAAACTTGATAATTTATCTTTTAAGTTGAAAATTTATTCCAATATGTTAATGTTTATAACATGGTATAGATTGTACGATGATGAGTTAAAAGTGAAGCATCCCGACACAACTGATAAAGATATTCAAATCAATCGGGATAAAAACTTTGCACTTTGGCTAAAGGACAAAGTAAGTTCAATTTTAAGCACGCATATATATATATATATATATATATATATATATATATATATATATATATATATATATATATATATATATATATATATATACTCCATGTTAACTATGACTTCATTTAATAAGATGAAGTTTTTGTAGGCTTTGACTGAGGGATCAACGATTCTGGTTAATGTACAAGTCCAAGCTATGGGACTAGACAGGGACCAAGTCAGCCGCAATGGTTACAAAATAAATGGTTGTGAATTTCACACAAAGGCATATGGGCGCGGTAAAAGAATAACGAACTCTGGAGTGTGTGTCCAAGGAGATTGTACCAATGAGCTTGGTCATGCCTTTTATGGGGAGTTGGAGGAAATCATAGAGTTGTCGTACAAGGGCACGCACGGGGGTCATATTCACTTGTTCAAGTGCCGTTGGTTTGATTCAAAAAAAGGGATACGTGTTGACAGACATGGAATCGTCGATATTGACCTCCATAGGTCTGCGTACTCCAACGAACCATTTGTTTTACCAACTCAAACAGTACAAGTATACTACACTCCTAGTCCTGTTAGGAAAAGGGATAGACCGCCTACAGATTGGCAAGTTGTAATTCATACTCCGGCGTGTAGTCGTGTAGAATTAGTTGATGGGGAGATTTACAAAGAG
The DNA here is from genome assembly GCA_020205605.1 of Panax ginseng. Classification (NCBI taxonomy): domain Eukaryota; kingdom Viridiplantae; phylum Streptophyta; class Magnoliopsida; order Apiales; family Araliaceae; genus Panax; species Panax ginseng. Next base: position 151,755,734 of record CM035132.1, read on the forward strand.
CAGATGCTTCATTGTCAAACTATAATAAATGTGGAGGACGACAATGAAGTAATCCAGTTAGATGGTGGAGATGAACCACATGAATTAGATCCTGAGTCAATACTTGTGTCAGATGACATTGATACTGAGGAGGAAGAGTTATTGACTGAATCTGACACTGAATCTAAAGCAGATGATGGTTATGAATCTGCAACACATATACAAGATGATTCTGAATCAGACATTGACACTTGAACAAATGAAATGTATGTTTAGCATTACATGTTTTTTATATCATTATCATGTTTATGTACTAAACTATTTAAGTGCAATTTTTGTTTATTGTCATTTTATATTCATATATATACATGTTTATATCACTGTCATGTTTATGTACTAAACAATTTAAATGCAACTTTTGTTTATTGTCATTTTATATTCATATATATACATGTTTATATCACTGTCATGTTTATTGTCATATATACATGTAATCAAACATGACTCATAATAACATCTTGAAATTTGTAATATATGATGGCTTCACAGCGTCAGAGAAAAAGTGCGGCTTTCGGGTAGGGGCCTAATCATGTGCCCAAGGCCCCTACTAATCCGGATGATTGGATTCTTATTCAGATTCTCCCTCCTCCTAATAAAGACGTATCGTCCCGTGCATATATCATTTATATATAAGCATTTAAGATTCCATTTATTGTATATTGGTAATGTTTTGGTTGATATTATATTGGTAATGTATATGGCTCTGAATTTTTTACTGCTTTAATTTGCATTCAATCGTTATTGTTTTGGTCTTATTGTATTGAAAATTTGTATATTTCTCTTGGTTTGTGTCTTGGGTGCCTAGAAATGTGCATATATGCATGCCAGTCGTATGTGGCTAGTCTATATTGTAGGGGAGACTCTGGCGAATTTTTTTTAAGTATTATAGTATAAGTTTGAAAAATGTTCATAATTATTATAACTTAGATGTAAATTGCTTTAATATATGCTAATTGATGCTGTATATTATAGTGATTTTTCAAATAATAAGATCGTCAAGTGTATATCACAGCTGTGTTTACAGAATTGGCCTACACCTGTGATTACGTGGGCGAGCACACCTATCGCCCACAAGGATCTTTGTTTGAGGCGTAATTTCGTATGCTTTTTTAATTATGACAGATAATATTAATATAATATTCAAAGGATAATTATTTAGTAATGTTATTATTGTTATTTTATTTGCAGAAACGGTATAGATGGGAGGACGCGATGCTTCAAAGGATACTGAGACATTATTCTCGCGTAAGTATGCATCCGCACTAAAGACAATTTGAATAAAGAAAGACAAAAAGCCCTTCACAATGCCGAGATCGACCATCCAGGCCAGGGAGAAGATTACATGCACGAGCATAGTCCCTGGTGGTGCACCCAGGCCATATGGACCTGAGATGTGTGCCCAATGGAGAGTGAAAGTCGGGTGAAAAGACGAAAAGACCGCCACAAAGAATGATCCTAAAAATTCCGATGGCGAAAAAGGCCAAAGGACAAACAAGGGCGGTAGTATTTCACATTCAGAATATATCAACGCCAGGTAATGATTTACAAGTTTTAATATGTTTACAATCATGAATTGTAGAAAATATATCACATTTTACATAGTAATATTATGCTATTTTTTGTATAGGAGTCTCAGTCTCAAGGTCAGCCTATTCATTGGCTTGATGTGTATGTAGCCACCCGTGATGGTTCCGCCTCGAGGCTATCCAGGATAAGCGGTAATAAATTTTAACAACTTGATCTTGTTTATCAATGCTTACGTAATTAATTTATTTTTAACTATTTAATTGTTAACATGATGACATGACAATTATAAGCGCTTATTGAATGAGCGCTATCCCCAAGGCACTCCACGTCCGCTGCTGATCAAGAGTTGTGGGAGAGGCGTCTGCATGTGAAGAACTACATTAAAGGTCAAGGACAACGACGACGCCCATCCTTGATGTGGCTCAAAGCTACTTTTCTACCCAACCACATAGTCATTGAGCCATCCAAATTGCTCATACTCCTCACCGACCGTGTGAGAGAGCTATATATCGAGATCGCGATCTTCAAAGATACTTGGGTATCTGGGAGCTCGAAAGTCTTTGGAGTTAAATTTGAGCGATGGCAGCGGCAGCAATAACATCACAAATACCTGGGGATGACGATTTAGGTATAAAATTAATTTGTTGTATATATTGTCGTAATATACCAATATTAACATAGTTAGTATATATTTGTAACTTGTTTTATTATATTGTTAATTACAGGGTGATCAAGGAGGCGATGATGCTTGACGTACTTGCTTTAGATTAGTTTTGTAGTTATAGTATAAGCTTGTACTTGTATATTCATTCTTTGGATGTTTGTATGTTACTTAAAAAAGTTTTGAAATGTTATTATATTTATTCAAATCATATTGGTTTTAAAGGTTTATATACTAGTTTGGTGTATCTCATTGGTGGATCGATGGATGTTTATATTGTTGTGTATATTTGTTGTTGGGTATGTGTGTTGGGATAAAGGTACAAAACAGTATGGTGTTTTTGGGATTTCTGTAAAACAACAAAAATCTATTTTTTATTTTTTTCTATATCAGCGACCGCATGTCGTTGACTGTTATTAGCGACGACTACATATTTGAGGCTATCAGCGATTGCATGCGGTCGCTGATACCGGTCGCTGCCACGTGGAACACGTCAGCTTTGGCCCTGGACCATGCTGACTCAGCTTAGCGACCGAATTTGTCATTTTGGTCGCTCATATCGGTCGCAGATATTTTGGTCGCTAATAGTGGTTGCTGATGTGCATCCTAATGAAGCAGATTTTTTATGACGCTTATCTCGATGACCGTCTCATGGTCATTGATGGATATCTCATGACCGTCTGCATGGCCGTGATATCTGATGTCACGATAAAGATTTTTCTTGTAGTGACATAAACTGTGAGTTTAAATACAAATATTGTCATCTAGACAATATTCACACCCAAATAAGTCCTCATTACAATTATTGATACATTATTTCACAAAAATGGTTAGGACTACTAAAATAACTTCCTAGGACCTTCATTCCATACCCCGACTAGTATTTGCTACATTCTCGCCTCCTGAGAAGAAAAATGAAACAAAAAGGAAAAGGGTAAGCTCAACTAGCCTAGTAAAGAATATTATGACTAAGATAACATAGAACAAATTATCGTTAGTCTTCAACAAGAAAAAAAATCGATAAAATACAATGTACAACAAGTTTCGAGATCAATATTCAGCGATTGAAATAATAATTCATAGATGAGTTACGTAGAGAATGAAATCTACTATAATCTATGAATTTAAAAGTCCATCATCATTATTTTATACCTATAACATCAATCAATATTCATCTTGAATCAAATATTCATCTTTGCACTACAAAAGCAAAGATATTTATCACTTAATCATGTTCATCTCAACACCGCTTATCTTTGCACTACGCCCAATAATAATCATCAGAAAATCATTAATCTTTGCACTACAGGCCAAAGATATTCAGTAAAATCATCATTTAGGACTGAGGATGATGAAAAATATTTTAAAGAAAACGAATCTAGTGAAACAAAAGAACAAATATTAAGGATTCATACTTTAAACAATTCGGGTTGAAAACTACTTCATAAATAATCATAGTGGAGCAACATTCAAGAATGATCAAAACATGGATACAATCAAAGCTAGTATCCATAATAGATATTTTGGACAAACAACAAAAATTTAATTTTTCTGTGAATAGTGCCTTATTCGTGAATAGTACCGTATATGTGAATAGTATCATATACGTGAATAGTAACCCCGACACTAAAAGACAAGAATCTCACAAGAAAAATACTATCAATATTCCGGCATAATGATATTGAAAGAAATAATATCATTTTAAAAAAAAATATCCCTTATCTCGAAAAGACGGTACTTCTGACTGGATATAGTGCTGAAGGGAACTTGTACCGTATAGCAATACTCAAACTCTCAAAATACTCACAAGAATACGCTCGATAATATAGAGAGAAAGTGAGAGAAAACTTTAGTTTCTGGTGTAATTTTCAATTCTAACCTAAGCACCCTATTTATAGGAAAATGCTTAGAACACCAAAGCAGAAAATTTAATAAAATAATAATATAATTATAAAATTTTCATGCCCACCTCTTGAATCTGAATTCAGCTCATTAACATGTACAAGTGGGGCCCACCAAAGTGTAAAAAACATTTTTATTAAAAAAAATATTTAAAACTTCAAAAATCAATGATTCTAGAACTCCGGAACTTCAATAATTCATAATAAATAGCCCTTTTATCAGAAAAATTCGGACTTTATGTCTTTTTTATAGGAAATTCCATTCTCTACAACTTTGTAAGTTTAAGTTTTTCCAAATTCCAAACATAAATTGACCAAAATTCACAAATGGACGATTTTACAGGCTATAATCAAATTTCAGTCAAGAAATGGGGTCCACAAACATGTTTAACATGTTTTAAATATTTTTAGTAATAAAAATACTCCTCCTCCTCATATACTCATATATTCCACATTCATTGTAAAAATATCACCATTATTATATTATTAAAATATAATAATATATTTAAATGAATTATTTTATCGAAAAAGATAAAATATCAATTTTCAACAATTGTCACATTAAAAATTTTCTCCATCTATATCCACATAAAATGAATATTTTCTTTATCATATAAATCAATAATTAATTATTTACAAATAATATTACAAAATCACAATACTGGCAACCAGGCCGTTCCCAAGAGAGGGGGCTTTTCAATAAGGATTTCTCCTTACTAGCGCGCAATTAGGTGACCAAACCTCTCCTTAGACAGAACTTTCTAGACATTGCCAATAATATTATCTAATAATATTATTCAAATAATATGAATTATTGATCTGATAATGAAAATACTGTGTAGTGATAATTATTGAAACAACAATAATATAAAATATCAACGTAGACATTATTGAATCAATAAAATAAAATATTGAACAAGAATTCATCACAAATTATTAAGTAAAGCCTTTCACGTAAGAATCAATAATTGTTGCAATACCGTGTGCTACTGTGGTTTAACCACCGAGTATTCCAACAGTATTAATGGTAACAACTACGCCGTTATTTATAACCAACTTATATTTGTCATTTTCCTTTATCCAATCGCTTTCATTATGGGGCCCAATATTAAGTCAAGCTGTCGTATTTAATATTCCCCAAACAATAAGAATATTCCACGACCAAATAAATATTCCCAGAAAACAATGAATATTTTATAACCACTTGCTTATTTAAAATATTTGCGCATTTTACCCATAACTAACCACATTAATCAAATCAACCCTTACTATTTCAAAATAATAAATAGAGGAAATTCAATTTTATTAATAATAAGTTGGGGTCTTACACTTCTTTTGAGTTTTTTTAATTTAAATTACTAACAAGAATGAGGCTTCGCTGGCAATATAAAATGGATGTTCTTCCTTCTTATTATTATCATCTCATTGATCTCATTGTTTGTTGACTTTTCTGGATATCTCTTACCTCTTCACACACATTCGTAAAAAAAAATTTGCCATTTACAACACAAAAGAAAAATAAAAAAAATTGGTAAAACATTATAAAATTATTAAATTGAATTAATTTTGTATTATAAATTATGGATCAGTCTTTCGATGCATTTTTCTTATTTATTTTCTCGATGAATAATGATAAACAAGTCAAATAATTCATTATTCTTTCAAGTATCCAACTTTTTTTATTCCACAATTTTTCTTGTATATAACCGCTTCAAATATTTCTTATAAATTAGCAAAAATATTATTTCTCTTATATAAAAGATTATGATTAATCATTTAATTTTCGAGTAACCGTAATGATATTTCTAGAAGTTGATTACTAAAATTGATTTTGGAACCCAAACTGCACCAAATAAAACTGTACTGCACAGTTCAAAACCTATGCGATTTTGAATTTGTCAAACCTCACATAAGTGGTTTCGAGTGCGGTTTGGGCTTCAAACCGCACCATGCTCGCCCCTATCTTATAGGTGTAGACAAACAAAATGTTGCGTTTCTGTTACTAACCATGCAGGAGGGCAGAATCGTCTTTCATCTCCCAAAGACAACCTCGGAAGTCAAAAGATCACATTCAAGCCCCGAAGACCGTAATACCCGAGAATTTTTTGTTATTATTAATAAATAAATTAATGAAAGTCGAATAATTATTTGAATATAATTATATATTGTTGTGGCATGAGTTAATGAAACTCTATTCAATTAAGTTAAGTACTGAGAGCTATATGACACTAAGGTATTGTGATAAGATAGTTGAAGATCCTAACGTAAAGCTTATTGGAATTTCCTAGTGTGGCATAATGAAGGACTAAAAGATTCACTAAGTGAATTAAGAGAGGAACAGTCTAAATAAGAAAAAGATTAATTATGTGTAATTTATATAATTGAATGATTAAGTAACTCCATGCATGAAATGAATATGATGTTTAATTAGTAGTTTTATCAATTTAGGAGTTAATTCATGTTAAGTGAAATAACAATGGTGATAGTGGTTGGAACTGGCATTGTAGTATCCCGAGCAAATTTTAAAAAGAGATTTGGTGAAAACCGAGTAAGGGAAATTTCTTTGATTCCGAGTACGGAATCCTTATAAGGATGGAATGATGTGACAACCCGAATTTTCATAAGTTATTAAAATAAGAATTTAATAATTAAAATTCTTATTATGAGGTGTATATATTTTGAATTATGTGATTTGGTGTGAAGAGAATTATATATTCATATGTTGGAGAATGTGAGATTTAATAGTTAATTAAACTATTAAAAAAATTAAATAATATTAGTTAATTTAATTAAGTTGAAATTATGTTATGAGATAATATAATTTTATTTATTATGCCTTGTGGACAATGGAAATTATTATGAGTTAAGTTTCATAAATAGTGTGAATAACTCACTTAATTAAAATAGTGAATTAATACAAGTATAATTGATTTAATAAAGTGAGAAGGTAATATATTGCATAAAAATGTAAATGTTAGTATAATGCGAGTAAAATATTTATTAAGTACATTAAATATTTTAGTTGGAAACTTTATGGAATAAAATGAATATTCATGGTATTAAATAAATATTTGATGAAAATTATTATGGGATAGTTTATTTAAGTGTGATAAAATAGATGAGATTTATACGTATTTTATTATGCGAGTATAATTCTCGATATTCTAATTTAATTAAATAATTGAATTAGAGGAGTGATAATTTGTTAAATAATGTTATGATTATAATGATTGAATATAAATTATAATTTTACCGATAAGATTAATTTTATTTCTTAAGGAATTAAAAATACATAATCTAGTTTATATTTCTAGTTTATGTGTTATTGAGTTTCTTTTAAAATTAGAGTTTCTGTTAATGAATTTGTGGGTTACGATGTTATATATGTTATTAGATATTTATAATTTGATAATGGTCATCTAGAAACAAATTTTCAGAAATCAAATTCATGTATTTATACTAAAGAAGAGGAATTTGAGTTTTGATTGTAATGTGTGTTTTGGTGTACTTTGGGACTAAAGTTGATGATGAATTCGTGATGGAAACTATAAATTGGTGGATGATTATTGTTCTCCTCTATAAAACGAAAACAACGCAACTTGAACGGATCGAATTGGTTAAGAAACGAATTCGTGATGAATGGATACACTTAGCATGTTGAAAATAGTAAAAAATAGTATAAACGAATTAGAATTAGTATAAACCAAGTCCCACATCAACTAAATTGAGAACTTTACCCTTTGCTAAACCAATAAATAGAAGGGCTTGATCCTTTGTTTCATTAACCAACAATAAGGCCTCCAATTTTGAGAAAGGCTTTGTTGTGGGAGGACTTTTTATAAAGACCTCCTTAGTTAAATTTTGGCGTGGAAGTGCGTATTCAGTTTGTGGAACTCGTATTTTTGGGTATGTTTCTTATTTAATTTTTGGTAATGTTATTATTTTAAATATTGTATTTAGTTTGTTAGTTAAATTTTAAATTTCGGAAGTTTAGTTAGTTTTGTTAGTAAACTAGTTAGTTTACTATGTATATTTTGGCTTGGAATTTATTATGTAAATGAGTTCTAATAATTGTAATTAGAGATATGGAGCCGAGACCTTAGACGAGTCTGATTATGTTAAATAAGACTTATTTGTAAAGAAAGTTGGGTTGGAACGAGTCGAGGCGTGTTTTGGATGTCAAAACGAGAAGTCTGAAAAACTAGTGGACTGCTGATCCAAAAACAAAAATTCGGGATTAGATATATTTTTTAGAAACTTCTGGGCTTTTGGTATGTTATAGTACACTGAATAAGCTTTCCATAGACTTTGGAACGGACTAATTCTGACTTCTGAGCAAAGAGTTATGACCATTCAAAATAGTCACGTTAAAACTGTCTAACCAACTCGGGACAGTCACCTTGAACTAATTTTACGGAATTCTGTGTTTAGAATTTGGAAAAGGTCAAAGAATAAAAGTTGTAGTCTTGGAAGTTAGCTTCGCGTGGACTTAAGAATCGCTCAAAAATGTTTTGAAATGGAAAAGTTATGACTGTTTTAGCGAGAGAGGGTAAAGCTGGGAAAGAATGAAAAATAGTTTTGAACGCCCCTTCTTGAACACTGTTTTGGACTGTCTATCTTATCCGAAGTGGGTGTCCAATAACTTTTAAAAATAAGTTAATATGATGTTTATAATATATCCAAAGTTGGATTTCATCGGACTTATGAGATATAGAGTAAAGTTTACATTACAACTACTATGCATTGTTATGTGACTAATAGTTGATGTGTATGATTATATAATTGTGTAGGGCACGTGAAGTGCAGATAACTGTAAGCTGTTAAACTGTTATTGGTAAACAACGATTAAGGCAAGTCTTTCAGTTCCTATTTGCTATGTGAATTTGATGATGAACTGTTTGAAATCTTTATTGCAAATAGCATAGTGTGTTATATTAATGTTGAAAGTATGAAATGTTAATGTCAATTTATGACTACGTTGATTGAGTAATGAATGTTGATTGAGTAAGGAACTCAATCTTTATACTTGTTCTATGAACTACAACATATATGTTATGTTAGTCCAATATTTATGAGATGTATATCGAGCATGTTATTATATGCTATGTGATGCATGAAAACTGTTAGATTTTGCTGGGCTGTCGAGCTCAACCTTACAAATAACCACTTTTGCAGGTTAAAGATTTAAGGTAAAGTTATGTGCTACTTGAAAGATAGGAATCATATGTGATACTTGAAGATTTATATAGTTTGGCTGAGTTATTAATATTTGAACCATGTTTAAGGTTCCGAATAATGTATTAATGTTGAATTGTAATATCGTTTTGTGATGTAAAACCTTGTAGTATTAAAGGGATTTTGAGACAGTTAGATGTAAAGTTTGAAAGTTTTGGGAACGAGAATAGTTTGTAATAGAAAACTTTAATTATTCCGCAAATTTCAATGGTTGTATTATCGTTTAATGATGTAAAATTTGAGGTTGAATGTATCGTTAACGACCAAAGTCGAGAATTAAATTGTATTAATTTTGGGGTCGTTACAGGCATTAGCTAAACTAGTTTGGCACTGTCAAGGACCGACGCATCTACGTCAGTGGCCAAATTGGGAGAAGTTTGTTATTACTATGGATATTGAATGGAACATTATTATAATGTGTGACATTATTGAAAACATATGATAAGAGTATACTTAATAGTATGATGTACTAAGTAGCAAAATAGAATCATGTGTAACATTCCAATACAGAAATAATTAATTAACTGTGCATCTCAGAAATTTAGAAGAAAGTTGAATGTTAGAAAACAGACATTTAATATTGAATATGGTTATAATATTGAAATATGTGTACTAATAATATTGGTGGAGAATACCAGGTTAATAATACCTAACTGCATTATTTTATCTACATTAATTTTTATTTTACGAGGACTAGATGTACATGGATTATATGATTATGTGTATTTGTGTCCATGACTAAAGTCTAAGAAATAACATTAATTCATCTAATGTGAACTGGTAAGCCAAAAAGGAATTAAAACATAAGTATATTAGCAACCATTTTGCTAATGCAAACCAAACAGACTCCTTGCCCCAGATTAAGTGACTCAATAGTGCGTAACAGTAGCCTAATTCCTATTACGTAAACTTAAGTCTGCACATGGTTGCTAGTTTAGCTGTGATGATGATGAGGAGAATGGAAGAGAAGAATTTGGCGATTCCTTTTCACCAAACCCTCTCAAACCATTGGATTTTTCTTCTTTCTATTGGAGTAATTCATTGTGCATACCCAAAAATTGGGTAATAATGTCTCTATAAATGGCAACCTTTTCTTCTCAATTCACGTTACTGAGTTTTCTACTAAGTTCATATTTAGTGTGAGTCCATTAAGTGAGAATAAACAATCTGTGATTGTAAGCAGTAGCCATCTAAGAAGGTAAATTCTTGCTTTAAGTTCTTAATTCCAAATTTGATAAATGGTAGAGATTTTCCTAAGTTCTTATAAGATTGATTGGAAATTTGATATCAATATGTTTATGAAGTTTATATACGTGTATGGACCCTTTTAGAATGAGTTTGAACATGTTTAAAATGGAGAAATCGAAATTGGGTTTGACATTCTGCAGAATAGAGCTCTTTTCTGTTCTCGTCCAGAAAGGGCGCGCTGCGTCTGCTCAGCTTGTACTAGGTGCAAAATTACCTTTATCTATATAACTAGATTCTCGCATTCTTCATTATGTTGTGATATTTCTAGCATGAAAGTTTGGTTTAGATATGCATGAAAAGAAGTATAATATGTATTATAAAGCTCTCTTATGAGATATGAATTGTCCAAACATGGTCTAGTAGGAGTTCTATAACAAAAACTTAAAGTTTCAAAAATGAGCTTTGATGGAACTTGTATTATGCAAATTCTGAGCATGATAATATACATATATGACTGATTTATGAACATAAATGAGCATGAGTTGTGATTTATGTCCCCTTTGTTCATATCCAATTTGTTTGGCTTTGAGCTAAATGATTTTTTCCAAGGAAAACTTGACATATTTGAAACTAATATCCATGAATACCGCATAGGGTATGTTTTGACTTTGTGAGAATGTAAACATGACTTAACTGCATACGAAAAGAGATTTAAAGGTGTTTAGTATGTGTTAAATTGTATTGTTTAAGTCCAAAATGATTTCAAAAGCAAACTCGAATATTTTTCAAACTAAGTTGATTTGGTATGAGTAGTTAAGTTCTAGAGATTTAAGATGGTATGTTTATGTTCATTGTCTCTAAACATAATTCATGTGTTAGACATAATGAAAGTTAACTAAGCGTGATTTTAGACATGTTTTATAGTGATATACAATGCTAGCCATGCGTAAATAATGTGAACACTTGTAAGCATGTGTATTACAGATTACGTGATCTCTTTATGTAGATATATGGTTAACATAGTAGTCCTTGTGATTCATAACCTCAATTGGCCTTAACTAACTTGAAATCTCAAACTAAAACCATACATTTCAAAGATAAATGTAGGATAACCTTAAGAGCATGCAAGAATCTCTAATATGTATCTAAATATATGTCAAATGCATGTTAAAGAGTTGGACAGAACCAGGAAGTGCAAAGCTCAACCTTGGCAGTTAGAGGAGGGCAGTAAGCAATTGCTTCAGGCCCCTAAGCTTCCAACTGTATGCAGCTTGTGCCCCCTCATGATCTTGTCTAAATTATTTCGTTGGTAATCTGCAAACTGGTATCATGTATTGTGTACTGTTTTTACTCCTAATACATAATTGCCATGATGATTTAAAGAATTCTAATACATAGTGGCCATGTGTAACCAAGAGTCTAAAGATGTATACTAGCTTTCATATTTCTTTTATACAAATTAGATAGAGAATGGTTATATAGCTACATGGTGTGATAGCTTGTTAATATGATTTCCATTTACATTGCTCAGACAATACCGAATGTGTGTCAGTTAATTATATGAGCAAACATATATGAGATAAATTATATTTCGAGCTTGCGTAACTAATGAATATACCTATATGCGTAACTACGTTACAATAGGAATTTAAGTGTTGATAAGCTATAAGTTGGTAAACTACGCTTAAGGCAAGTTTTCTAACTTCATTTGATTTTCATATTGAATGCAAGTTTCCTAAACTCTTCACACTCTATATATTGTATAATTCCGAAATTATTGCCATATCAATCATTCTTACATCGAGCAAATATCTATTACTATTCGGAAAATCATTTGTATATCTTGATGTTGTTGAAAGTATTAAACTTATTATTTTTAAATGCATTATAAAAGTTGTCTAAGCCATTGATTCGGCTAGACTATTTTCATAAGTTAGAAAGTTATCCAAACCAATTGATTTGGTGCGGACTCTTGTAAATCTATTGAGATGAACAACCCTCATTGAAGGGGAAACTATATAACTGTTGGGGAACCGACGTGCGCACATACTGTGATGACCCGAGAATTTAGACAATTTATTTAAATCTTAAATGATGGATTAAAGGTTAAATAATAGACCTAAAGAGAAAATAAGTGTATGGATTTGACATTTTTGTGATGGAATTTTAAGGATTTCAAAATTCTGTGAAGGATTTTGGTGGATTTAAAATTTTTGATGAAGGCTTACAAGGTTAAGTGTATAAGTGTATATGTTTTGTGTGTATAGTCATATATGTGTACAGTATGTGGTTAAAGGGTCAAGGGTTGATTAGATAATCTATATCAGTGATAAAACCTATTAGATATCAAGAACATCGACGTTCAGATAAGAAACCCTAATACTGGCTCTGGAAACCCTAATTTCAGATTTGGGAATCCAAAACTTTAACGCCCCGAAATTTGGTCTATCTTCACACCTGTATTTCGTACGTCACGAGGACATCATTCATCCCAACATATATCATTATATACTGAAGTATAACAACATACATTCTCAATTCCCAATTTCTAAAACCTTATAACCTCTTTCATTACAAATAATGTTAATTACACTATTCTTTACATCTTACACGTGTGACTTTTATCCGACACCAAGGATACATAATAGTTCATTAAACTAATCTAAAGTTCAATTAAATTATTCTTCATTACAAGTTTTCACTTGATCTTCACGCTCATTCATATACCGAATGGCACTTCGTCTGAATACTTGTCAGCTTAATCTTTATAGGATCCTTAAGTTCTTCTAACATCGTTCGCTGAAAATATTTTTCATTTAAAGCAAGTGTGAGCATTCAATTGCCCAACAAGTCATAACAGTTGAACAAACAACTTCAAGAATTCAAACATTCCTTTAGAACTTTGATAACCGAACAAAGGTTATGAAGCAGTTTGAATAATAGGAATAATTCTGATTCCTATCATTTTAAAACCTTAATCACATTCACTTTAAAATACTTTCCTTCTTCTACCTTTTTCATACGTATTATGTCTGGCTAGGTTCATTAGCACAGACATAACAATAACGGTTCATGTATAAATAGAACATACTCATATTGAATCAGTTTAATCACAGAATAGTTCATCTCATAGAAACACCGAAGTGTTCACATTGCGGCACAAGGCCTCATACGTTCTACCACCTTGTACAAATATAGCACACTCGCACATAGATAAAACTTCTCAAGTTCAACATCTGAGAAGTTTAAGAAACTAGCATTCATTTAGAATATGAATGAAGTTAGGAAACTTGCCTTCAAGCGTCTTCCAATAAATATTCAACAATTCTTGGTCTTTATAGTCTCTACAATACATAACCACATAACATACCACATTAGGACATAATCAGATATATATGGTACCTAACGTATCTTACCCTTCTTCTCAATCTAATTATTCATTAGATTTATTACGGTTATCGTATTACATTGTTCTTACGTTCACGTTCACATAATCATTAACAACTTTTAGTTGTAATCCTCAACATTATAGTCATCATCGTAGATGCTACTTTAAGTTAATTAATTCATCATTAATTAACTATCTTTTATTTCATATACATAATCGTACTTATTTCATTAACAAAACTCGTTTCAAGTATTTATCTGCCCTTACGGCTTATTATCGTTCATCGTTTCGGTATTAATAACATACGTTCAATTAATCTTTCTTTCAACCTTTAGTCGTTAACTTAAGGTTTTCAACATCTTAATTGATGTTACTTTAGTTTTAGTATTGATATGACTCACCCTTATCAATTTAGTTTCCCTTAACATTCATAATCTTTCCTCTATGTGCTTCACCTCATCGTCATACCGCAGGCACCAACTTTTCTTCTTGGAGTTATACCATGCGCGTGAGTCTTCAAGTGTTTAGGACCTTATACGGGGCGCTACGGTGCCATTTCCTTCTATCAATCAACGCGTTATACGCGCCACTCTTCAAAGGGCTAATGGACATTCTCGACGCTGTGGCGCCACCTACTATGCTTTGGCTAGCGCTGCGGCGCCAGACCTCAGCACCGGACAATTTTGACAGACTTCTTAGTTTAATGTACTTTCCGGACTCCAAATTTGATCATTTTAAGTCCGAATTGGCTCATTCAAAAGCCATTAGCTCACAAATCACATACTCTAAGTGTTCATGCAAGAGTTTTTCATTTTTGAATCCGTTGACTAAAAATTCCCCTATTAGTTCATTTTAACAAAAACGATACACGTTCGTGAACGTTCAACGCTCGTTTCTTCGCTCTAAGTCAAAATTCGGTCATTTTTTAGTCCGCACCTCTAGAATGCCAAATGAGACTATTCTCCATCAAAAACCAATGTTTTCGAGCTCAATGTCAAAATTTGACTTCCATTCCGAGAATTTCACGATTTCGACGATTATCGTCCAAACTCGTGAATTCCATCATAACTTCGTTACTTAAGATTTGTTCATCGTTTCAAATGGATTCATTCCATTATACTAACATCTTAACATACATATTTGATTAACTTATATACATGATAAGTTCTTACTTGTTCTTCATGAGTTTATAACTTATAAAAGTATAAACTACTTATTCATTACTTATTAAAGTTTAAGTCCATTGATTAGCCATTCCTACTTCTTCTTAGCATACAAGTTCTTCAACATCTCACTTCTCTAACAATTGAAGAGAGGGAGAATCATGGTTTAGGATCTGAATTACCCTTGAAGATTACTTGATTAATCTTTGTTCTTCTTCTTGCTCCTTGAACTAACAAAGTCTAGCTTTTCTAGTTTTTTTAGCTTTTTCTCTCTAACCAATAAGCACTTATGTTGTTGGATGAAATTCAACAACCAACAAATGAACTAGCTCTCCTTCTATTTATAGGAAATCCTAGAGTAGGGTAGTTTAATCTTTAAACCATCCCACCTCCTTAATCACCTCCTTACTATTCTTTTACTTAGCCACCAAGTATAAGCACTTTACTTAGCCACCAAGTATACTTGCTCATCACATAGCTTATCCTTTGCTTAACCACTAAGTAATTGCACTTTACTTGGCCACAACTTTGGGTCATCCATGGGTTCGATCCGCAGTTTAATTTCTTACTGTGGGCCTTAGCATTAATTCTCATTGGGCCTATCTTGGGCTTGTCTTAACATAACTTTGGGCTTGACTCTTCTTAACATTGGGCTTGGCATAATCCAAGTCCAATTGGATAATGACAAAATCCACTTACTAAAGTCCATTAAGAACTATTCGTATTTTACTCGTACAATTCTAGTATTCTCTTCGTATAGTATTCGTACGATATTCGTATTATACGTTACTTTAATCTTCGTACTATACTCGTATACTAATTTGTATTATACTCGTATAATACCTACGTATTATACGATCATCGCTTTAACTAGTAAATACTTTACTTTTCCTAACGTTCTCGAATTAAGTCATCATGCGAAAAATTGCGTTTGCCATACGTGAATTATTATTACATAATCCATCTCACCTCGATATTCTATCATTACGTATTTCTCGGAAGTTCAAAAATAATTCTCGAGCAGAAATCAGTGAATAGTGTTTTTTAGAAAATTTCTCAAAATTTTTTTATTTTTGTCTTGGAAATTCAAACACTTTAATTCCTTCACGTAGTTAAAATACTACGACATTCTGACATTTCTAGTTTATAGAACGACATTCATCTTACTAACACATAATAATAACATATAATATAATTTTATTCATTATTTAATTAAATAAAATTATTTTACAATAAATCTGATTTTTTCGGGCGTTACACGTTCAGTCTAGCTCCTAGCAAGAATCCTCCCGATTAATAATCATCCTAGGTTCTAGAATGATTAATAAACACATAGCACATAATAGTATTAATAAAAATTCATTTTATTAATAACTAATTCTTTAAATCTTATATTCTAAACAATTCGAATTCTCTGGGTCATTACACTTCCACCTTATAGAAATTCCGTCCTCAGAATTTCTTCAACCCACACCCATAACCGGGTCATCACATTCACCCCTTCTTCACAGAATTTCGCCTTCGAAATTTTAGCTTACCATTCTTCTCAACTTCTCTTCAAACACGTTCTTATCCTTCAAACCTTCCCTAACCTTCATAACTTATCAAGAATTATGAAGTAAAATGAATAACGAGGAATATAAGAATTTATTTAAAGCATTTTATACTTTTGCTGAGGGGTCAAATTGACCATGAACTCTTACCAGGTTTAACAGCATGACGCCGTAAACTTTCTTCCACGATCAGTTTAAAATCACACAGAAAATAAACTACCTCTTTCGTACGTAGGTGATCAACCCATTGTATAACCCCATTCCGGTGTGTGTTCACCTCAGACTTGATCATTAGATTCCATACCAAAATAATTTGGTTTGGCACAACTTCTTCAAAGAAAGCTCAATTTTCTTTTAAACATAACATAACCTTCGTCTTAGCCAAATCAAGTAGCTTAGAACATACCAATAAATTGGACATCAACTTGAAACATTCATGTACTCAAATCAATTGACACCGACTACTTCTTTAAATTCCTTTCACAATACATCAAAATGTTTCATGACGTCATGATACCGTACTTTTCACAGTATGTTGAGGACTTCGTCATTACACATCATACCATAAGTGTGTTGTTGATCCTAAGATCACATCCAACACTAGGTTCAATTGCATTAATAACTCCATCCCTTTTAACATCCTTGCATAAAATGCAATGATGATATAAAATTCATTTTGATATTTCAAATCAATTTTTGTCTAGCCGAAACAATTAGCATAGACATACCAAGAATAGTTCTTTTAAAATCTATTGGTTCCAAAAGTTGAACCAATTCTTTCATTTTCAAAACGCGCACACACAATCACGATTTCAATAAATTTTGAAATCTAGCATAGCTAGATGACTTGGAATAACCTATTCTCCATCTTCCTTCCTTGTCTTACTTGTGACAATATTTAATCTTCTCTAGCACCTTTAATACTAAGCCTACTAAAAATAACTTATTTTCAGTCTAAACATCCCTATGCCTTAGTACAGTCCATCAACTTACCACACCTTATGAGTTCAGGAACTTTCCACAATAATATGAGTTTAAGAACTATCCCAGTCAGACCATAGGCGTCCATTCGCTGAGAAGTTCAAAAATATACCATATAATTATGAGTCACGAACCTACCATAAGTATGAGTTTCAAGAACTCACACCTACTCTTAACATTCTCTACATATCACACATATACATTAGAAAAGATTCACCTTCTCGTCATATACATATTGATAGCGCGACAGATTCCAATGATTATAACTGTAATAAACTGAGTGGTTGTTACACCAAAGCACAAATCTTTGCCCATAACAAAGATTCATACAACTCAACTATCACATGAGTCCTCAATTGAAATTTTACAACTTCTAACTTTCTCTTCACTTAATATGAATTTTCTTTAATTCGTATGCTATCCCTCGCAACTCAATCTGAGTTCTTCTTCCCGTACTACTTCATAGTACCATTCATTCATAGCATTAGCTATAAATCATTCATCATTTAACAGCTCATTTGTTACTACGATTCACTATGATCACGTGGTGATCTTCTTTCCTAATCGTTGAACTCAATGATCTTCTTATCCTTCTCTCTACGATTATAGTTTAGGTACTCGTACCTAAGGTTTATAACCTATCAGCTTTGATACCAACTTGTAACGCCCCAAAATCCGGTCTATCTTCACACCAGGATTCCGTACGTCACAAGTACATCATTCATCCCAACATACATCATTATATACTGAAATATAACAACATACATTCTCAATTCTTAGGTTCTAAAACCTTATAACCTCTTTCATTACAAATAATGTTAATTACATTATTCTTTACATCTTACACGTGTGACTTTTATCCGCTACCAAGGATACATAACAAATCATTAAACTAATCTAAAGTTCAATTAAATTATTCTTCATTATAAGTCTTCACTTGCTCTTCACGCTCCTTCATATATCGAATGACACTTCGTCTGAATACCGGTCATCTTGATCTTTACGGGATCCTTAAGTTCTTATAACATCGTTCGCTAAAAAAAAAAATCATTTAAAGCAAGTGTGAGCACTCAATTGTCCAGCAAGTCATAACAGTTGAACAAACAACTTCAAGAATTCAAACATTCCTTTAGAACTTCGATAACCGAACAAAGGTTATGAAGCAGTTTGAATAATAGGAATAATTCTGATTCCTATCATTTTAAAACCTTAATCTCATTTACTTTGAAATACTTTCCTTCTAATACCTTTTTCATGCGTATCCTGTCTGGCTAGAATCATTAGCACAGACTTAACAATAACGGTTCATGTATCAACAGAACATACTCATATTGAATTAGTTCAATCATAAAATAGTTCATCTCATAGAAACACTGAAGTGTTCACATTGTGGCACAAGGCCTCATACGTTCTACGTACCACCTTGTACATATATCGCATTATTCAAGATATAGATGTAACTTCTCAAGTTCAACATCCGAGAAGTTTAAGAAACTAGCATTCATTTAGAATATGAATGAAGTTAGGAAACTTGCCTTCAAGCGTCTTCCAATAAATATTCAACAATTCTTGGTCTTTATAGTCTCTACAATACATAACCACATAACATACCAAATTAGGTCATAATCAGATATGTATGGTACCTAATGTATCTTACCCTTCTTCTCAATCTAATTGTTCATTAGATTATTTACGGTTATCGCATTACATTGTTCTTAAGTTCACGTTCACATAATCATTAACAACTTTTAGTTGTAATCCTCAACGTTATAGTCATCATCGAAGATGCTACTTTAAGTTAATTAATTCATCATCAATCAACTATCTTTCATTTCATATACTTAAATAGTACTTATTTCATTAACAAAACTCATTTCAAGTATTTATCTGCCCTTACGGCTTATTATCGTTCATCATTTCAGTATTAATAACTTACGTTCAATTAATCTTTCTTTCAACGTTTAGTCGTTAACTTAAGGTTTTCAACATCTTAATTGATGTTACTTTAGGTTTAGTATCGATATGACTCACCCTTATCAATTTACTTTCTCTTTACATTCATAATCTTTCCTCTCTTTGCTTCACCTAATGTCAGGCGTTATATACTAACTTTTCTTCTTGGACTTCATGCTGCATGGCGCAGAGTCTTCAAAGTTTAGACCTTGAACATGGCGCTCTGGCGCCATCTCCTTCTCAGATCAATCAAGTGTCTTTGGCGCCCACTCTTTAGCGGCTAATGGACATTCTCGATATTGTGTGGCTTACCACTTCTTATCATTAGATTGGCTGAGTACATACTGCCGACCTCAACACCGCATAATTTTGATGACTTCTTAGTTTAATGAACTTCCCGGACTCCAAATTTGATCATTTTAAGTCCAAATTGGCTCGTTCAAAAGCCATTAGCTCACAAATCACATACTCTAATTGTTCATGCAAGAATTTTTCATTTTCGAATCCATTAACTAAAACTTCACCTATTAGTTTATTTTAACGAAAACGATAAACGTTCATGAACGTTCAACGCTCGTTTCTTCATTCTAAGTCAGAATTCGGTCATTTTCGAGTCCACAACTCTAGAATGCCAAATGAGACTATTCTCCATCGAAAACCAACGTTTCTGATCTCAATTTTAAAATTTGAATTCCATTTCGAGAATTTCATGATTTCGACGATTATTGTCCAAACTCATGAATTCCGCCATAACTTCGTTACTTAAGATTTTTTCATCATTTCAAATGGATTCATTCCATTATACTAACATCTTAACATACATATTTCATTAACTTATATACATGATAAGTTCTTACTTGTTCTTCATGAGTTTATAACTTATAAAAGTATAAACTACTTATTCATGACTTATTAAAGATTAAGTCCATTGATTAGCCATTCCTACTTCTTCTTAGCATACAAGTTCTACCACTACTCACTTCTCTAATAATTGAAGAGAGTGAGAATCATGGTTTAGGATCTTACCCTTGAAAATTACTTGATTAATCTTTGTTCTTCTTCTTGCTCCTTGAACTAACAAAGTCTACCTTTTCTAGCTTTTTCTCTCTAACCAATAAGCACTTATGTTTTTCGATGAAATTCAACAACCAACAAATGAACTAGCTCTCCTTCTATTTATAGGAAATCTTAGAATAGGGTAGTTTAGTCTTTAAACCATCCCACCTCCTTAATCACCTCCTTACTATTCCTTTACTGAGCCACCAAGTATAAGCACTTTACTTAGCCACCAAGTATAAACACTTTACTTAGCCACCAAGTATACTTGCTCATCACATAGCTTATCCTTTGCTTAACCACTAAGTAATTGCACTTTACTTGGCCACCACTTTGGGTCTCCCATGAGTTCGATCCGCGGTTTAGTTTCTTACTTTGGGCCTTAGCATTTTAAATTAATTCTCATTGGGCCTATCTTGGGCTTGTCTTAACATAAATTTGGGCTTGACTCTTCTTAACATTGGGCTTGGCATAATCAAAGTCCAATTGGATAATGACAAAGTCGACTTACTATAATCCATTAAGAACTATTCGTATTTTACTCGTACAATTCTCGTTTTCTCTTTGTATAGTATTCGTATGATATTCGTATTATACGTCACATTAATCTTTGTACTATACTCGTATACTAATTTGTATCATACTCGTATTCATTACCTCGTATAATACCTACGTATTATACGATCATCGCTTTAACTAGTTAACACTTTACTTTTCCTAACGTTCTCGAATTAAGTCCGCATGCGAAAAACTGCGTTTGCCATACGTGAATTATTATTACATAATCCATCTCACCTCGATATTCTATCGTTACGTATTTCTCGGAAGTTCAAAAATAATTCCCGAGCAGAAATCAGTGAATAGTGTTTTTCAAAAAATTTCTCGAAAAACTTTTATTTTCGTCATGGAAATTCGAACACTTTAATTTCTTCACGTAGTTAAAATACTACGACATTCTGATATTTCTAGTTTATACAACGACATTCCTCTTGCTAACACATAATAATAACATATAATATAATTTTATTCATTATTTAATTAAATAAAATTATTTTACAATAAATCCAATTTTCTCGGGCGTTACACGTTCAGTCTAGCTCGTAGCCAGAATCCTCCCGATTAATAATCATCCTATGTTCTAGAACGATTAATAAACACATAGCAAAGAATAGTATTAATAAAAATTTATTTTATTAAAAACTAATTCTTTAAATCTTACATTCTGAACAATCCGAATTCTTTGGGTTGTTATAGAAACCCTAATTGGGAATATTAAAAACTTAATTTGAAATCCAAATCGGAATTTAAGACTATTAAGTAATTGTGTTAAGTGATTAATGATATGTGTTATTAATTATAACCTAATTAGGGAAAATCCTAATGAATAATTAGAAACCTTAATTATTAGAAACCTTAATTACTAAATTGGAAACCTAATTGCTAAATTAACAATTTTAATTAGGAATCATTAATCCTAATTAGCAAGCCCTAATACGATTAGGAAATCTTAATATAATTAGGAAATCCTAATTATAATTTAGAAATCTTAATTTTTCCATTTTAAAACCTAAATTGGAAATCCTAGAAAATTAATTTATAAAACCTTAGAGTTAAACCCTAAGGGTTGGATCAAAAGACATTTGTGCCATTAAAATTGGAAGCTAAATGACCATAATGCCCTTTTTGTAATTCTTTAATGTGTTGGAGTTTAGATCTAGCCCTATTATTGGTTGTTCACCAACCATAGCTCTAGCCATGTGCCATATATCTCCCAAATCAGCAGCTATATCAGCCAAATGCAATGAATCAAAGCATTAAAACTTAGAACTTAAGTAAAGTAACTTACTTTACTTCTCATTTTCTCCAAGCCCTTCTCTCTCTAAGATTTCGAAATATAGAGTGAGAGGGAGTGATAAACTAAACCATGATCAGTTCATAACCTTCCAAGAACAGAAACCATGATCAGAAGTCAATGATCAAAGTTAGAAAAGGTATAACCCTGATTTGAAATCTGATCTTGTATTCTATGTTAGATGTTAAGTTTTTATGTTAAAATAGGTAGTATGTAGTGTTAATCAGTGATCTGGGTTGGTAGATAGTGGATCTATAACATCTAGATGCACGAATTTGAAGTTTTCAAAAATCTGAAATATTTTAAAATGTTGTCTGACAAGCAAATGTCAGGGCTCATAGATCTCAATCTGTTAATGGTTAGGTGTGTTTTATGTTATGGATCTGTTATATGCCATGTGAACTATGATCTGGAACTGGAATCAGGGTCAGATCATGTCTAGATCTTAAGTTGTGAGTGGTCAAAGTCAGTTGACCAAAAATGAAAATTGGAAATCTGGCTAAAACTCGAAAACCCAGAAAGCCTAACGACCATTTTTGAAGGCTCTGATCTTGCTTGCGTTTCATAGTTAGACCAAGTTGTTGTTTTGATGTTGTAATATGACATAAGAACTCCACATTCATACCTTTATATCACCCATATCATACATATAGTGAAAGATAATCAAGGTCAAAGTAGGTTAACCGATCTGCCTTATGAAGGTTTCTGGAAAACCCAGAACCTTCAAGAAAAAATATTCTGTCAGAGTTTGACCGGCTTAGATCTCTCTCGTGTGTTGATAAAATGTGATACAAGTGTTATAGGATTTTTCTTTGACATGTTTACTACAATCATGAACCTTTAAAACACACTAAGCAAGCTCAGGATGCAAGTTATGGAGATCATAAGTGGCCAACTCGGACTTATCTTCATTTCTGGAAAACCCAGAAATGAAGAACAGCTTCTGACAAGTTTTTCTGAAGCTTAAATCTCTCAGTTGTGTTATAGTTTGGTCATGAAATCGACTGATAGTTGTAGTATTACATGTATACTACAACATTAAAACAAATACAAACCCAAATAGCATCAAGATCATAGGAATTAAACTGGTCAAACATAGCACCTTAGTCGCTGACATAAATATATTGGTTTGACCAAGAACATTGAAGAACACCTATAGCGACGGTTTTGTCGCTATAGGCGCCCTTTAGTGACACTTAATTTTTGAAAATTATTATTTTATTTAATAAATAGATAAAAATAGTTTTAAATTATTAAAAATTCCTAATAAATTCGTAAAAATTATTTTAAAGCCTGAAAATGGGGTTTTAATAATTTTGAATATATTTCATAAATATTTAATATTTTTGGAATATCAATGGTATTTAATTTATTTAATTATAATATTAAATAAATTACTTAAAAATGATTTTAATATTTGAAAAATTATTTAAAATTATATTATGGTATAAGAAAATATTTGAAGTTATTTTTAATAACTTTTAATATTATAGATAATTAATTTATTTAATAAATGTATTAAATAAATTATGGAAAAACAATTAATTATTTAAAAATCATATAAAAATGATTTAAAGTATTATAAAAATATTTTAAGTTATAAAATATAACTTTTGATATTTTGACATGAAAAACATTAATATTTAATATTAATGGCAATTATTGGATAATGATTTAACTATTTAAAATTCATTTAAATATGATTTTAAGGTATTAAAAATACTTTGATATATTATAAATATATTATAATATTATGTTATGATTTTCATTAATATTTAATATTAAATAAATATTAATGATAAAGGAATTATATGGTATTTAAACCATATAAATATGATATTAATGATTGATAAATCATGACAAATGGTAATAATTATCTGAAAATTATTACAAGCCTATGTAAATTATTATGATTGAAATGAAAATTGTTTAAGTTAATTGTTAAGTGTGTAGCTCGAGTCTTAGCAATATTAGGCTCGATAATTATCTGACTAGACCGTCGGGATGTCGAAATTGTGTCGGGTTCAACTCAGACTGAAATAGTTTGACTTGATATCGAGTCTTAGGTAGTTTGTGGACTGATAGGGTTATGTGTTATGTGTTTTGGTTATTCTATGAATATATATAGTAGTATTATTTTGTGATGATATTATTCTAATATTTGGAGATCAGTATTATCTATATTAGGTTTTTAGACAAAGCTAAATAAATTGTGTAGCAGTAATCGGCGATAAAGGCAAGTTTTCTTGAACTATTTTTTGTAACTTGTGGTTAATCATTGTTGATTACCATGTCTACGGTTTAATGAATCGTACTTAGTGCATATTGCATGTATTCATCAGGTATAAAAGGCTGATCACCTTCATTACCATTCAGTCCAGATATAATTGATATGTTCATATTCAATGTTCGTTCAGCTATGAAAATTTGTCCATACTAGTTCACAATTATATTGTTGAATTTTAGTCAGCTATTATTCAAAATCTTTCCATCATGATATATCCTTAATTTATTGAACTTAAACTTGCTGGGCAAACTTGTTGCTCACCCTTGCTATATCATGATAAATATTGCAGATTAGGCAAATACATCGGATACAAGGAAAAGTCAAAGCCAAGTTCAGCTTGGGAATATATGTTCATCTAGATTTATAACAGTAATGTATGATAATAACAATGTATGTTAGATAGGATATTGATTCAGGTATTATGTGAAGGTTCTCGACTTTGGGATTAGTGTGTAATATTTAATGTATAAACAATTTATGTTTATATCTTCCGCAATAGTTATAGAAATAGTATACCAGATCCTTGGTGTTTAGGACCCGGATTTGAGGCTGCTATAGTTGGTATCATAACTGTAGGTTATGAACCTTAGGTAGGGTTACCTGAGACTAATAACCGCAGTGATTTGGATTAGGTTTAACTCAAATAGAGTTAGTGTGTCTGTAAGATTCAAAGACGAATCTCGGTGGGTTATAAAGACACGGAGTTCCCTAACTCTGAAAATAAAGGTGAACAGTAATGGTGAATAGATAGAGTTTAAAAGACTAAAAGTACAGGAATAGGAGATCATAAAATAAAATGATCATAGTATAGAAATGAATCATAATATATATGATGAGATCACCTCGTGATCTGATAAGGTTATTATTGGTCGATTTTGCAATCGATAAACACGCACAAGTATACACGATCAACAAGTAATATAATGATAAGAGAGTTGTCAAACCCACGAGGACAAAGACATAAAAGAAAACAAATACTAAGGCAAAGTCGTTACTAATCTTATCTAAACGAGTAAAAAAACAAATGGTTGGTTAAGCTATTTCAATAAGACTATAAAATCAAAAGAAGTAGTTGTGCTAGGAATTCAAGATAGGATTACAATTCCCCTAATGCGTCGCCTAATCTCCTAACTCTCCGGATTACAAACGAATCAAGGAATGGTCGACCGAGAACTTTAAACACGCATAAGCTTCTGTCGAAGGTCAGATGCACATCCCTAACCAGCTAAATCATAATATGTCTATTGGTGATAATAACTAGGTCAAGGTCATTAAGCTAAGTCTCAAGTCCACATAAGGCAAATAGGGATATGTCTATCCTATTAGCATATTATGCACACATTCCAATGTCATGGTCATAACAGGTGTTGTTGTATTTAAAGATAGATAATAACATCCATTTATCAATTTCCATCACCATCAATACCAATTTCTTTATCAAGCAATCAGATATTAAATATGAAATACAATAACCCATTCCAAAATGATTCATTATATAAAATAGGGGAGAAAGTTGATTAAGCTAATCACCAGGTTATATTGCAATCCTAAAAATGGAGTTAGTTCATAACTATAGTACTAACACGCATTTTCAATACATTACATGTGAGACCCCAGATTTTATGAATAAAGATTTAAATTTCTCAAAATATTTTTTTGAATATTATGGTGTGGATTTAATATAATGTTATAGTTGTGGGTAATATTTATAAATTTTGCAAAGTAAGCAAGTTGTTATATAATATTCGATTGTTTGGGGAATATTCGTACGACGTCACAATCATTGGTGGACCCCATAACGGAAATATTGTCGTAGTTAGAAAATGATAGAATTATCTTTTTATAAAAATAACGGCGAAAGTGTTACCGTTCAAACTGTTGAACTACTCAGTAGTAAAAGTACAGTAATACGCATGGTTACATAGTAGCACACAGTATTAATTATTGATGCTTACGTAAGAAGTCACTTAGTTATACTAAATTATTGCTATAATAATTGCTGCATCATACCTCTCATATTATTGATTCAATTATTGTCACAGTATCATCTGCATAATATGATATATTATTAAATCAATAATTGAGACGGCAAAGTTATTCATATTATTATTTGCAATATTGACAATGTGTAGAAGTTCTCACATCGAGGAGAGGTTTGGTCACCTAATTATACGCCTTGATAAGGAGAAATCCTTATCGAAAAGCCCCCTCTTTCCTGGGAACGACCTGGTTGTTAAATATTGTGAGTTATAATATTAATAATGAATAAGTTCATGTTGATTAAAGATGAAATTGATAGTTCCATTGTGTTGGAAGTATTAGTGTTAGTGAAAATCGACATTTATTTCGATAATAATTGATGTCTGGAGGTTATATTGACCAATCGGGTAATTAACCGGATAAATGAGAAATTAATTGTTATTGATCACATGATTATAGCTATTTATTCACATGTGTGTACTATTGATTCACATTCATTTACTATTAGGGGAGTTGGTGCAAAATTGATAATACTTGCATGACTAAGTTAAAAATGGAGGTATAGATGGAGGTATAGATGGAGGTACTATACTATAATTCATATTTTCACATGTCTAGAACTATTGATTCACACGATTTACTATTGATTCTTATGATTTACTATTAGGGGAGGTGGTACAAGTTTGATAATACTTGCAGGACTAAATTAAAAATGAAGAAAAAGAGGAAGGTATTATACTATAATATTTCGAGCCCCAAAATGTGCAATTATGGAAACTATATTTTCATATAAATAGAAGCTCATTCCTTCATTATTTTTCACCAATTCACTAAAGCTATAGAGCAATTATTATAGAGAAAAATTATAGAGAGAAAGAAGAAGAGAAGTCTGCTACCTCACTATTCCAGTATCCAGTCTTCTTTTGAGATAAGGAGTATTATTTCTTTCGTATTCATGAAGAGAGCTATTGTTATTCCATTCCTTATTATTCTGTTGGAATAACCTGCATACGCGCACTACCGTATACATGGTGAAATTCTTTTGTTATTCCATTTTTTATTATTATGTTAGAATAACTTTGCTTATGCAAAGTCTTCGCATACATGGTGAAATTCTTTTGTTATTCCATTCTTTATTATTATGTTGAATAACTTTGTCTACTGCTGCAGTACCGCATATTTTGTGAAATTCTTCTGTTATTCCATTCTTTATTATTCTGTTGGAATATCCTGTCTGTTCGGATTACGCATGACCTGGTTCCATTCTTTATTATTCTATTGGAATATCCTGTCTGTGCGGATTACGCATGACTTGGTTCCATTATTTACTATTCTGTTGGGAATAACCTTTCTGTGCGGTCTATCGCATGCCTGATGAATTCTTCTGTTATTCCATTCTTTATCATTCTGTTGGAAGAACCTGTCTGTGCGGTCTATCGCATGCACGGTTAATTCTTCTGTTATTCCATTCTTTATTATTCTGTTGGAATAACCTGTCTATGTGGATTACCGCATGCATGGTGAATTACCTTTCGTATTCATTCTTTATTAAATTGTGGAAATGAGAATATAGCTGGGAAGAGTCGGGGAATGGAGTGATGGTCCAGGATAAGTGGCTTTAGTAGTCCTCACTATTCAACGGAATAATGTGATAATAATTGTAATGAGGACTCCATTGAGTGTGGATATTGTCTAGATGACAATATTCTTGTTTAAACTCTCAGGTATGTTTTGTCGTATTTTTTACACATCGTTGTATAATTAAGTTGTATTTGAATTTATGTACCATGTATCTGGCGACTCAAGATGGGTGATGTATACCTATTTTGGGGGCGTCACAGTTGGTATCAAAGCTTAGGGATATGATCCCTGGCTGAGATATGAGACAAAAACTAGGAGGGGAGAGAAGGGGAATTCCTTTGCTAGTATGACCTACCTAAGTTTATTTAATTGGTCGGTCAGAGTATAGGGATAATATGTGACATATCAATTAACACTTGTTTTGTGGCAGTATTTGAAAATGGCATCTGAAAATGTTGAGATAAGCAATGGAGCACATGAGACCGTTGAGTCAGCTCAACCAAAAGGTAATGACCAAGAACACGATAATAATCATACCGGTGGCAACGGCCATCAGAACAATGATAACCATCGTGAATGAAATTATCAGGCAGGAATGGTAACCACTTCGGTGGTAATCATGGCCAAGATAATAGAAAAAATGATTCAAGTGGAAAATTCAAGAAGAGAAGATTTAACGATGATGGGAAGACGTTGGCAGCAGCACCAACACCAGTAACAAATTCTAGGGGAGGAGAACGACCACTAGTTAGATGCTACGAATGCGGAGAGGAGGGACACATAAGTCCAAACTGTTCACAACCTTCCAAGGTATGTTTTAGTTGTGGAAAAGACGGTCACATAGCTCGATTTTGTCCTGTAGCGAAATCAAGTCCAGCTGGGACGGTGGCACCAAAGGCGGATACGGACAAAACAAAGTTCGGTGGTTTCGGAAGAGAGCATTTTTCGTGACTTCTCAAAAAGCGAGTAACCCGAACGAAGTTAGCACGGGTTAGTTAATTATAAATTCTTACGAAGTCTATACCTTATTAGATACTGGTTCTATCCATTATTTTATCTCTCTTGCTTGCGCTCAACGTTTAAATTTGACTCCGGAAAAATTAGACTTTGACTTATCGGTTGAAACTCTGTTAGGAGAAACCTTCATTACATGTGCTATCCAAGTCTTGGATGAGGATCACAGTTTTGAATGATATTTCTATTATTAATAAATTTCCTAACGTATTCCCGAAGGACTTCTTAGCCTACCCCTAGAGCGTGAAATTGAATTTTGTATTGACCCCAGTACAAAACCCATTTCTAAAACCCTCAATTATTTCTTCACCTAAAACGAACGTAACATGCGCCAAAGACGTTGGCTTGAGCTGTTGAAGATTACGACTATACCATTCAATACCATCGTGGAAGAGCGAACGTGGTAGCTGACGTGTTGAGTAGAAGATCGTATGCGTTTACGAGTGCGATGTTATTAACACAAAGACCATTTCGTATAACTTACAAATGATGAAGATAGAGTTAAATACTCTAGGGACCCACGTGAAGAAAACGAATATACGAGTAGAATCGACTTTAATCGATAAAGTTAAAGCCACTCAAGCTACACACCCGAGTCTGATGAAAGTGAAGAAGAAGGTTCAAGAAGGCGTTATTCTAGAAGCAAGAATCGACGAAGAGAGGAAATCACAACCCTCTATTAAATTGGCCCATTTGAAATCCTTGATCGAGTAGGAACTGTGGCCTATAGACTCGTTTTATCGCTAAGTATGTCGCGTGTTCATAACGTTTTTCACGTATTGTTGTTAGTAAAAACTTGGTCTTGGGGGACTTTGGAACCAAATTTCGTAATAATTAATGAATCTAAAAAAATATGAAATCATGGGGGTTTTGTAGAGCATGTTACAAGCTTTCCATAGCCTCGAAAACGGACTAATTCCGATAACGGATGAAGAAGTTATGAAGATTTGAAGTATATGTTTCAAAAGTTGCAAAAACTGGAAAATTGGAGTTAAGTGCCAAAGGTCGAGCTCCTAGGCACTAGGCTCAGCAATTAGAATCTGTTCTTGGGTGCCTAGGCACTTGCCCAAGGCCAAATTTAGGCGCCTAGGCACTGGTCTAGTGTCAAGCCAAAATTTGTCCGGACGTCCTTTAGTAAATCGGGCATAACTCTTTCATACGAACTTCGATTGAGGTGATTCAGGATGATTCAGAAAGATAACGAGTAGACCTAAAACTTTTATTCTTTATGTTTTGAGAGTTGGGGTGAATATCAAGGCCTAAAATGGCTATTTTAGGGACTGGTGTGCATTCAGAGGCAATCAGAGGACATCAGGCATGCACGTATGCAACGTGTAATGTTTTCGATGATAAAGGTATTCAAGGTATCCTCACCTCTTCGGAATACCAGGTACGTATGTAAATTTTGAGGGCAAAATTTCATAAGGAGGGGAGATTGTGACACCCCAGATTTTATTAATAAAGATTTAAATTTCTCAAAATATTTTTTTGAATATTATGGTGTGGATTTGATATAATGTTATAGTTGTGGGTAATATTTATAAATTTTGCAATATAAGCAAGTTGTTATATAATATTTGATTGGTCAGGGAATACTTGTACGACGACACAATCATTGGTGGACCCCACAACAGAAGTATTGTCGTAGTTAGAAAACGACAGAATTATCTTTTTATAAAAATAACGGCGAAAGTGTTACCGTTAAAACTATTGAACTACTCGGTAGTAAAAGTACAATAATACGTGTGGTTGCATAGTAGCACACGGTATTGATTATTGATGCTTACGTAAGAAGTCACTCAGTTATACTCAATTATTGCTACAATAATTGTTGCATCATATCTCTCATATTATTGATTCAATTATTATCACAGTATCATCTGCATAATATCATATATTATTAAATCAATAATTGAGATGGCAAAGTTATTCATATTATTATTTGCAATATTGACAATGTGTAGAAGTTCTGTCAAGGAGAAGTTTGGTCACCTAATTGCGCGCCAATAAGGAGAAATCCTTATCGGAAAGCCCCCTCTTTCCTGGGAACGACCTGGTTCTTAAATATTGTGAGTTATAATATTAATGATGAATAAGTTCGTGTTGATTAAAGATGAAATTGATAGTTCCATTGTGTTGAAATTATTAGTGTTGGTGAAAATCGACATTTATTTCGTTAATAATTGATGTCTAGAGGTTATATTGACCAATCGGGTAATTAACTGGATAAATGAGCAATTATTTGTTATTGATTCACATGATTATAACTATTTGTTTACATGGGTGTACTATTGATTCACATTCATTTACTATTAGGGGAGTTGGTGCAAGATTGATAATACTTGCATGACTAAGTTAAAAATGGAGGTATAGATGGAGGTATTATACTGTAATTCGTATTTTCACATGTCTAGAACTATTGATTCACATGATTTACTATTAGGGGAGGTGGTGCAAGTTTGATAATACTTGTAGGACTAAATTAAAAATGAAGAAAAAGAGGAAGGTATTATACTATAATATTTCGAGCCCCAAAATGTGTAATTATGGAAACTATATTTTCCTATAAATAGAAGCTCATTCCTTCATTATTTTTCACCAATTCACTAAAGCTATAGAGCAATTATTATAGAGAAAAATTATAGAGAGAAAGAAGAAGAGAAGTCTGCTACCTCACTATTCCAGTATCCAGTCTTCTTTTGAGGTAAGGGGTATTATTTCTTTCATATTCATGAAGAGTACTATTTTTATTCCATTCCTTATTATTCATTGGAATAACTCGCATATATGCGACTCACCGTATACATGGTGA
This sequence comes from Panax ginseng, assembly GCA_020205605.1. NCBI lineage: Eukaryota > Viridiplantae > Streptophyta > Magnoliopsida > Apiales > Araliaceae > Panax > Panax ginseng. Next base: position 151,787,905 of record CM035132.1, read on the forward strand.
AATTCTTCTCATTATTCCATTCTTTATTATTATGTTGGAATAACTTTGTCTATGCTAAGTACAATCGCATACTTTGTGAAATTCTTCATTATTCCATTCTTTATTATTCTCATTGAATATCCCACATGCAAGCGGATTACGCATGACCTTCGTTCCATTATTTATTATTCTATTGGGAATAACCTGTCTCTGCGGTCTATCGCATGCCTGGTGAATTCTTCTGTTATTCCATTCTTTATCATTCTGTTGGAATAACCTATCTGTGCGGTCTATCGCATGCACGGTGAATTCTTCTGTTATTCCATTCTTTATTATTCTGTTGGAATAACATGTCTATGTGGATTATCGCATGCATGGTGAATTACCTTTCATATTCATTCTTTATTAAATTGTGGAAATGATCTGTCTACGTGGATTACCGCATGGCGGATGAAAATCCATTTACAGTTTCGTATGTTCTATTATACTCATATGAGATATCATTTCTTTTGTACTCATCATGAAATATCATTGTATTTGGTATTTTTCTATTACGAGTTACTATTCATGGGTTACTATTCACCCAGTTACTATTCACTATAGTATTATTCACTCGGGTATTCGGGGCACTTTTAATGTCGGAGTACTATTCACGAGTTACTATTCACCCAAATATTATTCACTCGGGTATTTGGGGTACTTTTCGTGTCGGGGTACTATTCATTGGGTACTATTCCCGAAGTACTATTCACGACAAAAAATTGATTCTTTTCTGTCCAAATTATTTTTGATACATGAATATTATTCTTGAATTTTACTCTACAAAGCAGTATCATGTTGACAATTTGTACGTTATTGATTTCTGGATAAATTAAATTATAAATCTTTAAAATTTATCCTTGAACTTGTTTTATTGAATTATTATGTCATTGTCATCATTCTAATGCTTATATTGTGATGAAAGTCATCTTTGGCTTACGTGAATAGATGGACTTGGTATGATTATGACCAAGGATTATTCGGTATAATTATGACCGTAATGTAACGAATGATGTGGTAAAAGTCCTCATTGGCCTGTAGTTCATTGATGGACAGTTGTTGGTATGATTATGACCATGGATTATTCAGTATAATCATGACCATTGATGATTACATGAATATCCTTGGCCGTGGTGCAATGATGATTCAATTTTATTTATTAAACTGAGTCTCAGTGATAAAGTTGATGGAAAACTTTTTAAATCATAGAAGATAGTAGATTTTATGCTCTACTTGACTCTTCTAATGGATTGCTTATTCCGCTGCAGTTGTTGATCTAAAACTTGTTGTCTATTGTATTATATCAGTTGTTATACTGTTGAAGGCTAAGGATAATTTATTCTGCATTATCTTAGTCATAATATTTCTTACGGGGCTAGTTGAGCTCACCCTTTCTTTCATTGTTCTCTTCAGGAAATGAGAATATAGCTGGGACGAGTCGGTGAATGGAGTGATGGTCCAAGATAAGTGGCTTTAGTAGTCCTCACTATTCTACGGAATAATATGATAATAATTATAATGAGGATTTCATTGAGTGTGGATATTGTCTAGAGGACAATATTCTTGTTTAAACTCTCAGCTATGTTTTGTCGTATTTTACACGACTGTTGTATAATTAAGTTGTATTTGAATTTATTTACCATGTATCTGGAGACTCAAGATGGGTGATGTATACCTGTTTTGGGGGTGTCACATTACACATTACCAGACAAATACAAATAAATGGGAGATTTGGATTAAGAAAACCCCTGTTTTGAAGTGTTCTTCCTCAAAATCTTCTCTTCACGTGTATAACTCTGAGTTCTGTGTCGGATGCAATAATTATCCTTCCCTTCACAAGCTTCTTCTCTTCTAGAAAAATAGAAGACAAAAAATAAATCCTAGTCTAAGCTGCAATAAGTTCTCTGTTGATATCTTTGGTATCCCATCTCCTCAAAAATAGGCGGCTCCCTTTCTATTTATATCAGTTCCCTCTTTCTTTTAGGTCATTAAAGACTCTCTACTGTTTGGGCACCGGAGCTCGCGCTGCAGCGCGAGCATAGACTTAACAATCGGCACTGCGACACCACGTCAGTCTTGAGGAACCGGGAGTCACGATGGGGCGCGACTTGTATAAGTAGAATGGCGCTGAGGTCTGGCTTTGTGGTGCTGGGCGCCGGATGTAGGCCGGCGCGAACATCTTGGCTTTGGAGCGCGAAGGCTGTGACGGGCGTGACTTTCCAAGAGCTTAAAGCTTTCTATTTGCAAGCGCGATGCTTGTACTAGTAGTGACGTCGGGGTGCCACTTAATAGTAGGGTCGAGTGAAGGCTGGCGCTGGGGCGCCACTTTCCGGTGTGTTTTTAAGTTACATGGCGTCATGCCGGCTCTAAGTATGACATCAAGGCTTTGGGCACCAAAGACAAAGAAAACCGAACAAGAAAAAATCGAAACAATCTGCAAAGCCTGCCTGTAGAGAACTTTAACGAAAAATCAATAATATAACTAAACAAGCGAACCAAAAGATTGAAAACTGGCAATAACATTAAGCAAAAAAAGGTCTAATTCGCGGGTATGAATCCCACTCATTAAATACCCCCAAACTTAAGCTTTTTCTTGTCCTCAAGCAAACTATCAGACAACCATACCCTATAATACAAGATACAATTGAACACTAATACTAATAACTAAAAATCATGGTCCCTAAGCGAAATCATAAACATCTTCTAAGAACAGGGCATAAACACATGCGAATGAGGGCATAACGTTTAAAACAAAAATAAGAGACTGTAATTGATCCACTCAGTGTGTGTGTGAAGACCACATATCTAAACGAGCCATAACCCAAATTAAGGTCATATAGTCGACCGTGATAGCCAATAGGCAACCAAGAAACTCACATACATAAAAAGTGTTAAAAAAAGACACAAAAAACATGAAAGGCTCGAAAGTTCTAGAATAGCGAAGTAAAATCTGACTTAGACAGAACTTGATTACTTTTAGGCAAAACAGAGCACTCATTAGCAAGCTTTTGATCAATAACTCCCAAGCCAGAAGACTTTAGGGCACTAGGTGTAAAACACCCCTAAGAATCTAATAACTCAAGCACAAAGGCCACGTAAACAACATAAGTCCAAAATAGATTTTACGAGCCTGTGTTTATGGGCGAGTGCGTTTCCATGCTCCATCTCAACCCACCGTAGGACTGATTTTTAATTATTATTATTATTATTTTTTTCAAATAGAACTAAAGAGCCAAAAATGCTAAAGCTTCTAAGTCTTTAAAAACTTGAAATTACCAGAGTATATAACAGTGCAAACTATTTTCAACAGGGTAAAACAACAATCACAAACTGGAAAACTACTAGAGAGATAATAGGCCAGTGCTCGCTGAACGGATGGATCCACGAAACTCTCGATTTATATAAAATACATGCCCCAAATCCACATAACTTTTGCCACTAGTCTAGGAAAATGATATACTAACTAGACAATCCGACAGAGCCCACAAACAAAACTTAACGCTAAACTACCCTAACCCAACATATAGACAGTTGCAGACTCGAGGCTAGGGTTAATCAAAATATAATAAGTAAAAGCTATAGACTAAAAAGTGCCCTTTTCATCATAGGGCAAAGCCATAACACATGGCATCAAGTATACCAGTTAGTCAGTGAAAAACCCAAAAAATTAGGCTTAAAGCAAAATAATATCTGACTTAGTCAAGATATTCCAACAAAAGATATATAACCACAAGCATGCATTGAAATGAACTAGAAAAACTATTAAGCAAAAACATGCCTCCAAAATAAATTCAACATGCATCCAAGAATAAAAAGCTTTACCATAATAATAAATACGATAGATAGAATAATTTTAAACATAAGTCTGGGGCTATCAAGCCCAATTCAAATGCTCAAATCCTCACACCACATCATTAATAGCAGTTCACATAATTAAGCACAAACACAATTCATATATATAAATAAATAAAAGAAAGTCTCCCCCAAACTTGAACTTTGGCCCGTGTCCTCACTGGCCTCTGTAGTGCAGTCTCAAACATCAGCAACATCGCCTCCTTGATCACCATCACCGCCTTCAAGATCTTCATCCACGCCGAAAAGCTCAACATCATCATCATCCTCGCCATCATCATCATCCACATTGACTGGCTCATTTTCCCAGGCCGCCTCATTAGGCGGCGGAAATTGCGGTGGATAGGAAGCATACATTGGAGGAGCAGGAAATGGAAAAGGCATGAAATCAGCATCCTCGCTTCCTTGAGCGGTATGAATGTTGGCAAGCGTGTTGGTAAACTCTGCATGATAATGGTAGAACTGGTTCTGCCATTGGGCGACAATATCAATCTTGTAGTGCAGAAAATCTAAACTGTTCAAAATTTTAGCAAGGGTTCCAGAATCCACGGTCTCAGCAGAAGGGGGAACCGGTGCGTGTGTGGAGGTTCCTGCCGTAGTGGATGGTTGTGGATCATCGGATGGCGGCAGTTGAGGTGCTGGAAAAAATCCTTCTCCACAGGGATGCGATGGTGCTCCCTCCAAAACTGCATAACGGCTGATAAGATGATGGTCAATAACAGACATAGGAGGCAGGGTCACATCTTCAATTTCCCATTGAACACCCGCCCTCTTGCAAAGACGGGTAATAAGAGACGGGTGCGGGAGGCCAGACATAATCTTTCTATTGATAGCCTTCTTAATTGATTCATTGATCAGGACCCCAACATCAATCTTTAGCCCCGTAACTATCGCATAGAGCAAAGTCACCCTTTCCCTGGTTACATCACTGACATGGCGCGTAGGCTAGATATTAGAATAAATAAAAGCATACCACGCCTTACCGTAATGGCTAAGGGCCTGCTGGGGAAATGACATTCTCTGACCAGTGTAATCATTTGTTTTCCACACCGTCCTAGGCTTACACAATTTGTCAATAATCTCGTCAGACTGATAGCGCCGAATCCCATTCTCCCTATAATCGTGCCCATCAAAATTAGGAGTCCCATAAACTTCATTGATAGCCTTGTTATCGAATGGGATCAACTTAGCCTTGACTGGTGCCACCGGAGGGCCTTCTGGAATGGCATTCGCATAGAATTCTTTCACCACCACAACCGCGGCGGATTCCGGGGGTTTGGTGAAGGGCACCCATTTTATAGCGCTAATCATGGCATTCATTTGGCCATCTTTTTCATCGGGTCGAAGGCCTTACTCAGGGACTGGGGTACGCAACAAGAAGTTCTAGGTATAGCGTTTATAGGCTTCCTCGGATGGAAATTTGACTGTATCCCACGCCGTAACAGGCGCTCGGGACGAGGAAGGAGGAGGCCTAATACTTGTTCGAGGACGCTTAGGAGCCATTTGTATAGCAAAAGATAATATAAAGATGTGTGTGCAGTGATCTCTGTGCAAGCCAAGAGTTGGACAAATCACCATACCTAGTTTGGCTTTTATAGGAGACGCGACGACGGTGATAGAAGGAACTGTTGAGATGGTTGGGCCCTCAAACGGTAAGAAACGGGCGACGATTAGATGAACGGTCAGAAGATGAACGGTTGCATCGCTTAGGGAGAGAGAAATTATGAGAGCTGCACTGATACGCGATGTGAGAGAGAGGCATTACTGACCAATAAAGTGTAAAACACCTCAATTTAAAGCTAGAAATCGCTTGTGGCATCGGGGCGCGATTAATGGCGCTGGGGCGCGGTGCATGGCACCGGGGTTAGGGGTTAAACCCACCTTGGCACTGGGCCACGAAAATCTGAGTAATGCATGGCGCCTGGGCGCGAGTTTGCAGTGTGTTCTCATACTACATGGCGCCGGGGCGCGAAATTTGGCGCCACGGCGCAAAGTCTATTATTTTGATTGAAAGGAAGGAAATTCTGCACAAACCAATATAACTTATCAGCCAACAACCGAGACAGCTAAAATAAAAGATAGAAACACAATATTGGCAGGGGTTAACTAAGGGTTGATAGAGACTAACAAGATGCAATATACAGAACACAGACAATGAACCTAACACAAACACAACACACAATATACAAAACACAGACAGGAACTAAATTACCAAAATGAGACTTAAGATAATAAAGATAAAATAAGTTGTTTAATACTGAGATGGGGGCACCTCCCATCAAGCACTTGATTTAGAGTCATTGACTTGACTATTATCCCGTCTTACACCCGGTCTCCAAGTTTAATGGAGGTATTTTGTCGGTCGACCTCGCCGCCCCAGGAGTGTTTTAACCTCTGCCCATTGACCTTGAATGTTGTGTCAGAATTCGGGTCCTCAACCTCTATTGCCCCATATGGATAAACCTTGGCAACTGTGAAGGGGCCCAACCAGCAGGACTTTAGCTTCCCAGGAAATAACTTTAGCCGGGAATTGAAAAGAAGAACCTTCTGGCCGTGTTTAAAGTGTCCATCGAGGATTTTCTTGTCATGCCACCTCTTGGTCTTCTCTTTGTACAACTTAGCGTTTTCATATGCTTGCAGACGAAACTCGTCGGATTCTTTAAGTTGCAATAGTCGCTTTTCATCGGCTGACTCAAGATCAAAGTTGAGCTTCTGAATAGCCCAGTAAGCGTTGTGCTCCAATTCAACTGGGAGATGACATGCCTTACCATAGACAAGCCTATACGGAGACATTCTGATAGGTGTTTTATAAGCTGTGCGGTAGGCCCACAATGTATCATCGAGCTTCTTAGACCAGTCCTTACGGTTTGGGTTAACAATCTTTTCCAAGATTCGTTTCACCTCTCGATTTGAAATTTCAGCTTAACCGATGGTCTGTGGGTGGTAGGCAGTGGTGATCTTATGAGTTACCCCATACTTGGCTAGAAGGGCTTCAAAGTATTTGCTGCAAAAGTGCGACCCTTCATCGCTAATGATGGCTCGAGGTGTGCCAAAACGCGTGAAAATGTTCTTCTTGAGGAACTAAAGCACCACCTTAGCATCATTTGTCGACAAGGCAACTGCTTCCACCCACTTTGAGATATAATCCACCGCCACAAGGATGTAGAGATTGTTGAAAGAGGACGGGAATGGACCCATGAAGTCAATGCCCCATACATCAAATAATTCCACCTCCAGGATATTCTGCAGTGGTAGCTCATGCCGTCTTGATATAGTGCCCACCCGTTGGCATCTGTCGCAGTGCAACACATATGTGTGTGCATCCTTGAATAGGGTGGGCCAATAAAATCCCGACTAAAGCACTTTAGATGCAGTTCGTTGGCCTCCAAAATGACCTTCATAGTTTGAAGAGTGGCAGTGATGTAAAACACCTTCAATTTCTTATTCCGGCAAACATCTTTGCAGAATTTGATCAGAACATTGCTTGAATAGGAAGGGCTTATCCCATAGATATTGCTTGGCATCTTTTAGGAATTTCTTCCTTTGTTGATAGCTCAGATTTTGTGGAAGCACTTGGCAAGCGACGTAATTGGCGAAGTCTGCATACCACGAAACTTTTCCATTGACAACAAAAAGTTGCTCATCCGGGAAGAAGTCATTTATGGCTTTGTCGGCGTCCCCCAAAGGCTTGGTGTTTTCCAATCTTGATAAGTGGTTGGCAACCTAATTTTTTGTCCCCTTCTTGTCTCGAATTTCTAAATCAAACTCCTGGAGAAGCAAAACCCACCATATCAACCTCGGCTTAGCATCCTTCTTTTCAATCAAATACTTGATCGCCGAGTGATCGGTGTATACGATCACCTTCATTCCAATGAGGTAGGAATGAAACTTATCAAAAGTATATACTACTGCCAGCAACTCCTTCTCAGTGGTGGTATAATTTAACTGAGCATCAGTCAATGTCTTGCTGGCATAGTAACTGGTGTGGAAGACCTTCTCCCTTCTCTAGCCCAACATTGCCCCTATAGCAAAGTCACTGGCGTCGCACATTAGCTCAAAAGGGTATTCCCAGTCTAGAGCTACCACAAAAGGCGTCGAGATAAGACTTTTCTTTAATAACTCAAAGGCACACAGGCAGGCGGCATTGGACTGGAAAGGCATGTCCTTTTCCAGAAGCGTGCACAACGGTTTGGTGATCCGCGAGAAGTCCTGAATAAACCTTTTATAAAACCTGGCGTGCCCGAGAAAACTCTTTACCCCTTTCACTAAGGTGGGCGGTGGAAGGTTATTGATCACATCTATCTTTGCCTTATCAACCTTAATTTCGCTAACAGAAACCCGATGACCCAAAATAATGCCCTTTTCGACCATGAAGTGACACTTCTCCCAATTCAGCACCAGGTTGGTTTTGACACATCGATGGAGAATGACAGTCAGATTTGTCAAGAAATTATCAAACGAGTTCCCAAATACTGAGAAGTCGTCCATGAAGACCTCCAAGGTCTTTTCAACCATGTCAGAGAAGATTGACATCATACACCGCTGAAATGTTGCGGGAGCATTACATAGCCCGAATGACATTTTTCGAAAGGCAAAGGTCCCATATGAACATGTGAACGTCGTCTTCTCCTGATCTTCAAGAGTAATAGAAATCTGATTGTACCCCGAGTACCCATCAAGCAAACAATAATATTCGCGCCCAGCTAACCGGTCAAGCATTTGATCAATGAAATGAAGGGGAAAGTGATCCTTATAGCTCGATTTGTTAAGTTTCCTTTAATCCATGCACACTCTCCACCCTGTCACCGTCGTGGTGGGAATCAGTTCTTTGTTCTCATTGGACACAACTGTCATCGCGCCTTTCTTGGGCACACACTGGATTGGACTAACCCAAGGACTGTCCGAGATGGGGTAGATAATGCCCGCATCTAATAGTTTAATTATCTCCTTCCGGATGACCTCTTTCATAATTGGGTTTAACCTCCTTTGATGCTCAATAGACTGTTTTGACCCTTCCTCCAGTAATATCTTGTGCATGCATAGAGTAGGGCTGATCCCTTTTATATCGGCAATAGACCACCCTAGGGCCGTTTTGTATTTCTTGAGCACAAGGAGCTACTTTTCTTCCTGACACTTAGTTAGAGAAGCAGAAATTATCACAGGTAAAGAAGATGAATTCCCTAAATAAGCATACCTTAGGTGGTTAGGCAACGGTTTAAGCTCAAGGACAGGAGGCTCGATGATCGACGGCTGAGCCTTGGAATTCAATGCCTCATTGTCATTCAGAGACTCGAACTGTCGGTGGAATTGTTTTAATCTTCGGGGTCATCAAGCCACTTGGCACATTCCACATGTGTGGGCTCTTCCGTAGTACTAGCCCCGGTTAATGTAGCTTCTAAAGGGTCTTGAATACAAGTTTCTGAGAATACCCCCTTCACTGAATTATCAATTATATTAATCTGGAAGCAATCCTCAGGGGTATTAAGATACTTCATTGATCGGAAGACATTAAACGTCACTTCCTAATCCTGTACTCTCATTGTTAACTCCCCTTTTTAAACATCGATCAAGGTCCTCCCAGTTGCCAAGAATGGCCTTCCCAATATTATCGGTACCTCCTTATCCTCTTCAAAATCTAGGACTATGAAATCTGCTAGAAATATGAACTTGTCTACCTTCACAAGCACATCCTCTACAATTCCCTTTGGGTACATCAGAGATCTGTCAGCCAATTGCAATGTGACGCTAGTAGGTTTGGCTTCATTAAGGCCTAGCTTCTTATAAATAGAGAGGGGCATCAAGTTGATGTTAGCCCCTAGATCACACAAAGCCTTCCCAATAAACTGGTCCCCAATGGTGCACGGAATTATAAAGCTTCCCGGATCTTTTAGCTTCGGTGGAAGCTTATTTTGAAGGATGGCACTACACTCTTCTGTCCGTGCCACCGTCTCATAGTCCCCCATTTTGTGCTTCTTGGACCGAATGTCCTTCATGAACTTGACGTAACTAGGCATTCCCTCCAATGCCTCCACAAATAGGATATTTATATGTAGCCTCTTAAACACCTCCAAGAATTTGGAAACCGCTTGTCCAAACATTTTACTTGCAGAATCATTGGGGAAAGGAAACTGAGGGAGAGGCTGATTTACCATACTCATTGGAAGAGAAGGTGTTGGAGGGTTGTCTTGACTACTTTCTTCACCCCCAAGTGTCTCAGTATTCTCCTTCACTGGAGGTTCCTTTTCAGTCACTACTTCATCTTCCACTGGAGCACTCTCTCCATTTTATTCCTTAGTGGTTCTCCCACTTATAAGGGTTACTGCTTTACACTATTCCTTGCCTTCCCATTTCGGGTTGACATCAGTGTCACTAGGCAATGTGCCTTGTGGACGACTGTTTAACGCAGTAGCCAATTGTCCCATATGTACTTCAAGATTCTTAATAGAGGCTTCTTGATTATTACTTCGAGTTTTGTTCTGGGCTATGTACCTTGATAGGAGATCTTCTAAACTTTGCTTCTTCTCCTATTGAGGTGGTGGTTGGTGGAACTGATTGTGAGTGTTCTGCGGCTGTGGGGTGAACTTATTCTAAGATTGGAATCCATGAGGGTTAGCATAATTCGGCCTGGTAGATGAAGGTTATGGTTGATTGGGGTTGTTATTGTTGTTGTTGTTGTTGTTATTGTTGTTATTGCCTCATGAGAAGTTTGGATGATTTCTTAAACCCGGGTGGTAATGAGTGGGAAGACTGGTGTTTTGTTGTCACCGTAGTTGAAATAAATTGAATCGACTCGTGGCTTATCGCAAGACCGATCGATGGGTGGCTCCCTTAATATAATTCACATTGAACCACGACACTCTGCACATTTTGAACCGATGAAGGTCCCATGGTGTCTAGCCTCTTTGTCAACGCTGCTACCTGAGCCGCTAACGATGTGAAAGAGTTAACTTCATAAACCCCCGCTGCTCTTCTAGGGGCATGCCTATCATTTGGCCATTGGTAATTATTGGCCGCCATTGTCTCCACCAGCTCATATCCCGCTGTATGATGTTTGGCTATGAATGCCCCTCCAGACGTGGCATCAATACTCGAATGAATTGATCCGGATAACCCATTGTAAAAGGTCTGGATGGGAAATCATTCTGGCAGTCCATGGTGCGGACATTTCCTCAGAAGATCCTTAAACCGCTCCCATGAGTCGTATAAGGATTCGGATTCGAACTGAACAAAGGACGTGATATCATGCCTAAGCCTGGATGTTTTGGCGGGTAGAAAGAACTTCGCCACAAATTTCTGTGCCAAGTCAGCCCATGTGGTAATGGAGCCTGACGGTAATGAATGAAGCCAGCTCTTGGCCTTGTCCCTTAATATAAATGGAAACAACCGGAGTCTGATGGCGTCGTCAGACACTCTGTTGCATTTAAATGTGTCACAAATCTCCACAAAATTAATCAAGCGTTCATTGGGATCATCATTAGGTAGTCCCCCAAACTGAATGTTGGTGCACATTTGAATGGTGCCCGGCTTGATCTCGAAATTATTGGCTTAGATGGTGGGCCTTAGAATGATCGTCTGAAGATCGTCTATGTGAGGCATAACGTACTCCCTCAGAGATTTCTGAAGTTCCTCAACCATTATGATAGGAGCAGGTATGTCCTCGGATTTTTCTCTCCACAGTCATCTGAATGTTCTATCAACCTCGGGATGGATAGGTATTATATTTCGTCCCTTCCAAGGTGGCATAAACAATGGAGACTACCTGAAAAGAGAATTAAACAGAGAAATCGGTTTAAAGTAAGATCGTAATGACTTAGTTTTAATATTGAAAAAAAATTAATTCTAAGTCCCCAGCAACGGCGCTAAAAACTTATTGGTCGATTTCGCAATCGATAAACACGCGCAAGTATACGCGATCAATAAGTAATATAATGATAAGAGAGTTGTCGAACCCACGAGGACAAAGACTTAAAAGAAAACAAATACTAAGGCAAAGTCGTTACTAATCTTATCTAAACGAGTAAAAAAAAAATGGTTGGTTAAGCTATTTCAATAAGACTATAAAATTAAGAGAAGTAGTTGTGCTGGGAATTCAAGATAGGATTACAATTCCCCTAATGCGTCACCTAATCTCCTAACTCTCCGGATTACAAACGAATCAAGGAATGGTCGACCGAGAAATTTAAACACGCATAAGCTTCTGTCGAAGGTCAGATGCACATCCCTAACAAGCTAAATCACAATATGTCTATTGGTGACAATAACTAGGTCAAGGTCATTAAGCTAAGTCTCAAGGCCACACAAGGCAAATAGGGATATGTCTATCCTATTAGCATATTATGCAAACATTCCAATCTCATGGTCATAACAGGTGTTGTTGTATTTAAAGATAGATAATAACATCCATTTATCAATTTCCATCACTATCAATACCAATTTCTTTATCAAGCAATCAGACATTAAATATGAAATACAACAACCCATTCCAAAATGATTCATTATATAAAATAGGAGAGAAAGTTGATTAAGCTAATCATCAGGTTACATTGCAATCCTAAAATGGAGTTAGTTCATAACTATAGTACTAACACGCATTTTCAATACATTACATGTGAGACCCCAGATTTTATGAATAAAGATTTAAATTTCTCAAAATATTTTTTTGAATATTATGGTGTCGATTTGATATAATGTTATAGTTGTGGGTAATATTTATAAATTTTGCAAAGTAAGCAAGTTGTTATATAATATTCGATTGGTTGGGGAATATTCATTTTAACAGGGAATATTCGTACGACGGCACAATCATTGGTGTACCCCACAACGGAAGTATTGTCGTAGTTAGAAAACGACAGAATTATCTTTTTATAAAAATAACGACGAAAGTGTTACCGTTAAAACTGTTGAACTACTCGGTAGTAAAAGTACAGTAATACGCGTGGTTACATAGTAGCACACGGTATTAATTATTGATGTTTACGTAAGAAGTCACTCAGTTATACTCAATTATTGCTACAATAATTGCTGCAACATATCTCTCATATTATTGATTCAATTATTGTCACAGTATCATCTGCATAGTATGATATATTATTAAATCAATAATTGAGACGGCAAAGTTATTCATATTATTATTTGCAATATTTTGACAGTCTAGAAGTTCTGTCAAGGAGAGGTTTGGTCACCTAATTGCGCGCCAATAAGGAGAAATCCTTATCGGAAAGTCCCCTCTTTCCTGGGAACGACCTGGTTGTTAAATATTGTGCGTTATAATATTAATGATGAATAAGTTCGTGTTGATTAAAGATGAAATTGATAGTTCCATTGTGTTGAAATTATTAGTGTTAGTGAAAATCGACATTTGTTTTGATAATAATTGATGTCTGGAGGTTATATTGACCAATCGAGTAATTAACCGATAAATGAGCAATTAATTGTTATTGATTCACATGATTATAACTATTTGTTCATATATGTGTACTATTGATTCACATTCATTTACTATTAGGGGAGTTTGTGAAAGATTGATAATACTTGCATGACTAAGTTATAAATGGAGGTATAGATGGAGGTACTATATTATAATTCGTATTTTCACATGTCTAGAACTATTGATTCACATGATTTACTATTGATTCACATGATTACTATTAGGGGAGGTGGTGTAAGTTTGATAATTCTTGTAGGACTAAATTAAAAATGAAGAAAAAGAGGAAGGTATTATACTGTAATATTTCGAGCCCCAAAATGTGCAATTATGGAAACTATATTTTCATATAAATAGAAGCTCATTCCTTTATTATTTTTCACCAATTCAGTAAAGCTATAGAGCAATTATTATAGAGAAAATTATAGAGAGAAAGAAGAAGAAAGTCTCGCTACCTCACTATTCCAAAGATCCAAAGATTCTTTTGAGGTAAGGGGTATTATTTCTTTCGTATTCATGAAGAGAGCTATTGTTATTCCATTCCTTATTATTTTGTTGGAATAACCTGTATACGCGGATTACCGTATACATGGTGAAATTCTTCTATTATTCTATTCTTTATTATTATGTTGGAATAATAAACAACAAGCTTCTTTCTCTTCTAGAAAAATAGAAGACAGAAAATAAATCCAAGTCTAAGCTACAATAAGTTCTCTGATGATATCTCTGGTATCCCATCTCCACAAAAACAGGTGGCTCTCTTTCTATTTATATCAGTTCCCTCTTTCTTCTAGGTCATTAAAGACTCTTTACTATTTGAGATCTTTGGAGCTCATGTTGCCATGTAGCATAGACTTAATAATCGGTGACTGCATTTCCACGCCGATCTTGAGGAACCGGAGTCACTGTTGGCTTAACTTGTATAAGTAGAGCATGGGCGTGAAGATCTGGGCTGAACATCAAGGCCAAGTATGAGCCCTAGCACAAGGGCGCGACTTTCTAGTTGCTTTATGCTTCTACCGGCGCTACGGCGCGGATGCTTGTACTAGTAGTGACGTCGGGGCACCACTTAACAGTAGGGTCGAGTGAAGGCTGGCGCTTGGGCGCCACTTTCCAGTGTGTTCTTAAGTTGCATGGTGCAACAAGCAAGCAGTTTCTAAGTATGACATCATGGCCATATGCAGTGCATCTGAGAAAAAATCAACAAGAAAATCGAAAACAATCAGAAAGCTTGCATGTAGAGAACTTTAACGGGAAATCAATAATATAACTAAACAATCTAACCAGAAGATTGAAAACAGGCAACAACATTAAGCAACAAAAGGTCTAATTCGCGGGTATGAATCCCACTCATCAGTTATATCAAGGAGAAGGATCAATCAAATGATTGAAAAGTTTACAGCAAAGATTGTTGTGTGTCAGTGGTACTACGAATTGGTACAGATTCAAGAAAGGATTATGAATACGAGTTGAATAAAATTAATATTGAGAAGGGAGTTAAGATTTGGTGGGGATTTCAATTGAGGACCCATGTCAGTAGCTGAGTTATATGATTCCTTGTTATAGGCGGGGAATTGTACTTAGTGTAAAAACCACTTAGTTTCTGGTACTAATAATCATTGAAATGTCTGTGTCTTGATATTTGCTATATACCTATTGAGAAGGTGATTCTTTTCACAGGTGTATAACAGATAGGTAGGGTATAGGTAGAGAATATAGGATTAATTACGAGTTATTAAAACTCATACTTATGGTAAGTTCGTGACTCATGATTATATGAAATATTTATGAACCCCTCAGTGAATGGACGCCAAAGGTCTGACTAGGACAAGTTCTTAAACTCATATGATTGTGGAAAGTTCCTGAACTCATAAGTGTGGTAAGTTTGATGAACTGGTATAGTTTTTTGTGAATAGAGTATTGAGGATAATAGGAATAGATAGACTGTTTAAGCACTTGATCAGTAGTGGAGACATAGGTTTTCCAAAACTCCTAGCTATGCTAGACTTCGAAATTTTTGGACATCAAGCTAAATACGCACTATGTGTTTTTGAAAATGAATTTTTATTCTCAATTTATGATGAACCTTGTGTATGTGTGGACTTCGGGACACCGACACATTGTTACCTGTTGAAATGATAAAACTGATTTGCAATGATTTTTGAACGGTTTATAGTATAGTCTATGCTATTTGTTTCGGCTAGACAAAAACGATTTGAAACGTCAAAATGTGTTTTATTTATCATTATTGTGCCATGTAACCTGGTATAAAGATGATAAAAGTTGATGGAGTTGTAAATACAAGAATACTTAGTGTTGAATTCGATCTAGAAATTGTTGTCCCACTATTGCATAATGTGTTATGACAAAGTCACACAATAACTGCATCCTCAAATGGGCTGTTAAATACAATACGGTATCATGACATCAATTTCAAAATTATTTTCAAAATTTTAATTTGCCAACGGGGTTTTGGCTATATATTAATATTTCGTTTGAAATTGATTATTAATATGAGTCTAAGCTATTTGATTCAGCTAGACCAACGTTTATGAAAATTCTAAGCGTTCTTTGAAAACTTTCCCGAACCAAATTGTTTTGGTGCGGATTTTTATAAAGACTGAGATTAGAAAATTTTGTGCGCCCAAGGCGGATAGAGGGAACGGGGAAACATTGTTCCAACCAACAGTACTTGGCCAGTATAGGGCATACTGGGCCAATTACCCTATGTATCTGTAAGTTATGACGGTTTTGCGGATGAATTTCTATATAACCTTTTCGAAAATGACAGATAATAGTCTATTTGACTCCTCAGCACTATTTGAAAATTTTTACTCTTGTGAGGAATGTATTGGTTAACATGTGATGCTGTGTATGAATGGTATAGGTATGCAAGGTATAAGGTGAAAGTTAAATTTCGGGACGAAATTCTTAGAAGAATGGGTGAATGTGACGACCCGGGAATTTAGAAAATTTATTTAAATCTTAAATGATGGATTAAAGGTTAAATAATAGACCTAGACAGAAAATAAGTATATGGATTTGACATTTCTGTGAAGGAATTTAAAGGATTTCAAAATTCTGTGAAGGATTTTGGTGGATTTAAAATTTTTGGTGAAGGCTTACAAGGTTAAGTGTGTAAGTGTATATGTTCTGTGTGTATGGTCATATATGTGTACAATATATGGTTAAAGGGTCAATGGTTGATCAGATAATCTATATTAGTGGCAAACCCTATTAGATATCAAGAACATCGACGTTCAGATAAGAAACACTAATACCGGCTCTGGAAACACTAATTTCAGTTTCGAGAATCCAAAACCTAAATCGGGAATATTGACACCCTAATTTAAAATTCAAATCAGAATTTAAGACTGTTAAGTAATTGCGTTAAGTGATTAATGATATGTGTTATTAATTATAACCTAATTAGGGAAAACCCTAATGAATAATTAGAAACCCTAATTATTGGAAACCCTAATTATTAAATTGGAAAACCTAATTACTAAATTACCAATTTTAATTAGGAATCATTAATCCTAATTAGCAAGCCCTAATACGATTAGGAAATCTGAATATAATTAGGAAATCCTAATTATAATTTAGAAATATTAATTTTTCTATTTGAAAACCTAAATTGGAAATCCTAGGAAATTAATTTATAAACCCTAAGGGTTAAACCCTAAGGGTTGGATCAAAAGACATTTGTGCCATTAGAATTGGAAGCTAAATGACCATAATGCCCTTTTTGAAATTCTTTAATGTGTTGGAGTGTAGTCTATCCCTATTATTGGTTGTTCACCAACCCTAGCTCTAGCCATGTGCTATATATCTCCCAAATCAGCAACTATATCAGCCAAATGCAATGAATCGAAGCTTTAAACCTTAAAACTTAAGTAAAGTAACTTACTTTACTTCTTATTTTCTCCAAGACTCTTCTCTCTCTAAGATTTCGAAATATAGAGTGAGAGGGAGTGATAAACTAAACCATGATCAGAAGTCAAGGATCAAACCTAGAAAAGGTATAACCCTGATTTGAAATCTGATCTTGTATGCTATGTTAGATGTTAAGTTTTTGTGTTAAAATAGGTAGTATGTAGTGTTAATCAGTGATTTGGGTTGGTAGATAGTGGATCTATAACATCTAGATGCATGAATTTGAAGCTTTCAAAAATCTGGAAAATTTTAAAATGTTGTCTAACAAGCAAATGTCAGGGCTCATAGATCTCAATCTGTTAATGGTTAGGTGTGTTTTATGTTATGGATATGTTCTATGTCATGTGAACTATGATCTAGAACTGGAATAAGGATCAGATCATGTCTAGATCTTAAGTTATGAGTGGTCAAAGTCAGTTGATCAAAAACGAAAACTGGAAATCTGGGTAAACCTAGAAACCTAGAAAGTCTGACGGCCATTTTTGAAGGCTCTGATCTTGCTTGTGTTTGATAGTTAGACCAAGTTGTTGTTTTGATGTTGTAATATGACATAAGAACTCCACATTCATACCTTTATATCACCCAGATCATGCATATAGTGAAAGATAATCAAGGTCAAAGTAGGTTGACCAATCTGCCTTATGAAGGTTTTTGGAAAACCCAAAACCTTCAAGAACAAATTTTCTGTCAGAGTTTGACCGGCTTAGATCTCTCTCGTGTGTTGATAAAATGTGATACAAGTGTTATAGGATTGTTCTTTGACATGTTTACTACAAGTATGCACCTTTAAAACACACTAAGCAAACTCAGGATGCAAGTTATGGAGATCATAAGTGTCAACTCGGACTGTTCTTCATTTTTGAAAAACCTAGAAATGAAGAACAACTTCTGACAAGTTTTTCTGAAGCTTAAATCTCTCAGTTGTGTTATAGTTTGGTTATGAAATCGACTGATAGTTTTAGTATTACATGTATACTACAACATTAAAAGAAATACAAACCCAGATAGCATCAAGATCATAGGAATTAAACTAGTCAAACATAGCACCTTATTCACTGACATAAATATATGGGTTTGGCCAAGAACACTGAAGAACACCTTTAGCGATGGTTTTGTCGCTATAGGAGCCCTTTAGTGACATTTAATTTCTGAAAATTATTATTTTATTTAATAAATAGATAAAAATAGTTTTAAATTATTAAAAATTCCTAATAAATTGCTAAAAATTATTTTAAAGCTCTAAAAAATGGGGTTTTAATAATTTTGAATATATTTCGAAAATATTTAATATTTTTGGAATATTAATAGTATTTAATTTATTTAATTATAATATTAAAATTAAATAAATTACTTAAAAATGATTTTAATATTTGAAAAATCATTTAAAATTATATTATGGTATAAGAAAATATTTTAAGTTATTTTTAACAACTTTTAATATTATGTGGTGAATTTCATTAATTAATTAATATTAATGATAATTAATTTATTTAGTAAATGTATTAAATAAATTATGGAAAAATAGAATTAATAATTTAAAAATTATATAAAAATAAATGAAGTATTATAAAAATATTTTAAGTTATAAAATATAACTTTTAATATTTTGACATGAAAAAAAATTAATATTTAATATTAATGGCAATTATTGGATAAATGATTTAATTGTTTAAAAATCATTTAAATATGATTTTAAGGTATTAAAATACTTTGATATATTATAAATATATTATAATATTATGTTATGATTTTTATTAATATTTAATATTAAATAAATATTAATGATAAAAGAATTATATGGTATTTAAACCATATAAATATGATATTAATAATTGAAAAATCATGATAAATGGTAATAATTATCTGAAAATTATTACGAGCTTATGAAAATTATTATGACTGAAATGAAAATTGTTTAAGATAATTGTTAAGTGTGTAGACTGGGTCTTAGCAATATTAGGCTCGATAATTATCTAACTAAACCATCGGGGTGTCGAAATTGTGTCGGGTTCAACTTAGACTGGAATAGTTTGACTTGATATCGAGTCTTAGGTAGTTTGTGGACTGATAGAGTTATGTGTTATGTGTTTTGATTATTTTATGAATATATATAGTAGTATTATAATGTGATGATATTATTCTAATATTTAGAGATCGGTATTATTTATATTAGGTTTTCAGAGAAAGCTAAATAATTGTTTAGCAGTAATCGGAGATAAAGGCAAGTTTTCTTGAACTATTTTTTTTAACTTGTGGTTAATCATTGTTGATTACCATGTCTATGGTTTAATGAATCGTACTCAGTGCATATTGCATGTATTCATCAGGTATGAAAGGCTGATCACCTTCATTACCATTCGGTCCAGATATAATTGATATGTTCATATTTAAAGTTCATTCAGCTATGAAAATTTGTCCATGCTAGTTCAACTCAAATAGGTAGGGTTACATGAGACTAATATATGTAGTTATTAGGATTAGGTTTAACTCAAATAGAGTTTGTGTGTCGGTAAGATTCAAAGACGAATCTCGGCGGGTTATAAAGACATGGAGTTCCCTAACTCTGATAATAAAGGTGAACAGTAATGGTGAATAGATAGAGTTTAAAAGACTAAAAGTACAGGAATGGGAAATTATAAAATAAAATAATCATAGTATAGAAATGAATCATAATATATACGATAAGATCACCCCGTGATCTGATAAGGTTATCACAAGGAGAAGGATCAATCAAATGATTGAAAAATTTACAGCAAAGATTGTTATGTGTCAGTGGTACTACGAAATGGTACAGATTCAGGAAAGGATTATGAATACGAGTTGAATAAAATTCGTATTGAGAATGAAGTTAAGATTAGGTGGGGATTTTGATTGAGGACCCATGTTAATAGCTGAGTTATATGATTCCTTGTTATGGGCGGGGAATTGTACTTGGTGTAAAAACCACTTAGTTTCTGCGAATGCGATAATCATTGAAATGTCGTATTCAATTTATTTGCTATATACCTGTTGAGAAGGTGATTCTTTTCTCAGGTGTATAATAGATATGTAGGGTATAGGTAGAGAATATAGGATTAAGTACGAGTTCTTAAAACTCATACTTATGTTAAGTTCCCGACTAATGATTATATGAAATGTTTATGAACCCCTCAATGAATGGACGCCAAATGTCTGACTAAGACAAGTTCTTCAACTCATATGATTGTGGAAAGTTCCTGAACTCACAAGTGTGGTTAGTTTGATGAACTGGGTATAGTTTTGTGTGCATGGAGTATTGAGGATAATAGGAATAGATAGACTGTTTAAGCAATTGATCAGTAGTGGATACATAGGTTTTCCAAAAATCCTAGCTATGCTAGACTTTGAAATTTTTGGACATCAAGCTAAATACACACTATGTGTTTTTGAAAATGAATTTTTATTCTCAATTTATGGTGAACCTTGTGTATGTGTGGACTTCGGCACACCGACACATTGTTACCTATTGAAATGATAAAACTGATATGCAATGATTTTTGAACGGTTTATAGTATAGTCTATGCTATTTGTTTCGGCTAGATGAAAATGATTTGAAACATCAAAATGTATTTTATTTATCATTATTGTGCCATGTAACCTGGTATAAAGCTGATAAAAGTTGATGGAGTTGTAAATATAAGAATACTTAGTGTTGAATTCGATCTAAAAATCGTTGTCCCACTATCGTATAATGTGTTATGAAAAAGTCACACAATGACGGCATCCTCAAATGAGCTATTAAATACAGTACGGTATCATGACGTTAATTTCAAAATTATTTTCAAAACTTTCAATGAAGGCTTACAAGGTTAAGTATATATGTTCTGTGTGTATGGTCATATATGTGTACAATATGTGGTTAAAGGGTCAAGGGTTGATCAGATAATCTATATTAGTGATAAACCCTATTAGATATCAAGAACATTGATGTTGATGAGTGAGTTTTAAACTCATAATTAAGTTTGTCTGAGCTTAATATTTTGGTTGATTTTAAGTGTTTGTGTCTATTCATGCATGTTTTATGTTGTTTTGTAGGAATTGGGACAAAAGTTACTTGGATCGACGTTTGGGGTTGGCTAGATTCGCATTTTTCGGCTTGCCATTTACACAGCAGTCACTTCAGAGCCAATTTGAGTATTTCTCAGAACCTTATTTCGAAAAACTTAAGGAATAAAAGTTGAAGATCTACGTCTCCCCTTTTCGGAACATCTTAAATCATCGAAATTGGAGTTCAGACGAAGAAGTTATGGCCATTTCCGCAAAGGACGTCAGAGCAGAAAATTTCCAAAAAGTGGCCAGCGCCGGGGCCCCCATTTCAGGCTTATGTCCAAAGGCCGTATTTGGGGATCGATCTTCTTGATCGTGTGCCCAAATACTGGGAACACTCGGGAAGAGTTTGGTGAGGCTTGGACGCGTTTTGGGGCAAATTTTGACACCTTTTTGACTCTAAATTGGATTGGGTTTGTTCCTAAGCTAAAAATTAGACTTGTAACCTATAAATACATGATGTAAGACATAAAATAAAGGGGGATTACATAGCTTAGCTTAGATAAAACACTCCATTAGATTAGAATATAAACCCTAGTTCTTAATTAGCCATTAGAGATTGAAGCAACTTGGGGAACATTGAAGGGAAAGAGCAGGAGCAAGAGGGGAGCATCAGATTTGCTGACAATAGATTCTATTCTCTTCTCTTATCATACTTTTATCTTTTAATGTCTATTCAGTTGTGGATTCTTGGTTTTAATTCATTAATTATGAACTAACTCTTTTACTAAGATTTCAATTGAACCTTTTATGTCTATAAATTAGTTATTCGATTTATTCAAATTATTTATGTTAAATTGAATTGTTTATCTTGTCTTGAGCTTATTGATTAATTATCTGATCAGTAATTACCTTGTTACTCTAGAAGGAATTGAAAGAGGAGATCTAGGGTTAGAACTGGGCATGATAACATGTGACTTAGTTATTTGCATGGCGAATAATTAGGTTTATGAATTGAATGGAAATATATGTTCACCGCATGTAACACATAAGGAATTGGGATTGAATGAGTTTAATTCAATTGTTTTGCATAGGAATATAGCAAGATTAATCTGGATTAAATAGAAGTCATTTGATCACTTGGAAAAAGACTTTTGGCATTTGAGAATTCATGTTAACAATTCAGTAGGTATAATAATTGGGATAATTGGATAATTGGTTTATAGTTCATAATTGGGGATATTGGAGTCTTAACCTTTATTTATTTGAATTCATTTATAAAGAAATTCAGTTTAATTAGTTAATTTAGTTTTCTTAATTAAAAAAATCACGATTTGAGATTATTTAAATAAAATTAATTTGGTTAAGAATTAGTACTAGGTGATTTTTATTAAATAATTCCTCGTGGGAACGATACTCTACTTTCACTTTATTCCTTGTTGACCGTGTATACTTGCACGTATTCATTGATTGCGAAATCGACCAACAAGTTTTTGGCGTCGTTGCTGGGGAATTAATTTAATAATTATTTACCAATATTAATTTCAATCAAATTAGTCTTAATTTAAATATTTTTATTTTTATTTTTCATTCTCTTCCTATATTTCTCTCTTTTCATGTACAATAGATGACTTTGCGTATCAATGGCCATACACGAACATGACTCAACCAAGGGAAATAGGGATTAATGGACTTAATACATCTTCTGTAGAGCCAATACAAATTGAGGCAAATTCGAAGACGTTAGAGGTTATCGCAGCCCAATCGAGTCGAAGGATGGCAAGAATGACTCAACCAAGGGGAGCAGAGATTGACAGACTCGAGAAACTTTCTGCATTGTCAGCACAGATTGAGACACTTTTGAGGATGTCAGGAATAAACATGTGAATGATATTCCTGTTTACATATGATTTGATTATGACATATATATATATATATGTGAATGAATATGGAAGTATGTTTGCATTAAGAAAAGTTGTAAAGTCCTTTGATAGATAATAGAAACATATGTACAAGGACTTAGAATGAATTGATCAAATGTGTTAGGTTGATCCTACATGAGCAAAACAGCTTTGTAAAGTCCTTTAAAAGAAATGATGTACAAGGACTATAAATATAGAAATCATATGAGTCATCAATGCGCCATTAGTTTTGAGCCAGTACAGTATAGTGGTGATTACCCCAACAATTATGTCTATCCCAACAACTATCATCAGGATTGGGGGTATCACCCGAATTTTTCATGGAGTAACAATCAAGCTCAAGCTCAAGCGCCGAGACAACAAAACACATCCGAATTTCAAAATCAAACACAACAACCAGAGAAGAAATCAGGTTGGGAGGAAGCCTTGGAAAAATTCATTAGGGCTACTGACAAAAAGAACGAGGAATAAGAAAAAAAAATTAATCAAATGGAGCTGAATATGCAAAGCCAAGGTGCGTCGATCAAGAATCTGGAAAATCAAGTGGGGCAGATAGCATATGCGTTGAACAACCGTCCTCAATACACTTGGCCCTATGACATGGATTCCGAGACTAATGGAGAGCTCGAACAAAATTTGCAACTAGATGAGCCACAAGATGTTGAAAGAGAGGAAACAATTGGGAATCAAGAAAAGGAGATCAACGAAGATGAACCAATTTCATTAGTATCCCATATGCCTCCTCCACCAAAGTTTAATAATTCGGGCAGTTTTGCAAAGCCATGCCCAATTGGCAGTCATGTCGTCGGCAAAGCTCTTTGTGACATAAGAGCTAGTACAGTTGTGGAGTCATGGTGGGATGAAAAAGAGAAGATAGAGGAAGATTCCATTATTTTTATTAAGCTTCAATGCCCCAATCTGATCATAGACATAATGGAGAAAACACCTAGTTGTTGGACGTTCTTAATAGGGAACCTATCTACAAAGAGCATGCTAGGTGACTTCAATTCAAGGGTTTTTGCTAATGGGAACCTCCCAAAAGAGACATTGCTACTGATGCATGGAGGGTTCCTCAATTTTTGTAGGGGAATTGGATAGAGAATTGAAGAATTTAGGCTAAGACTATAAAACAAGTGCTTATTGAGAGGCAACCCAAGTTTAATTTTTATTTTTAGTTTTTATTAGGTTTTATATTAGTAGTTTTGAATTTTCATTTATTTATAATTTAATAAAATTGTTTCTATCGTGGTTTACAGATTATTCAAGTCAAATTCAAGTGTGGTGCCCAATTTCTTCCATGTGCTTAGCATATTCTCTAAACTTAGTGGACAAGGAGGAAGATTGCTATATTTTCAGGGAAGTCCTCTGCTTTACTTTTTTATATTTCAGCCATTGAGGACACTTTAGTGTCATATTGCATATAGTTAGTTATCTGCATGGTAGTTCATTTTTTTATGTGTTAGCATTGTAGGTTACATATAATATATGGTAGTTATTTACATATTCATATATGTGTTGCATTAGTATGTGTTCATGTAGTATAATTGCATTTTTTTTGCTTGAATCTATGTGATTGGTTGGTGTGGTCTTAGCTCAGCCTATGATAAGATTGGTTTTGCATGTTAACTTAAACAGTGTTGATAATTGATGATGAGTTCTAATTTTAATCATGATGATAATCTGAGCCTGTCTTAAACTTATGTAACCAGTTAGCACTTAAAGTTTAACTGTTTTAATCCACTTGGTTCAAGGGTTTCATAATTTGTTTCTGAGGTAAAATCTTGGTTAAAATTTAAAGAAATTAACGAACTGGCAGTAAAGGTTGGAATAACGTAAAAGCTTGAGTTTGGGGGAATCTATGGGATATATATATTACAAAAAGAAAAAAAAAGAAATGCTGAAAAGAAAAACAAAGAATAAAAATCCAGAAAAAGAAAAAAAAGAATAAACACTATGACATGCTTGTTTAGTTTTGTTGCCTTTGTTACTTGAGTAAGTAAGCCCGACGGGATTGTCTTTACACCTATCATCCTAAGGTCTTAATGGCTTGGGAGTCATTGGTCAAAAGCTCGTTAAGGTAGCACTGAAAAGCCTAAGGGAATAAGACATTGCACAGCTATGAAAAAAAAATAAAAAAATGAATAAAACACAAGAAAGAGCAAAAATGCCCTCGTGGTTGAATAAAAGTATAAATAAATCTTGTATTTACCCTAAGACTTGGTAATTGCTTAGTTTTAACTAGAGTTGTCGTGTTCACAAAAGTAATTGAATTGGAACTGAAATTTTCCTTCTAAGAAGTTTGTTATGTGATTATCTTGAATTGTGGTTGGTTAGAATGGTTAACAAGCACACACACACAACATGGGTGATGACTGGTTTGGATTGACTAATTAGTTAGAGTTATGGATTTTGACTTAATTGGATATATTGTTTGAGTATTATTGATATCTTTGAGGCCTGTTGCTATATATCATACTGATTTATTACTAGATTCGTAGGTATATTAGGAAGTAGATCATGTATATGCATTCATGTAGTTGAGTTAGTTCATTTATTTTTTGTTCTTTTGTGTTTTTGCTTGAGGACAAGCAAATGTTTAAGTTTGGGGGTATTTGATGAGTGAGTTTTATACTCATAATTGAGTGCGTCTGACCTTAATATTTTGGTTGATTTTAAGTGTTTGTGTCTCTTCATGAATGTTTTATGTTGTTTTGTAGAAATTGGGACAAAAGTTACTTGGATCGACGTTTTGGGTGGCTAGATTCACGTTTTTGGCTTGCCATTTACACAGCAGTCACTTCAGAGCCAATTTGAGTATTTCTCAGGACCTTATTAAGAAAACCTTAAAGAATTAAAGTTGTATATCTACGTCTCCTCTTTCCAGAACATCTTGAATCATCAAAATCGGAGTTCAGACGAAGAAGTTATGGCCATTT
This sequence comes from Panax ginseng, assembly GCA_020205605.1. Classification (NCBI taxonomy): domain Eukaryota; kingdom Viridiplantae; phylum Streptophyta; class Magnoliopsida; order Apiales; family Araliaceae; genus Panax; species Panax ginseng. The sequence continues at coordinate 151,813,998 of CM035132.1, forward strand.
TCCCAAAGGATGTTAGAGCAGAAAATTTCCAGAAGTGGCCGGCCTTGCCGGGCGCCCATTTCAAACTTATGCTTGGCCTTTGGCGCGGGAGTAGTCTTCTATGCAGCGCCCAAATACTGGGTGCCAGGAAAGAGTTTGGTGAGGCTTGGAAGCGTTTTAGGGCAAATTTTGACACCTTTTTGACTCCAAATTGGATTAGGTTTGTTCCTAAGCTAAAAATTGGACTTGTAACCTATAAATACATGAAGTAAGGCATAAAATAAAGGGGGATTACATAGCTTAACTTAGATAAAATACTCCATTAGATTAGAATATAAACCCTAGTTCTTAATTAGTCATTGGAGATTGAACCAACTTGGTGAACATTGAAGGGAAAGAGCAGGAGGAAGAGGGGAGCATCAGATTTGCTGACAACAGATTCTATTCTCTTCTCTTATCATACTTTTATCTTTTAATGTCTATTCAGTTGTGGATTCTTGGTTTTAATTCATTAATTATGAACTAACTCTTTTACTAAGATTTCAATTGAACCTTTTATGTCTATAAATTAGTTATTCGATTTATTCAAATTATTTATGTTAAATTGAATTGTTTATCTTGTCTTGAGCTTATTGATTAATTATCTGATCAGTAATTACCTTGTTACTCTATAAGGAATTGAAATAGGAGATCTAGGGTTAGAACTGGGCATGATAACATGTGACTTAGTTATTTGCATGGCGAATAATTAGGTTTGTGAATTGAATGGAAATATATGTTCACCGCATGTAACACATAAGGAATTGGGATTGAAGGTGTTTAATTCAATTATTTTGCATAGGAATATAGCAAGATTAATCTGGATTAAATAGAAGTCATTTGATCACTTGGAAAAAGACTTTTGGCATTTGAGAATTCATGTTAACAATTCAATAGGTATAATAGTTGGGATAATTGGATAATTTGTTTATAGTTCATAATTGGGGATATTGGAGTCTTAACCTTTATTTATTTGAATTCATTTATAAAGAAATTCAGTTTAATTAGTTAATTTAGTTTATTTAATTAGAAAAATCATGATTTGAGATTACTTAAATAAAATTAATTTGGTTAAGAATTAGTACTTGGTGATTTTTATTAAATAATTCCTCGTGGGAACGATACTCTACTTTCACTTTATTACTTGTTAACCGTGTATACTTGCACGTATTCCTTGATTACGAAATCGACCAACAGATGTTCAGATAAGAAACCCTAATACTGTTATGTTTGTAATATTCATGAACGCAATCAAATTGCACAAAATAAGTGGAAGCGTGGAAAATCAGAGTTTTAAAATTTTACAAACCATATACCATGATCATCCTTTATGCACAATTATTAATTAAACGAAAATATGAAGAACAAGAATCATACTCTTGAAGATTCAAGCTTCCTAAGGTACAACTTCACCTCCAATCCTTTTCGCGTTCATCTTGAATCCACCGGGTTTGGTTCCTTCCTTTGATCAACGTTAGCCACCCAAGTGTTTGGCTTCTAGAGGTGATCCACCAAAGAAGAAGAAAGATTCAAGAAGATGGGTGTTTGGAAAAACCCTAGTTTTTCTATCTCTCATAGAAAAGGAGCATATCCTCCAACTATTGGAATTACGTATTCTGTAAAAACGTCAACCACCCCCACCCATAATAAGACTCCTCTTATTTATAGATGTGGGCAACCCTCCTTAACAATTAAGGATTTGGTTTTATTTTAATTAATTAAACTCCTTTAATTAATTAAGCTCCTAATATTATTAGGAATAATTAATTAAACTCTTTTAATTAATTAGTCTCCTAATATTATTAGGAATTTATGAGAGTACTTTTATTAATTAATTCCCAAACTCCTTTAGAAATTAAATAATAATAATAATAATAAGACTCCTCTTATTAATTTATATTTAATATTTCCAAAATATTAAATAATAAATATTAAACTATTTAATTTATTCTATCACCATAGATTAAATTAAATATACTTAACTTATTATTACGATTATGCCATTAACTTCTTAAATAATTATTCTTCCTTTTATGGTGTGACCCTTTCGGTTCTCCATATTAAATCGGTTGTGAATAAATCAATTAGAACAATTCAAATTTTATTTAAATAAATAAATTAAACTATTAATTTATTTAAATAAATAATATTTATTCTACAATAGGGATAAGCCTCCCTAGCGATCAACGACTTTCCAGTTAATATAGATTTCAACATTAACCATAAAAGAACCTTTGAGTAAATAGTTAACGTACAATTCAATCCTTCCACCATACAATGTCCCAATTAAATATAAGACATGGAATTACTGTTAAGTCTTATTTTATTTAATTATATGTACTACTATCACTACAGAAATTCCTATTGACAGGCAAGTAAAACTCCATTAGGTATTCCTTAGCGAGCCACGTTCAGTGAACTTATTCTCTAATAAGCACCTACATACTTGCTTTAGTGTCTCCACACAAATGGTCATGAGATCAATCATCCTCATCCAATGAGCAAGCAACGTATGTACCAATCTATCCGGATTCACTAATCCCCAATTTAGTAATCCAACGATTGGGAACTATTTTAGTTTTAAGCTTTCTAAGAATTTAGATCTCATTAGAATGATCATCATCATTATTCTAAAAGCATTGCTTAAAACTATGGGTTTATCACATAATATAAAACAACATTATGTAGATAATTAAAAGCCTTTAATAAATTAATACTTTTTATTGATAAATGAATAAGATTGTTACAAAGTATATACTTTATCATCAAACATGATTGGCTTATGTGCATACTACTTTCAATCTCCCACTTGTAGTAAAGCTAATCGTCATGGTATCTCATACCTTTCTTCTCTAAGTGATGATTATCCTGCTGTTGGATAAGCTTTAGTTAATGGATATGTAATGTTTTTTTTGAGAGTCCACTATCTCTATAGTGATTTCCCGTCTTTCAATGATTCCTATAATCAAATGAAAGTGCAACAACACATGTTTAGATCCAAGATGAGACTTAGGAACTATTCCTAGTTTTGTAATGAACTTTTTATCCAAACAATCAACTTGTAGCTTCATTTATAGCTATATACTTTGTCTTTATCACTAAACCAATAACTCTTTGCTGTTTAGGACCTTTCCAATTCACTGCACCATCGTTCAAGGTAACGCTTTACCTTAAAGTAGATTTTCTTTCGTCTTGGTCTGTTTGAAAAAACTTGAGTTTGTTAAGCCCTCTAGTATTAAATCAAACCCACCATGAATATGATCACATCCTTAGTGTCGCTAAAGTACTTTAAGATGTTTTTCACTGTCCTACAGTGATCTTCTCTAGAATATGACCGATCAACATCAGGTCTCGTACATTTCATTTCATACATGATAGTTACTCATGTGATCTCTCTTTTAGGAGTCTATGGGGACTATTAAGAGAGATACACTCCAGGGATCATCAACATGAGACATCTCTTCGAGTTTGCCATGCTAAACGACTTTAGCATAAAATGAATATACATTTCTTGGGTTAAGTTGAGCATCCTCTTGAATCTATCTATATAGATTTGTATCCCTAATTAAGATACTCTTCCCAAATCATTCATGGAGGAATGTTTAGACAACTTTATCTTCACTGATTGTAGCATTGGTATGTTATTCCTCATCTGTAATATATCAACATATAATACTAGGAATATCACGACGCTCCCACTGACCCTTTTGTACACACTAGGTTCATTCTTATTTTTGATAAAATCAAACTCTTTTGATTGTCTCATCAAAACGAATGTTCTATATTTGAGAAACTTGTTTCAATCCATTTCTCTGAGTGTCTACAACTCTTCCCTCATCTTCTATGATGTGTACCTAATCATCATCATCTATGATGAATCCATACCTCCCAAGTATCTTCGGTACTATTCCAGATTTACAATTTGGTTGTGGTATAATAGGTCTATCTATAGGTTCCTCTCATTTAACTTATAGTGATTTGTGGTTCTTGAACTCTTCAAGATTCTATTATCCTCTCACTAGCTCCTTCAATGATAAACACCTTTATCTTAGAAGGTAGCGTGTTTCGCAATAAACACCTTTTGCTAAGTAGGATTATAGAACATATACCCTAAACTTACTTTAGGATGTCCCACAAATTTACACTTGTCAAATCTTGTCCCAAGCTTATCCTTTGAAACCTTTTCACATAAGCTGGACAACCCCTTATCTTAACATACTTAAGATTAGGAATCCTCCCCGTCCATAACTTTTATGGAGTCTTGAGGCCGGATTTTTGAGGTTACCTTTTTTGTAGATATACAGCCATTTCTAGGGCATTATCCTAGAAGGATACTAGAATGTTGGTAAAATCATTATGTACCACACCATGTCCAACAAGGTATGATTTTTCTTTTCAGATACATCAATCAATTATTACGTATCAGGAGGTGTCCATTATGAGAAAACCATTTGAGATGATCTAGAAACTCATTGCACAAGTATTCCTTCCTTGATCCGATCAAAGAATCCTAACACTTTGCAAATTTGTTTCACTTCTGAATTCTTTGAACCTTCCAAATATTTCACACTTGTATTTCAGCAAATACACACATTCAACTCTTTGAATGATCATCTCCTTTTCTTATACTGGTTTGTTCATTTTGCAAAATATTTTTTTTTACGTAAGTCAAGTACACAAAATCCATTAAGTAATATTTCAGTTCTATACAAAACATTATTATTATAAATAGAACAACAATTATTCTTAATTATAATACCAAAGATTTCATTGTTCAACAATAAAATGGAAATAATGATTCTAACGAGAACTGGAATACAATAACAACTTATTGACTTAATAGACTTTCCTATAGGCAATGTTAAACAATAAGTTCCTATGGCTAATGTAGCAACCTTTGCTTCATTTCCCACACATAGGATTACTTATCTTTGTTTAGCTTTCTACTTCTGCTTGATCCCCTCATAAATCTATATTTATTATAACCAAAGTCGGTATCCAATACCCAAGTAGAACCTTGACTTAAAGAAAAATTTATTATAAATCGTGAACAAAATTATATTTGTAACTGAAACTTCACTAAGCTTCTTTGGTTAGCCTCTACAAGATGCTTCTTGCAGTTTCTTTCTAGTGTCCAGGCTTATTGCAGTGGAAGCAAACTCCTTTGCTATCCATATCAGTTTTGTTCTTATTATCCTTTATTTTTGTTTTTCCATTTACCTTCTTAGAATCATTCTTCTTTTCAGAATATCCTTTGGCCCCTACTATTAAGACTTGGTCTTTCTTGGTGGAAAGTGACTCAGCATTTTCAACATGTTAAGCAAATTAGTGAGGCTAATATCTAGCTTGTTCATATGAAAAAATCACAACAATTGTGAAAGGAGTTCGGGAGTGAATGCAAGATCGAATCTTAGTTCAACTCTCCATCCATGACAAAACCCATTGTCCTAATTGTTCAATCAAATTGATCATGTTAAGGACTTGTGTCTGTACTGTAGTGTCGTTGGTCATTCTAGATCGGAAGAGCTCCTTAGATATCTGATATCTATTAGTCCTACTTTTCTCACCATCAACTACTTGACGTGCATAAGTATAGTAGGAGTATCCATAGTTTCAGGCTGATGATGAAGCTTGTTACTCATAGATACGAGCATGATGCATTGAGCCAATTATGCATTATCTTGCCACTTTCTAAAAGTAGCAATCTCTTCCTAAGAGGAATTATCTGCAACCATTACAGGGATAGGCATATTAAGGACATAAGATAACTTTTTAGCCATGAGAATTATTCTCAATTTTCTTAACCAATCCATTTAATACGGTCCGGTTAAATAACATCTAATATGCTTCGCAATGATAGTAATTTTAGACATTATAAAATTCTGTAAATGAATTTGTAATTAACAACATTTTAGCATACATTCTTTTATTAATTGCCAAAATAAATTAGGTCTTGTTTTAAATTGGTATCTCCCACTATTTTCTTCAAATATATTACCCTCACTTATATAGTTCGGCAAAATCTAATTAAAGATTTGCTAGTGAGAATAAGGATCCCATTTTAAATGTATATAGCCTTGTGGTGACACAACAAGCTATATATAAATAAATAGGTAGACAACTCTTGTCAATTACATCAACTATGCAACTCCTTGTATTTTGCCTCTTAGATCATAATGGTCAAGTGTGTGCACATCTGAACTAAAATGATTTAAGTTAAGTCCAACCTAGCACTCCATATATTCAAAAAAGAAAAATATTGTCCTTGTGGTGACACAACAAAACAATATTGTTCAATTTTCTTTATAAGCATCAAATGTGATAAAATTAACATCTCAAAGAATTAAGATAAGCCTTGTGGTGACACAACAAACTTATAATAATTAATTGATACTCTGCTATTTTTATCATGCTAAGGCTTAACGCTCGATATTCTAAATATCTTTGAACGCTTAGGACTTAATATAAAATATATATATATATATATATATATATATATATATATATATATATATATATAAAAAATACAGCGTATATTAATTAACATGTGAAGCATGTTTGCATAATATATAATATATATAATATAAGCATGCACATATAGAATACTATATTCTACCCATATTGATTATGGACTTTTATTCTAGTTTGGTTCACTAGATCCACTAAGTGAACTAAAAGGTCAAACCCTAGGGGTGCAAGAATTAATATTTAAATATAACTATTACATTTAAACCCGAGCTCCATTACAAACGGGTCTTCAAGCTCTCCTTTCTCCTTGATCCCTAATTTTTCAAAATTAATTAAAACTATTCATATTACAAAACTATTTAAAATAAATAGAAACCTTGATCAGCAGTCAAGGGGAAGTACATAGGAGGGAGATAGAATTTACATTAAGAAAAAATTAGAGAAGACGAGGTACGCAGAACCCATTTAATAAAACTCATACATTCATGCATCCAACTAAAATAAAATCCAATCACATTGGTCAATAGTCCATAATCAATCCCATTTATTTTCATACACATCACCATATGCATCAATAAATAACATTCATCTCATGAATAATAAACATTCAATATATATATTGATATCATTTAATGGGCAAATTTAGTTAGTATAAAATCTAATTTTGAATCAAAATAAACTCCTTTATTTTAATCCAAATTTAAATCAAAATAAATCTCTTTTATTTTAATTTATTCAATTTTGAATAAAATAAACTATTTTATTTTAATCAAAATCTTTAATCAAAATAAACTCATTTATTTTAATTAATTATGGAATCTAATTCCAAGTGAAAAAATAACTCCTTCATTTTGAATAATATGAAATCTTATTTCATATCTAAATAAACTCATTTATTTAAGGAAACAAGGAATCCAATTAGTTATCATGGAATCCAATTCCAACTCTAATTAGTTAACATGAAATCCAATTTTATAATTAAAATAAACTTTTTATTTTAAAATTAAAATAAACTTTTATTTTAATATTAAAATAAATTTTTTATTTTAATCATAAAATTATTAAAATATTATATTATATTATATTATATATATATATATATATACCTTCTTCTAGTAAGATGAAGAAGAAGTTCTTCATACTTCTCTTTCATTTACAGCTTATCTAGGTTATAATGTAATCCTTTCCTCAACTGCTTATAAATAAAAGAAAGAGATTACTTTACCGATTCACCTGGCCATCTTCTTTAAGTTTCTTCTTTCTGTTTAAATTTCGTTAAGAAACTTATTTCATTGTCAAATGGTATCGAGCCACACAATTTGGTTCTTGGTTCTATTGGTGGTTCCCATTCCAAAAGCAGTTAGCTTTGGCTTAAATGTTTATTCAAACCTTTGCTTCTTTTGCTCCATCCTTAAATCACCTAGCTTAGTGTAAAACACCGAGATCGCCATAAGTCCGTTATGCCGTTTTGTAAGTCTCCAACTGGGGACCAAAAAAGGAATCCTTAGATCTAAAGGTATGTGTTTACATAAGGTAAGAGGGTTTGAGTTAAGCAGAATGACAAAAGAACAAATTTTTGATTACTTAGTTAAAACGAAGTAGACTGTTTAGATCGAGTTCACTGACAGATCAAGGCCAATCGAGTGATCCTTTGTGTCAGCCGCAGTCTGATTTGTTTGTAAACAAAAAATTTTACAAAATTTATGAAATTAAGAAAAGCCTGAGTAACTCTAAACACTTCGAGTTACTTAAATAGAAAACTGAAAAGTAAATTACTATTGAATCACGCAGGATTCACTATTACATTTACTGAAGTAAAAGTACATAGTAAAAGTAATTTACTTAAAGTAAAAGTAAAAGTAAAAACATTTTACATTTACATTTACTAAGGTAAAAAGTAAAAGCATTTTACTTAAAGTAAAAGCTGATTTACTGGGGGACAACAATGATGTTGTTGTTGATCGCTTCTACCTTTTGTCAAAGTCGATGATGATCTCTCTATTGGTATTTCCGCTCATCACCGTTCAGAGGGTGCCGTCCATCTTCTCGGATGGATCACTATCCCTATACTTCATTAAGCCATTTCTCTTTTATTCTAGTATTTTGTTCATCCATTTACTAATTTCAAAATTTTCTTTTATTCCTCGATCCACACCTAACTTGTTCACCCACCTTGTTCATGTCTTTTGTTTGTAAGTCTCTTGGGTGAGCGAGTTAATGGGGAAAGAACATAGGTATGAGTCATCTAAGGTAAGAGGGTATGAATGGAAGAATAATGAATAAAAATTATTTTGAAAATAGTAAAAGATGAGTAGATTATTCAGTCTTAACTCTTCAACTAATGTAAAATTAGACTTTTGCCTCTGTTTAGGACATAGTTAACCAAGAAACACACAGTTATGAAAATATCAGTCAAGCTTTACACAATTGGAACATACCTAGGGTTCCCCCAAAAGAAATTTACCAGTCAACAATTTTTGATAATTTCAAAACTGATTATAATGTTAAAACTGTAGAAAAGGTTTATGCAATTAATAAAGAATATGAAAATTGTAGTCTTTTATCCCCTTATGTCATTAAAAAAACATGGGAAGAAAGGTTACAATTTTACTCACATTGGTCTAGTTCAAGTTGTAGTTAAACCATTGAACATTAAGGGAATTAATTCAAGCGTCTACCTCTGTCTCAGAGATGCTAGATTCCTGAATTACTATCCTAGTATGATAGGTGCTATGGAGTCAAGTCTGCACAATGGACCTATCCATTTTAATTGCTTTCCTAATTTCACTTTAAGTCTAAGTGATCAACATTTATTAAAAGCTTTAACATTAAACATTAAAATGTCTGGTGAGATCACTCATATGATTGAGGGTTCTCAACCCATAGCTTTGATTTACAGGATTTATTATAAGACCATGAAAACGAATTTAAACGTTCATGATCTCAATAAAAGTCCTAAGGATCAAACCGTTTTAATTCAAAGTTCAACTAGTGATGCTAATATTCAGATCCCGAGAACCATCCTCTGGAAAGATATTGCATTACCTAGTCAATGGACTTTACCCAATGAAATATCAAAACAGCCTGTAGTTAACAATCTGTTAAATATTGAAAATGTTAAACAATTTTCTGATGGAACGGTCAAAATAAGTTTTGAGCGTACTAGGAGACCAATTATTATAGAAGATTTTACTAGTTCTTCAGCTCCTTCAATTCACACTCGAAGAATCTTTGAAGTACTTAGTAATCCTTGATTAGGGATATTAAATTAAAGGAATCCTTAATCAAGGTCAAGCTAGTCACCCTTCTTATATGCGTGAATGACCACATGAAGAAGAATCCTCTTCTCCTACTTCTTCTTACGAATTTCCAACTCGATTGATTTTGAAATTCCTATTAATAATCAATTAAGAGTCATTAAAAGGAATTCATCTTAGATTGGGACAATCTTGTAAAAGATTTTAATTCCAAATCTAATAAGGAAAAAAGACATTTGTTTAGTTCCAATCACCCTTACGAAAAAGAGCGTGATAAAGTAGTTAATAGATGGAAGCGTTTTATTAACAATGAAAAAATAAACATTAACTTTTACGATTGGTATGATCAATATCAAGGTAAATGTAGTGTTATTACTAAAACTCGATGGACAAGAGAAGATAGGTCAAAAATTTCTTCTAGTCACCCACCATTAGAAAATGTGCTAATTCCGTTAAAAATACATACATTGTTGCTAGTCCTTTAAGATTTTAGATGGTAACAAAGATGATAAAAAAATTATTGAACAATTAAATTTTAGTAATCAATATCTAGCAACCGTAGGAAAACAGTTGGATAGAATTGAAGAAAAATTTGAAGAGACCACTATTAAAAAATCCGATTCAAAATTTGAACATCCTTTAATAAAATTACCAGAAAGTAGAAGTAAATTAGGTCTGCCTAATGATGATAGCGAACTTGTCCGTTCAATTGATAAGTTATTTAAAAAATTAAAAACTGAACCCAGTTCAAGTGGCACTATTGCTACTATTGATCAAGTTGAAACTAATATTGAAACCAGTAGTCAGTCAGATCGTTCTGATACTGATTCAATACCAGACTTTAATGATCAGTTAAATAAATTAACAGTCAAGAACACTAGTATAACCAGAAACTGGTATTCTAGACCTACTCCTCCGGATCTACAGTTCGAAGAGAGAAATCTAGATAAACAGTTTTCTGTGTCATCTAATAAGATTTATGAATGGAATATTGATGGATTTAGTGAGCAAGAGATATTAAACAAGTTAAATCACATGTCTATGGTAGCAAATAGCTATATAACTAAATTCAACAACCTATCTCAGCCAGATATTGTTGAGTTATTAGCTAGTGGATTCACTGGTATTCTCAGATCTTGGTGGGAAAAACATCTCACTGATGATACTAGATTATCAATAATTCATGCTGTCCAGTTAGACGATGACGACAATCCCATCTTTGATGAAGATGTTGGTATTGGTCCGCCAGATGGTGTTAATACTTTAATTTTTACCATTATTAAACATTTTGTTGGTACTCCCAGTAATATTCTTGAGAGAAATTCATGACCGATTAAACTAACCTCACTTGTCCCACCCTAAGTGATTTTAGGTGGTATAAAGATGTGTTTACCTCTAGAGTTATGATCTTGAATCGATAGTAACAAACCATTACGGAAAGAAAAATTAAATCGATGGTTTACCTTCATTATTCGTACATAAAGTTAAGTGAAGAGTTAAGCAAAAATTTAGGATATATCGATTATGATAACCTAACTTATGGTGACATAATCGATTATATCCAAAATTGGATTAAAAATGTGTATTGATTTTAAGTTAGCCAAACAAGCTAGTAAAGATAAGAAAAAAGCTAAATACGAGTTAGGCACGTTCTGTGAACAATATGGTTTACCACCGGTTGCTCCCTCCAGAAGGAAGCACTGCATAAACATATTGATCATCATAGAAGTAACAAACGTCATAAACAAAGACGCAGTCATAGAAAAGATAAAAATCAAGAAGATTATTATAGTAAACCCAAACCCACAAATAAAAAATACAATAAAAAATCATCAAAGAAATTTGATAAAAGTAAAATTGTCTGCCACAATTGTGGGCAGAAGGGACACTACAAAAATGAGTGTAAAATTAAAAAAAAATTATCTCAATTAAATATTTCAAGTGAAGATACTGAGCAATTATTAGAATTAATGAGGATAAAGAACGACGTCAGTAATGATGAAGGTTCTGATATTCCTTATTCTTCTAATAGCAGTACTAGTAACCATGAAATAGATAGTGAGAATGACGAAGTCACTATTTGTGCTGACAATTGCAATGAGAAGTGTTGCAATAAAAGAGTTAGTGTAATTACCAAAGAAGATGAAGAAAGTTCTTTGTTAATTGAGTTAATTAGTAAAATTTCTGACCCAGAGTTAAAATCTCATTACACTAAGCAGTTAAAAGATTTATTAACCAAAGATAACAGAGTTAAAGATAAGATTATTAAAGCTAAAGAAAAACCAGTATTTAGTCTTAATAAAACTCTTGAGAGATTTAAATCACCAGTAAAAGAAGTTACCCTCCCAAATTAAATCAAGAAGTTAATAAACTAAAAGGAAATTTCTAATTTAAAATTAGAAGTCTCGATTTAAGAAAAGAATTTGAGGACAAAAAATCCGATCTTCAAATCCATGATTCCTCATCTAGTGATGAAAGTCACAATGAGCTTGAGTAAATGCGGGAGCAAAAGAAGAAATGATCTCTTTGTCCAAGGTCTCACTCTTAAACGAATTAAAGATATCACCATTCAAAAATGGTATATCTCCATTAATCTAGTTGTTGATAAAACCTTTTCTATACAACTACCTGCTCTAGTTGATACTGGTGCAGATCTCAATTATATTCAAGAAGGTTTAATCCCAACTAAATACTATAAGAAAACTAATGAAAAATTAAATTCAGCCAACGGTAGTCAAATGGAAATAAAATATAAATTGCCTAAAGTTCATATCTATCAAGATAATATGTGTTTTAAAACATCATTTGTTTTAATTCGCAATCTTACTGATAAGATCATCTTAGGGTTAGCATTTATATATTTACTTTACCCTTTTACTACCGATAATGAAGAAGGTTTAAGTTGTAAACATTTAGGAAAGAAAATAACATTTAGGTTTCTTATTAAACCAAAAGAAAGAGATTTAAAATTTATTCAAGAAGAGTCTATTTCTAAATCACTATATCTATTGAATTGTAAATCCACCCATTTGAATTTCTTAAAGGAAGAAATTAAGTACAAGCGTGTCAAAGAACAACTTGATTAAAAAGTTCAAGAAAAATTGATGAGTTAAAAACTTATTTAAAGGACAACCTTTGTTACGATTCTCCTAATGCCTTTTGGCATCGGAAGAAACATGTTGTAAAAGGCTCCCTTATGCTAAGGAATTCAAAGAGCACTGATTCCTACTAAGGGCCGGGCCAATACAAATGAATCATGAACAAATGGAGTTATGTAAAAAGGAGATTAATGATCTACTTAGTAAAGGATTAATTAAACATAGTAAATCCCCCTGGTCATGTCCCGCCTTTTATGTTAATAATGAAGAAAAAAAGGAGAGAGGTGTTCCCCGTCTAGTAATCAACTACAAGCCATTAAACAAGGTCTTAGAATGGATTAGGTACCCTTTACCTAATAAAGACGACCTCATTAACCGTTTAAGTAACTCCACTGTCTTCAGTAAATTTGACCTTAAATCTGGTTTCTGGCAAGTTGCAATCCACCCAGATGATAGGTACAAAACCGCATTCACTACCCCATTCGGTCATTATGAATGGAATGTCCAGGCCTTTGGCCTAAAAAATGCTCCCAGTGAATTTCAGAATATTCTCAATGATATTTTGAACCCTTTCAGTCATTTTATTGTCGTCTACATCGATGATATTCTCATTTTTTCCAATTCCATTGAAGAACACATTAAACACTTGAAATCGTTCTTCAAAACAGTTAAGGATAACGGACTTGTTCTTTCACCTTCCAAATGCAGCTTGTTTCAAGCTAAAGTTCGGTTTCTTGGTCTATTTATTTATCGCGGACTCATACAGCCTATTGATCGAGCTATTCAATTTCTTGTGATTCCCGAGATAAAATTACCAATAAAACCCAAGCTACTTGAGAGATTTACAGGCTCGCTTCAATTATATTGGCAAGTTCTATAAAAATCTCAGGAAGATTTGCAAACATCTCTTTTAGCGTTTATAGGACAATCCTCCTCCATGGACTGACATTCATACTTACGTCATCCAACAAGTTAAAAGATATGTCAAGACTTTGCCTTGCCTTGGCATCTCCAACGATCTACTTTTCAAAATCGTTGAGGCCGATACTCTCGACATCGGTTTGGAGGTATTCTAAAGCAAAAGTTAACTCTCAACTCCCGAGCAAATTGTCCGCTTTCATTACGGTGCATGGAATAATACACAATTAAATTACAGTACTATTAAAAAGGAAATACTTTCTTTAGTATTATGTATTAATAAATTTCAAAGTGATCTATTAAATCAAAAAAAATTTAGTTCAGTATTGATTGCAAATTAACAAAAAAATATGTTTTAGAAAAGATGTTGAAAACCTTGCCTCCAAACATTCTTTTTTGCTAGATGGCAAGCCCTATTAAGCATCTTTGATTTTGAGATTGAATACATCAAAGGCGATAACAATTCAATTCTGATTTTCTCACTTGAGAATTTATCAATCTGTACTATTCAATGACGTGAGTTTTAGAGGAGCATCTTCCTCACTTGCGGATAAATCGCCTCTACGAGGCCCAAGTAATCAACCCAGAGAGGAACCTTGGTTCCTCATCCAATAAACCAATTTATCAAACCACCAATAAGTTTACCGGTCTTGATACGATTCCCAAGCCTTTACTGATTCGGCCTTAGCGATAACTCAATCCCGACCGACCTTTTTGCCGGCCCGATTTAAAAGCCTCCGGTTCAAACCCCAGTCATCCTCCTGCTGATATATGCTCAAATGGACCACTCACCTGTTTCATATTGAACCCCATATGAAACCTGTTGAAGACCCAAGCAAATTAGTAACCCAGTTCTTTCCCTCTGGATGGCATTTCCAGCCCCTTGCTCCTTATAAATCCCTTGTGTATTATAAGGATATCTTACTTGAAACTGAGTCAATCTTCATTAAACCTATTTATGCCAATAACGACAAAACCAAAGTTCTTTATCATTCTTTGTATATTAAATAATTCATTCTGATTACAGATTGGGGAAAACATCCTTCAAATCTTATGCAGCTATCTAATCAGGATAACTCTTATTGTTATTATGATTATATAGAAGCATGGTATAAAGTTTTCCTTTTTCAAAATGAGTCTCACAGTCATTCATGGTTTCTTTCAATTCGACCATAAATTCAAGAGTCAATTCCCTTACTAGTTCTTTCACTGGTGGATAAGGTTTGGATCCACTTATGACCTCCTTCCCGAAACACTGAAAGTTCAACTTAACCATTTCTGCATTCATAGTAAACACAATCCCAAAAACGATGGTGTCCCTATCGTTCTTCAATTTGTTAGTAAGTATAAGATTCCCTGGATTCTTAAATGGCAGTATAACATTGTACCCCCAACTAAAGTAAAAGATCCTCAGTTCTTAGTAACTTCTACATTAGAGCCATTTCCCCTTCTCTCCCGTCAGTTCTTCGTTAAATGGTGGGATAAATTTGATGTTAATAGAATTGTTAGTCAAGTCCAGTTAGAGTTTCCCACCACTCCTCTCAAGGTTCTTCCAGTTTCATCCAAAGAACCTTCCAATCAGTTAAAAGAGTCAAAACCCAAAAAATCTAAGTCAAAGAAATCCAATGTCAGTCCTACTGGTTCAACGTGTTCCCGTAGCGTTTTAGATTTCAAAGACTGCTCCAGTAAAGAGTTGATAATAATTGCCCAGCCACTTAACAAAAGAATTGACGAAGCCTTACATGAGGAAGCTTCTGTTTATTCTTCTTCCTCCCAGAGTGATTCGATCGGCCGGTTTGCGGTGATGATGGTGATTATGATCCATATGGCACCATCAATCTGAGGATGCTCAAGACTCATTTGCACGACTTTCCGGTCACATGCGCTACCCCCTGCAGACCATTCGATCAAAGAATCGCTTTTCCATAAAGCGGCTCCATTCATGTTCACTGCACCCCAAGTGACCTTTAAAGTCAAAAGATGTTCTTTCTTTTCCACCAAAAGCATCTCTTTGAGTCAAAGTTATCGACCTCTTCGTCAAAAAGTTGTTGAAAGCATCCATGAATAGTAAAAAAAAATCAAAGACCTTGTAGCTGCTTTGTTCATCAATAGTAAAAGTTGTCTGTAATCATTTACTTTTGTAATAGTAACTTTGTAATAGTTCTTTTCTTATTCTATAAAAGGAATCTGAACTTAGTTCGTCAGGCAGACTTCGGAACTTAGTAAGACTCTGAGTTCCTTCTCAGACGAATCTTAGGTTTCTACCACTGTTTAGCCTACTTAACCCCCTCTTCTCTTCTTCTTAAATGTTCTAAATTTTAAGTTAAATTAATTATTAGTTTACTTGTATATAGCTTCAATTATCAATAAAATTGTTTTATTTAGTAATCAATTTGTGTGATCCATCAATATGCACTACTCTGTTCTTTATACTTCTCTTTTGATTATATGCTTCCGCCCCCAAATGGTATATATATATATATATATATATATATATATATATATATATATAATATAACTTAAACCTGCCATATGAATCATGTCACACCACATGAATCACTTGACTTATATGTTATAACAGGATAATATGTTTGTCACCTGACTTATATGTTTGTTAATGATAACATGTTTGTTAACACTTAACAGGATAACACTTAACACCACATGTCAGCGCAAATCACAGAAAATATATATAATAAAGTTATTTCAAAACCACGGAATTTCAAAAAAAAAGTTATTTCGAGAATTGATTTCATTTTTTTAAATAAATTTTATATAATAAATTATGCCCAATTAAATTGTTCTAAACACATATCAACATACATATCAAATTAAAACAATTAATAATTTGCATAAAGGTTTGGCCCTGATACCACTGTTAGGTTTGTAATATTCATGAACGCAATCAAATTACACAAAATAAACGGAAGCGTGAAAAATCAGATTTTTAAAATTTTACAAACCATATACCCAGATCATCATTTATGCACAATTATTAATTAAACGAAAAATACGAAGAACAAGAATCATACCCTTGAAGATTCAAGTTTCCTCAGGTACAAGTTCACCTTCAATCCTTTTCGCGTTCATCTTGAATCCACCGGGTTTGGTTCCTTCTTTTGGTCAACGTTAGCCACCCAAGTGTTTGGCCTCTAGAGGTGATCCACCAAGGAAGAAGAAAGATTCAAGAAGATGAGTGTTTGGCAAAACCCTAGTTTTTCTATCTCTCCTAGAAAAGGAGTGTGCCCTCCAACTATTGAAATTACGTATTCTGTAAAAACGTCAACCACCCCCACCCATAATAAGACTCCCCTTATTTATAGATGTGGGCAACCCTCCTTAACAATTAAGGATTTGGTTTTATTTTATTAATTAAACTCCTTTAATTAATTAAGCTCCTACTCTTATTAGGAATAATTAATTAAACTCTTTTAATTAATTAGTCTCCTAATACTATTAGGAATTTATGAGAGTACTTTTATTAATTAATTCCCAAACTCCTTTAGGAATTAAATAATAATAATAATAATAATAATAATAATAATAATAATAATAATAAGACTCCTCTTATTAATTTATATTTAATATTTCCAAAATATTAAATAATAAATATTAAACTATTTAATTTATTCTATCACCATAGATTAAATTAAATATACTTAACTTAATATTACGATTATGCCATTAACTTCTTAAATAATTATTCTTCCTTTTATGGTATGACCCTTTAGGTTCTCCATATTAAACCGGTTGTGAATAAATCAATTAGAATAATTTTAATCTTATTTAAATAAATAAATTAAACTATTAATTTATTTAAATAAATAATATTTATTCTACAATAGGGATAAGCCTCCCTAGAGATCAACGACTTTTCAGATAATATAGATTTCAACATTAATCATAAAAGAACCTTTGAGTAAATAGTTACCGTACAATCCAATTCTTCCACCATACAATGTCCCAATTAAATATAAGACATGAAATTACTGTCAAGTCTTATTTTATTTAAATATACGTATTTAGACTCTTAAATGCACAACTCCAAATAATGCATATTAGAAACTCCTTTCTAATTTCATTCTACCTTGGCCAAGGACTACTGGGTTGTCATTTATCGAATCACATATGACATTTCTCTTCTTTTACTAGAAGTAGTAGATTCTTTATTGATCATTCATTATCTCCATGTACAACTTATTATACCCAAACATACCCTTTGATATACCCTAAGGGTCTTAAGGAATAAGTCAAAGTATAACTCATCATACACAAGATACTATGATGATCTCAAGTCCAAGGATTACTTGTACTACTATCACTATAGAAATTTCTATTGACAGGCAAGTAAAACTCCATTAGGTATTCCTTAGCAAGCCACGTTCAGTGAACTTATTCTCTAATAAGCTCCTACATACTTGCTTTAGTGCCTCCATACAAATGATCATGAGATCAATCATCCTCATCCAATGAGCAAGCAACGTATGTACTAATCTATCCGAATTCACTAATCCCCAATTAAGTAATTGTGTTAAGTAATTAATGATATGTGTTATTAATTATAACCTAATTAGGGAAAACCATAATGAATAATTAGAAACCCTAATTACTAAATTGGAAAACCTAATTCCTAAATTAACAATTTTAATTAGGAATCATTAATCCTAATTAGCAAGCCCTAATACGATTAGGAAATCTTAATATAATTAGGAAATCCTAATTATAATTTAGAAATCTTAATTTTTCCATTTTAAATCCTAAATTGGAAATCCTAAAAAATTAATTTATAAACCCTAAGGGTTAAACCCTAAGGGTTGGATCAAAAGACATTTGTGCCATTAAAATTGGAAGCTAAATGACCATAATGCCCTTTTTACAATTCTTTAATGTGTTGGAGTGTAGACCTAGCCCCATTATTGGTTGTTCACCAACTCTAGCTCTAGCCATGTGCCATATATTTCCCAAATTAACAGCTATATCTGCCAAATGCAATGAATCAAAGCTTTAAAACTTAAAACTTAAGTAAAGTAACTTACTTTACTTCTCATTTTCTCTAAGACCCTTCTCTCTCTAAGATTTTGAAATATAGAGTGAGAGGGAGTGATAAACTAAACCATGATCAGAACTCAAGGATCAAAGCTAGAAAAGGTATAACCCTGATTTGAAATCTGATCTTGTATGTTATGTTAGATGTTAAGTTTTTGTGTTAAAATAGGTAGTATGTAGTGTTAATCAGTGATCTGGGTTGGTAGATAGTGGATCTATAACATTTAGATGCACGAATTTGAAGTTTTCAAAAATCAGGAAAATTTTAAAATGTTGTCTAACAAGCAAATGTCAGGGTTCACAGATCTCAATCTGTTAATGGTTAGGTGTGTTTTATGTTATGGATCTGTTCTATGCCACGTGAACTATGATCTGGAACTGGAATCGGGTTCATATCATGTCTACATCTTAAGTTACGAGTTATTAAAGTCAGTTGACCAAAAACGAAAATTGGAAATCTGGGTAAACCCTGAAACCTAGAAAGCTTGACGACCATTTTTGAAGGCTCTGATCTTGCTTGTGTTTGATAGTTAGACCAAGTTGTTGTTTTGATGTTGTAATATGACATAAGAACTCCACATTCATACCTTTATATCACCCAGATCATGCATATAGTGAAAGATAATCAAGGTCAAAGTAGGTTGATCGATCTACCTTATGAAGTTTCTGGAAAACCCAAAACCTTCAAGAATAAATTTTCTGTCAGAGTTTGACCGGCTTAGATCTCTCTCGTGTGTTGATAAAATGTGATACAAGTGTTGTAGGATTGTTCTTTGACATGTTTACTAAAAGTATGAACCTTTAAAACACAATAAGCAAGCTCAGGATGCAAGTTATGGAGATCATAAGTGGCCAACTCGGATTGTTCTTCATTTCTGGAACCCAGAAATGAAGAACAGCTTCTGACAAGTTTTTCTGAAGCTTAAATCTCTCAGCTGCGTTACAGTTTGGTCATGAAATCGACTGATAATTTTAGTATTACATGTATACTACAACATTAAAACAAATACAAACCCAGATAGCATCAAGATCATAGGAATTAAACTGGTCAAACATAGCACCTTAGTCACTCACATAAATATCTGGGTTTGGCCAAGAACAACTATAGCGACGGTTTTGTCGCTATAGGCGGCCTTTAGTGACACTTAATTTCTGAAAATTATTATTTTATTTAATAAATAGATAAAAATAGTTTTAAATTATTAAAAATTCCTAATAAATTCCAAAAAATTATTTTAAAGCCTGAAAATGGGTTTTTAATAATTTTGAATATATTTCATAAATATTTAATATTTTGGAATATTAATGATATTTAATTTATTTAATTATAATATTAAATAAATTACTTAAAAAGATTTTAATATTTGAAAAATCATTTAAAATTATATTATGGTATAAGAAAATATTTGAAGTTATTTTAATAAATTTTAATATTATGTGGTGAATTTCATTAATTAATTAATATTAATGATAATTAATTTATTTAATAAATCTATTAAATAAATTATGGAAAAATAAATTATTGATTAAAAATTATATAAAAATAATTTAAGTATTATAAAAATATTTTTAAGTTATAAAATATAACTTTTAATATTTTGACAAGAAAAAATTAATACTTAATATTAATGGCAATTATTGGATAACTGATTTAATCGCTTAAAAATCATTTAAATATGATTTTAAGGTATTAAAATACTTTGATATATTATAAATATATTAAAATATTATGTTATAATTTTCATTAATATTTAATATTAAATAAATATTAATGATAAAGGAATTATATGGTATTTAAACCATATAAATAAGATATTAATGATTGAAAAATCATGATAAATGGTAATAATTATCTGAAAATTATTACGAGCCTATGAAAATTATTATGACTAAAATGAAAATTGTTTAAGTTAATTGTTAAGTATGTAGACCTAGTCTTAGCAATATTAGGCTCGATAATTATCTGACTAGACTGTCGAGATGTCGAAATTTTGTCGGGTTCAACTCAGACTGAAATAGTTTGACTTGATACTGAGTCTTAGGTAGTTTGTGGACTGATAGGGTTATGTGTTATGCGTTTAGGTTATTCTATGAATATATATAGTAGTATTATACTGTGATGATATTATTCTAATATTTAGAGATCAGTATTATCGATATTAGGTTTTCAGACAAAGCTAAATAAATTGTGTAGCAGTAATCGGCGATAAAGGCAAGTTTTCTTGAACTATTTTTTTTAACTTGTGGTTAATCATTGTTGATTACCATTTTTATGGTTTAATAAATCGTACTCAGTGCATATTGCATGTATTCATCAGGCATGAAAGGCTAATCACCTTCATTACCATTCGATCTAGATATAAATGACATGTTCATATTCAATATTCATTCAGCTATGAAAAATTGTCCACGCTAGTTCACAATTATATTGTTGAATGTTAGTCAACTATTATTCAAAATCTTTACATCATGATATATCCTTAATTTATTGAACTTAAACTTGCTGGGAAAACTTGTTGCTCACCCTTGCTATATCATGATAAATATTGGAGATTAGGCGAATACGTCGGATACAAGGAAAAGTCAAAGCCAAGTTCAACTTGGGAATATATGTGCATCTAGATTTATAACAGTAATGTATGATAATAACAATGTATGTTAGATAGGATATTGATTCAGGTATTATGTGAAGGTTCTCGACCTTGAGATTAGTGTGTAATGTTTAATGAATAAACAATTTATGTTTATATCTTCCGCAATAGTTTTAGAAATAGTACACCAGATCCTTGGTGTTTAAGACCCAGATCTGGGGCTGCTACAGTTGGTATCAAAACTGTAGGCTATGAACCTTAGGTAGGGTTACCTGAGACTAATAACCGCAATAATTAGGATTAGGTTTAACTCAAATAGAGTTAGTGTGTCGGTAAGATTCAAAGATGAATCTCGGCGGATTATAAAGACACGGAGTTCACTAACTCTGATAATAAAGGTGAACAATAATGTTGAATAGATAGAGTTTAAAAGACTAAAAGTACAGGAATAGGATATCATAAAATAAAATAATCATAGTATCGAAATGAATCGTAATATATACGATGAGATCACCCCGTCATCTGATAATGTTATAACAAGGAAAAGGATCAATCAAATGATTGAAAAGTTCACAGCAAAGATTGTTGTGTGTCAGTAGTACTACGAATTGGTACAGATTTAGGAAAGGATTATGAATACGAGTTGAATAAAATTCGCATTGAGAAGGGAGTTAAGATTAGGTGGGGATTTCAATGGAGGACCCATGTCAGTAGCTGAGTTGTATGATTCCATGTTATGGGCGGGGAATTGTACTTGGTGTAAAACCACTTAGTTTCTGGTACTGATAATCATTGAAATGTTTGTGGCACGCTATTTGCTATATACCTGTTTAGAAGGTGATTCTTTTCTCAGGTGTATAATAGATAGGTAGGGTATAGGTAGAGAATATAGGATTAAGTACGAGTTCTTAAAACTCATACTTATGGTAAGTTCGTGGCTCATGATTATATGAAATGTATCAGGAATAAGCATGTGAATAATATTCCTGTTTATATATGATTTGATTATGATATATATATATATATATATATATATATATATATATATATATATATATATGAATGAATGAATATGCAAGTATGCTTGCATTAAGAAAAGCTGTAAAGTCCTTTGATAGATAATAGAAATATATGTACAAGGACTTAGAATGAATTGATCAAATGTGTTAGGTTGATCCTATATAAGCAAAAAAACTTTGTAAAGTCCTTAAAAAGAAATGATGTTCAAGGACTATAAATATAGAAAGATCAAGCATGTTAAGTTGATCGTATGATGTAATAGATAGGCTTGTCAGATCGTCGAGCACTGCACCAGAAATCGTAGTCTGCCAGGAGAGTCAAGGAAAACTTGAGAGCTATCGAGGCAGAATCGTAGTCTGTATGATAGTTGATCTCAGAGTTCGTAGACTTCCAGGAGAGACGAGGAAGGATCGTAGTGTGTTGAGGAGAACTTCCTCAGGACCATAGTCTGCTAAGGAAGTCATATTCTGAATCGTAGAGACAGCCTGCCTACAAGCCGACCGAGTATCTGCCAAAGCTAAGTAAAGAATCATAGACTACACTCAGAGTCGTAGAGTCTACTAATCCTACCAGAGGCAGAGATTGTAGTCGAGCAAGATCAGATGAAGACAACAAGCACAATGACGAAAATCGTAGAGTGTCAAGATCTGATCTCGGAGTCGTAGTGTCCGCACAGCCAAAGCTGAATCATAGAGTGCAGAACTAAGACCTTAACAGATGTGCTCATAATGCCAAGGCAGAATCATAGAGCAAATACGATTCTCAATGAATGAGCACTCCCAGAATATCCAAAGGAATGAAGCCTCTGGTTGTGCTTTCATATAGATCGTCCCACCGAAAGGAAACTAGAGAGCACTCAACGAATGGCATGCAAGCTAACAGAAGATCTAAGCACCAACCCAATCAGCATCAAGATTGAGTTGTGAAGCCATTCGAGATGAAGTCTTCCACAAGGAGATCAGAAGAAGACTTCAGAATCGACTAAGAAAAGTCAAGAATCGCGATGAGTCGTGTAAGTAAAGAAGACAACGATCTTGGAAGTTACCAGGTTCGTACTGTTTGCCAAACAAAGAAAGAACTGATGGAGTGCATACAGAGATATTGGACAACTTCTGAAAAACAAGGCTAAAGAGATTAAGCATTGGGTCAGTCCATTGATGATAAGTGAACGGGAGATCACAAGGAGAAAGCGAGCTGGACACGCCACAAATCTAAAGTGTCTTGTTATTCAGAAGGGGCCAGAGCAAGAAGTCAAGCCATCCGTATCTAAGAGCGGCCGAGGCAAACAGAAGTGTTGAAGCACTGCACAAGAGAAGGAAGAGGTGTTCTACATTGAAGATAAAATCAACACTCTTCAAGATCATAATATTGTCTCTACCAGTCAACAAGACACTACGATCAGGTCCATGAAGATATGCATCAGAATCGTAGAGTTCGAATAGCTGAAGACTAAAGCATTGGCAACGGTTCAATCTGAAGGGTAATATTCGGACAAGAGCTTATTGAGAGCATCGATGCAAGGACAACCTCTGATCGAGAAATCAGAAGGGTGAAATAAATTCAT
This sequence comes from Panax ginseng, assembly GCA_020205605.1. Taxonomy (NCBI): domain Eukaryota; kingdom Viridiplantae; phylum Streptophyta; class Magnoliopsida; order Apiales; family Araliaceae; genus Panax; species Panax ginseng. The sequence goes on from CM035132.1 coordinate 151,837,978, forward strand.
TGACCTGCCCAAGATATCAAAGTGACATATCTGACAGGGTTGGTGAAACAGCAGACTGTAGTGTCAGGAAGTCAGAAAAAGATGTCATGTCACATCTGCAGTCTGCACCAAATAACTCGAGATCTGCGAGGCAATTTCAATAGCTTCCAACAGCTTCTTTCCAATGGAAAGATTGGGAAGTATTATAAATCAACAGAGCTTCAAAGATCTAGAAGAGCTGATGATTGGATTGTTGCAGAATCGTTGAGTTGGTGAATGCTATTGTTGACTCTACGAGTTCCACCAAAGATCAATAGAACAAGTCTCAGTGACAGTGAGACTACCAAGGTGGAAGTGAAGCAGCTTTGAAGAAGGACTCATACAGATCAAAGCTTCACTCAACAAAGATGAGAATGCCACTAATGATGGCAGCCAAGCTGAGAGCCGAGAAGGCCAAAAAGATAGCATTCAGAAAAGTGGCTAAGTACAAAGAAGATCAAGAGAGCCACTCTACAAATCACCAAGAACCGAAAGCTAAAACTGAACAAGTGCAGAACCATATCTGCAAAGTATTTAAGAAGGGTTCAGGGATTACTAAGTGCCAGACGAAGACTACTAAAAGCACAGAGACTTAGCAAACCCAGATGGTGATGGTGCACAGCTGACATCAGATGAAGATAAGCTGAAGAGAGTAAAGATCAGCTGCACCAAAGAAGATGTGGTCTGGACTCGAAGCTGAAAGCAAAGAGGATCACACTAAGCTGCTAAGTACAAAAGATGTTCAGAGCTTAATGACATCTTAGTAGCTCAGCACCAACAACAACAAGAAGCCAGGGCCTGAGGGGTCCTTGTCCGGAGGGACTAAATGAAGTTCCAAGTCTGTTGGGCTTGAAGAGTTCCTAAGGAACTAGAGAAGTTCCAAGGTTGCTGGCCTTAAAGAGTTCTTAGTGAACTGAAGTCCCAAGACTGTTGGCCTTGAAGGAATCTTAGTGATTTAGGGTGCTGCCCTTCCTTAGTGGAAATCCTGCTGGTTGAAAGCAGAAGAGTGGATTAGGAGCTTGAGTCTTTGAACCACTTAAAACCCCCTATGTCTTTTACTTTAAGTCATTTACATTATGTACACTAACTACTATAACTGCTATGTATGTTATAACCGCTACTAATCGAACTAACTCTCTCTACTAACAATGTATGTATGATTATGAATATATCAATGAAGGGATCTTTTACTTATTCCATTTGTGCTTGAAAAGATTCTTATGTTTGTCACATGCTAAATTATTAGCAATACAAAGTAAATCAGAAAAGTATTGAAATTAAAAAGGATCTACTCAACCCACCCCCCCACCTTCTAGAGCTATTGTGCCTTTCGGGAACTAACAAAATGTTTATGAACCCCTCAACAAATAGTAGCCAAAGGTCTAACTAGGACAAGTTATTAAACTCATATGGTTGTGGAAAGTTCCTGAACTCATAAGTGTGGTAAGTTTGATGAACTGGGTATAGTTTTGTGTGAATGGAGTATTGAGGATAATAGGAATATATAGAATGTTTAAGCAATTGATCAGTAGTGGAGACATAGGTTTTCCAAAACTCCTAGCTATGCTAGACTTCGTACTTTTTGGACATCAAGCTAAATATGCACTATGTGTTTTTGAAAATGAATTTTTATTCTCAATTTATGGTGACCCTTTTGTATGTGTGGACTTCGGGACACCGACACATTGTTACATGTTGAAATGATAAAACTGATTTACAATGATTTTTGAACGGTTTATAGTATAGTCTATTTTATTTGTTTCGGCTAGACGAAAATGATTTGAAACATCAAAATGTGTTTTATTCATCATTATTAGGCCATGTAACCTGGTATAAAGATGATAAAAGTTGATGGAGTTATAAATACAAGAATACTTAGTGTTAAATTCGATCTAAAAATCGTTGTCCCACTATTGTATAATGTGTTATGACAAAGTCACACAATGACGGCATCCTCAAACGGGCTGTTAAATACAGTACGGTATCATGACGTCATTTTCAAAATTTTAATTTGCCAATGGGGTTTTGGCTATACATTAATATTTTGTTTGAAATTGATTATTAATATGAGTCTAAGCTATTTGATTCGGCTAGACCAATGTTTATGAAAATTCTAAGCGTTCTTTGAAAACTTTCCTGAACCAAATTGTTTTGGTGCGGATTCTGATAAAGACTGAGGTAAGAAAATTTTGTACGCCCAAGGCGGATAGAGGGAACGGGGAAAAATTGTTCCAACCAACAGTACTTGGCCAATACAGGGCATACCGAGTTAATTACCCTATGTGTCTGTAAGTTATGACGGTTTTGCGGATGAATTTCTATATAACCTTTTCGAAAATGACAGATAATAGTCTATATGACTCCTCAGCACTATTTGAAAATTTTTACTTTTGTGAGGAATGTATTGGGTAACATGTGAGGCTGTGTATGAATGGTATAGGTATGCAAGGTATAAGGTGTAAGTTAAATTTCGGGGATAAAATTCTTAGAAGAAGAGGTGAATGTGACGACCCAAGAATTTAGACAATTTATTTAAATCTTAAATGATGGATTAAAGGTTAAATAATAGACCTAGACAGAAAATAAGTATATGGATTTGACATTTCTGTGAAGGAATTTTAAGGATTTCAAAATTCTGTGAAGGAGTTTGGTGGATTTAAAATTTTTGGTGAAGGCTTACAAGGTTAAGTGTATAAGTGTATATGTTCTGTGTGTATGGTCATATATGTGTATAATATGTGGTTAAAAGGTCAAGGATTGATCAGATAATCTATATTAGTGATAAACCCTATTAGATATCAAGAACATCGACATTCAGATAAGAAACCCTAATACCGGCTCTGGAAACCCTAATTTCAGTTTATGGAATCCAAAACCCTAACCGGAAATATTAAAACCCTAATTTGAAATTAAAATCGGAATTTAAGACGGTTAAGTAATTGTGTTAAGTGATTAATGATATGTGTTATTAATTATAACCTAATTAGAGAAAACCCTAATGAATAATTAGAAACCCTAATTATTAGAAACCCTAATTACTAAATTGGAAAACCTAATTGCTAAATTAGCAATTTTAATTAGGAATCATTAATCTTAATTAGCAAGCCCTAATACGATTAGAAAATCTTAATATAATTAGGAAATCCTAATTATAATTTAGAAATCTTAATTTTTCCATTTTAAAACCTAAATTGGAAATTCTAGAAAATTAATTTATAAACCCTAAGGGTTGGATCAAAAGACATTTGTGCCATTAAAATTGGAAGCTAACTGACCATAATGCCCTTTTTACAATTCTTTAATGTGTTGGAGTGTAGATATAGCCCTATTATTTGTTGTTCACCAACCCTAGCTCTAGCCATGTGCCATATATCTCCCAAATCAGCAGCTATATCAGCCAAATGCAATGAATCAAAGCTTTAAAACTTAAAACTTAAGTAAAGTAACTTACTTTACTTCTCATTTTCTCCAAGACCATTCTCTCTCTAAGATTTCGAAATATAGAGTGAGAGGGAGTGATAAATTAAACCATGATCAGAAGTCAAGGATCAAAGCTAGAAAAGGTATAACCCTGATTTGAAATCTGATCTTGTATGCTATGTTAGATGTTAATTTTTTGTGTTAAAATAGGTTATATGTAGTGTTAATCAGTGATCTGGGTTGGTAGATAGTGGATCTATAACATCTAGATGCACGAATTTGAAGTTTTCAAAAATCTGGAAAATTTTAAAATATTGTCTAACAAGCAAATGTCAGGGCTCATAGATCTCAATCTGTTAATGGTTAGGTGTGTTTTATGTTATGGATCTGTTCTATTCCATGTGAACTATGATCTAGAACTGGAATTAGGGTCAGATCATGTCTACATCTTAAATTATGAGTGGTTAAAGTCAGTTGACCAAAAACAAAAATTGGAAATCTGGGTAAACCTAGAAACCCAGAAAGCCTGATGACCATTATTGAAGGATCTGATCTTGCTTGTGTTTGATAGTTAGACCAAGTTGTTGTTTTGATGTTGGAATATGACATAAGAACTCCACATTCATACCTTTATATCACCTAGATCATGCATATAGTGAAAGATAATCAAGGTCAAAGTAGGTTGACCGATCTGCCTTATGAAGGTTTCTGGAAAACCCAAAACCTTCAAGAACAATTTTTTTGTCAGAGTTTGACCGGCTTAGATCTCTCTCGTGTGTTGATAAAATGTGATACAAGTGTTATAGGATTGTTCTTTGACATGTTTACTACAAGTATGAACCTTTAAAACACACTAAGCAAGCTCAGGATGCAAGTTATGGAGATCATAAGTGGCTAACTTTCGATTTTTCTTCATTTCGAAAACCCGAAATGAAGAAACGACTTTCAACAAGTTTTTCTGAGCTTAAATCTCTCAGTTGTGTTATAGTTTGGTCATGAAATCGACTGATAGTTTTAGTATTACATGTATACTACAACATTAAAACAAATACTAACCCAGATAGCATCAAGATCATAGGAGTTAAACTGGTCAAACATAGCACCTTAGTCACTAACATAAATATATGGGTTTGGCCAAGAACACTGAAGAACACCTATAGCGACGGTTTTGTCACTACAGGCGCCCTTTACTGACACTTAATTTCTAAAAATTATTATTTTATTTAATTAATAGATAAAAATAGTTTTAAATTATTAAAAATTCCTAATAAATTACTAAAAATTATTTTAAAGCTTGAAAATGGGGTTTTAATAATTTTGAATATATTTAATAAATATTTAATATTTTTAGAATATTAATGGTATTTAATTTATTTAATTATAATATTAAATAAATTACTTAAAAATAATTTAATATTTGAAAATTTATTTAAAATTATATTATGGTATAAGAAAATATTTTAAGTTATTTTTAACAACTTTTAATATTATGTGGTGAATTTCATTAATTAATTAATATTAATGATAATTAATTTATTTAATAAATGTATTAAATAGATTATGGGAAAATAGAATTAATGATTTAAAAATTATACAAAAATAATTTAAGTATTATAAAAATATTTTAAGTTATAAAATATAACTTTTGATATTTTGACATGAAAAAAAATTAATATTTAATATTAATGACAAATATTGGATAACGAATTTAACTGTTTTAAAAATCATTTAAATAAGATTTTAAGGTATTAAAAATACTTTAATATATTATAATATTATGTTATGATTTTTATTAATATTTAATATTAAATAAATATTAATGATAAAGGAATTATATGGTATTTAAAGTATATAAATATGATATTAATGATTGAAAAATCATGATAAATGGTAATAATTATCTGAAAATTATTACGAGCCTATGAAAATTATTATGACTGAAATGAAAATTGTTTAAGTTAATTGTTAATTGTGTAGACCGAGTCTTAGCAATATTAGGCTCGATAATTATCTGACTAGACCGTCGAGATGTCGAAATTTTGTCGGGTTCAACTCAGACTGAAATAGTTTGACTTGATACCGAGTCTTAGGTAGTTTGTGGACTGATAGGGTTATGTGTTATGTGTTTAGGTTATTCTATGAATATATATAGTAGTATTATAATGTGATGATATTATTCTAATATTTGGAGATCAGTATTATCTATATTAGGTTTTCAGCAAAAGCTAAATAAATTGTGTAGCAGTAATCGGCGATAAAGGCAAGTTTTCTTGAACTATTTTTTTTAACTTGTGGTTAATCATTGTTGATTACCATGTCTATGGTTTAATAAATCGTACTCAGTGCATATTGCATGTATTTATCAAGTATGAAAGGCTGATCACCTTCATTACCATTCGGTCCAGATATAATTGATATGTTCATATTTAATGTTCATTCAGCTATGAAAATTTTTCCATTCTAGTTCACAATTATATTGTTGAATGTTAGTCAACTATTATTCAAAATCTTTCCATCATGATATATCCTTAATTTATTGAACTTAAACTTGTTGGGCAAACTTGTTGTTCACCCTTGCTATATCATGATAAATATTGCAGATTAGGCGAATACGTCGGATACAAGGAAAAGTTAAAGCCAAGTTCAGCTTGGGAATTTATGTGCAGCTAGATTTATAACAGTAATGTATTATAATAACAATGTATGTTAGATAGGATATTGATTCAGGTATTATGTGAAGGTTCTCGACCTTGGGATTAGTGTGTAATGTTTAATGTATAAAAAATTTATGTTTATATCTTTCGCAATAGTTATAGAAATAGTATATCAGATCCTTCGTGTTTAGGACCCGGATCTGGGGCTGCTACACATACTAGCATGTTTAAATGTTATGCATAACGTAGGGTACTTAGGGTGATCACTTTTTGTACTCATTTTATTGGATTTTCTGAAGTTCTTAGTCCTTAGTGACTGCCCAGTGTTAACTATTCTTGAACTTTGGTATGATTGACTCTTTAAATCTTGTTGATATCTTTCAGTCCATAGTGACCTTTATTGAGAATTGTTGAGAATTCTTGAACTATTATTCACTATTATACCCATGCGATGGAACTTTATAATTGTTCACCCTTTTTGTGATATTACTTGCTGGGCAAATTTGTTGCTCATCCTTTCTTCCCTTAAAACATTTAATTAAGCCAGAACGTGGTGAACCCTCAGGCAAGGACAAGGGTAAAGAGAAGGCTTTGGAGTAACTATGTTCCTTAGTATTAGGAATGTACTATTATTATGTTGCAGGAAGACTTGTTTACTATGATGTAATAAGTTATATTTAAATTAAGTTAAAATGTTGTAGTAATGGTTGCGAGACCTTGGCAAAAGAATAATTATGTTATGACAATATAATTTATTCTACTTTTCGTTGTGTGAGATTTTAATTTACTATTAGAGATAGAACGTGATGAACCAAATTCAAGATATGAGTATCTGAATTTGGGGCCGTCACAGAGACAACCTCGGGAGATCAAGTCCAACCCCGGAGATAACCCCGGGAGATCAAGTCAAACCCTGGATATAACCCCGGGAGTTCAAATCCTAGCCTCGGAGACAATCCCAAAAAATCAAATCAAGCCTTAGAGACAACCCCGGAAAATCAATCCAAACCTCGGAGAAAACTCTGGGAGATCAAACCAACCTCAGAGACAACCCTGAAGACTGTTAAAAGTTAACAGCAGTCCAATCTCGGAGACAACCCTGAGAAAAGATGGCTACAACTGCATCAAGCTCAGAACCAACCCGAGAGTGGAAAATAGTAATTTTGCCAACTCAACATCAATTCAACCCAAATCACTGCAAAAGAAGTCACGTCAAACCATAACATCAATCCCGAGTTAAAACACCACAAGACAACTCAACGGATGGACTGTGAAAACTCAAAGATCAGGTCATGGACCCATCTTCCCGGATTTAGAAAATGTCAAATCTCATGTCATTGTGTATCTCTCATCAAGGACTTTCTGGAAAGGTATAGCATTCCTCCATCGGATTTCCGGATTGAAAGCTATAAAGGTTCCAGCGGACAACGTATTGGCCCGAGTGCACGTACTTCGAGACAACAAAACAAACGGGGCTCGAGCCCACCCGGGCAGCCGCAGTCAAACCCGCGACTACTTTGGTCTATAAATAGACCCCCCCCCCCTCCCCATCAGCCAAAAAGATTAAAAAAAGGAAAAGAGAGAGAAAACTTTGTCCATTTCAGCTCTTAACCCATCCATTTCAGTTTCAGCTATAAATAAAATATATATCATTTGTTTTAACTATCATTCAATGTAAATCCATATTATTTAAATCTGTGGACTAGATTTATCTAAATCTAGCCATATTTAACTTTTAACCTGTTCAAAAGTTGTAAAACTGAAACTGTTGATCTAGAATAGCTAAGATTTATTTTAATCTAATTTTCTTTCTAGTTTTTGTAAACATTATGCAACCATGTGAGCCTAGGAGCCCTGGGATCTAAGATCTAGCTGACGAATCTAGATCTGGTTCCCATAATAAACCTTTTTCAGCTACACAACTAGCTTGTAAATTATTTGCGGTGTTTGGGCATCCTTTGATGGCTTTCATGTCCATAAGGAGTCCGACACTTCATATATATTATTTTGTCGAAGATACTTCGCATCTCAAAAATAAAATAAAATCAAGCCGAATACGGAATAAAATGAAAGTATCAAAGGCCTCAATTACTATGTGAGCATAAGGTTTTGAAAACCTATTTTCAAAATATCATTTCTGTGACGCCCCCAAAATAGGTCCACACAACCCATTATGAGTCGCCACATACATGATACATAATTCAAATACAACTTCATTCGTATAATTGTCGTGAAAAATACGACAACACATAAGATGTGAGTTTTAATACAAATATTGTCATGTAGACAATATCCAAACTTAAATAAAGTCCTCATTACAATTATTGTCACACTATTTTACACAATAGTGAGAACTACTATAAGAACCATCTTGGACTATTAATCCACTCCCCGACTAGTCCAAGCTACATTCTCGCCTCCTGAGAAGAACAATGGAACCAAAAGGAAAAGGGTGAGCTCAACTAGCCTAGTAAAGAATATTATAACTAAGATAATGTAAAAAAAATTATCCTTAGTCCTCAATAGGGAAAAATCTGATAGAATACAATAGACAACAAGTTTTAGATCAACAACTGCAGTGAAAATAGCAATCCATTAGAAGAGTCAACTAGAGCATGATGTCTACTATCTTCTATGATTTAAAAGTCCATCATCAATATTTTCTCCCTGTAACACAAGTCAATAATTATTTCCAATCAATGAATTATCTATGCACTACGGGCCAAAGATAATCGTTTGTATCACCAGTGGTCATGATCACGTCAAACACTTGTCCATCTATGCACTACGGGCCAAAGAAGACTTTCACCACAAACCTTTATCTGTAACATCAAAGGTCATGAATATACCAATACACAATTCCTGGTCATAATCATACCAATCAACAGTCCATCTTTGCACTACGAGCCAAAGATAACTTTCAGCACAATATAAGCACGAGGATGATGACAATGATATAAAGAAACAATCAAGTGAGATCAAGGATAAATATTAGAGATTTAAATTCAATTTATCCAGAATTCAAGAATATCCAAATTGTCAACACGATCACTAATTGTGGAGTAAAATTCAAGAATGATATTCATGTATCAAAAGTAATTTGGACAAAAAAGAAATTAATTTTATCGTGAATAGTACCCCGAATGAATAGTACTCGAATTAAAAGTACCCCGAATGAATAGTACCCTGAATGAATAGTATTATAAATGAATAGTACCCCAACATAAATAGTATCCCGTCATTTAATAAGAAAGTTCAGACCAATAGTAGAATGATACTAGATGAAGCACAAACTATTAAGAATATTACACTAATTTCAAGGGTGTTCACTATTTAATAATAAGGTTATGGAAACAAACAATAAATTTATACCATAAATGGAGAAATATTAAAGAAGACGATATCCCTTGATGAGTACAAAAGAAATGACATCTCATACGAGTATAAAAGAATATACGAAACTGCAAATGAATTTTCACCCGTTATGCGGTAATCCGCGTTGACAAATCATGTAAGACCCCAACTTTTTATAAATAAAATTGAATTTCTTCTATTAATTATTTTGAAATAGTAAGGAGTGGATTTGATTAATGTGATTAGTTATGGGTAAAATGTGCAAATTTTGCAAAATAAGTAAGTGGTTATAAAATATTCATTGTTGTCGGGGAATATTCATTTGGTCGTGGAATATTCTTATTATCGGTGAATATTCATACGACGGTGCAGCCATTTGTGGGCCCCATAATGGAAAATTATCGGATGAAGAAAATGACAAGTATGAGTTTTTTATAAATAATCTTGCGTAGTTGTTATTCTGAATTAACACTGTTGGAATACACAGTGGTTAAAGTACAAGATATGCTGCGGGTTGCACAAAGAAGACACCTGTATTTGCATGCGATTTTTGGATTACTGATTCTTACGTAAGAAGGCACTACTCAATAATTGCTACAGTAATTACTGTTCAATATTTTATTTTATTGATTCAATAATTGCTACGTTGATATTTTATATTATTGTTGTTTCAATAATTGTCACTGCACAGTATTTTCCATTATCAGATCAATAATTCATATTATTTGAATAATATTATTAGATATCATTATTGGCAATGTCTAAGGAAGTTTTATCTAGGAATGGAGTTTGGTCACCTAATTGCGCGCATTTGATGAAGAGAAATCCTTATCTGAAAGCCCCCTTCCTAGAGCGATCTGGTTCTCATTATTGTGATTCTGTAATATTATTTGTGAATAATTAATTATTGATATATATGATAAGGAAATATTTATTTTATGTGGATATAAATGAAGGAATTCATGTTGAGGTGTTTTATCAGTATTGTGTCGGAATTGAGGTGTTAAAAATCATCCGTATATGGATTTCGGTTATTTTTCGTTTAGAATTTGAAAAAACTTTCTTCTACAAAGTTGTAGAGAATTAAATTTTATATGGGATGGACATAGAATTCATATTTTTCTGATAAAAGGGCTATTTATTATGAATTATTGAAGTTTTGGAAATAAATGTTTTTAATTAAAAACATGGGTGGGCCCCACTTTTATTTTTTATGGAAAAATGCTGAGATTTCAAGTGTGGTGTGCGTGAATGGAAAAGGGTGAAAGCCACTAGTAGCAGGTTAGTCTACATTGGCGTTCTAGCATTTTTCTATAAATAGGGTGCTTAGTTAAAAATGAAAATCACACCAGAATAAGAAGTTTCTTTCTCTATAATATCGAGCGTATTTTTGTGAGTATTTAGATACTTTGAGAGTTATTAAGCAGTGTAAGTTTTCTTCAGTATTATATATGATATTTCAGTCAGAAGTACTATTCTTTAGAGGTAAGGGATGTTATTTTCTTCGTAAATAATGTTATTTCTTTCAATATCATTATATTAAAAAATTGGTATGAATTTTATTATGAAATTTTTACCTTTTCATGTCGATGTTACTATTCACGTATACGGCACTATTCATGAATACGATACTATTCACAAAGTATAATTTTTCTTGTGAAATTTCTACCTTTTCGTGTCGGGGTTACTATTCACGTATACAGCACTATTCACGAATACGGCACTATTCACAGAAAAATTAAATTTTCTTTTCTTTGTCCAAGTTGTTTGTTATGGTTCCTATCTTTGATTGGATCTATGTTTTGAACTTTATTCTTTAATTTTGCTCCACAATTGATTGTTATGGAGTATTCTTGAGCTTGGATAAACTAAATTACAAATCCCTAATCGTGTCCTTTATCTCACTGGATTCGTTCTTTAAAATATTTTTCATCATCCTCAGTCTTAAATGGTGATACTTGATGAATATCTTTGTCCTGTAGTGAAAAGATGAATGATTACCTGATGAATACCTTTGGCCCGTAGTGCAAAGATGGACAAGTATTGAGATGAACATGACCAACTGGTGATACAAATGAATATCTTTAGCCCGTAGTGCAAAGATGAATACTTGATTCAAGATGTATATTGATTGATGTTACAGAGATAAAATATTGATGATGGACTCTTAAATCATAGAAGATAGTTGACTTCATTATCTACTTAACTCTTCTAATGAATTGTTGTTTCCGTTACAGTTGTTGATCTAAAACTTGTTGTCTATTATATTCTATCAGATTTTTCCCTGTTAAGGACTAAGGATAATTTGTTCTACATTATCTTAGTCATAATATTCTTTACTAGGCTAGCTGAGCTCATCCTTTTCCTTTTTGTTCCATTTATTTTTTCTCAGGAGGCAAGAATATAGCATGAACTAGTCAGGGTGTGGAGTGATGGTTCAAGATAATTGTTTTAGTAGTCCTCACTATTTGGTAAATTAGTGTATCAATAATTGTAATGAGGACTTATTTGAGTTTGGATATTGTCTAGAAGGCAATATTTGTATTTAAACTCACAGCATATGTGCTGTCGTATTTTGCACGACAATTATAATAATGAAGTTATGGTTATTTTATGTACCATGTATTTGGCGACTTAGAATGGGTGGTGTGGACCTATTTTGGGGGCGTCATAGATCATTTCCATAATTTAATAAAGAATGAATACGAAGGATTATTCACTATGCATGCGGTAATCCGCGAAGACAGGCTACTCCCGCAGATTAATAAAGAATGAATACGAAGGGTCATTCACCATGCATGCGGTAATCCGCGTAGACAGGTTACTCCCGCAGATTAATAAAGAATGAATACGAATGGTAATTCACCATGCATGCGGTAATGCACGTAGACAGGTTACTCCCGCGGATTAATAAAGAATGAATATGAAGGGTCATTCACCATGTATGTGATAATCTGCGTAGACAGGTTACTTCTGCAGATTAATAAAGAATGAATACGAATAGTCATTCACCATGCATGCGGTAATCCGCGTAGACAGGTTACTCCCGCAGATTAATAATGAATAGAATGACAATCCTTATGAATATGAAGAAAATAACATCATTTACGAATACGAAAGAAATAATACCCCTTACCTTAGTAGGAGATTGGATACTGTATTAGTGAAGTAGCAGAATACTCTTCTTTTTTCTCTCTATAGTTTTTCTCTCTATAGATTCGGTGAATTCGTAAGAAATAATGAAGGAATGAACTTCTATTTATAGAAGAATGGACTAAATAGTAACTGATTCATGAATGGTCCAGATTGATTTACTATTAAAATGGACGGTCCATATTGATTTATTATTATAACTTCAACCGACAGCCTAAAAAATTAGCACATCTCCCCATGGAATAATAAATCAATTTTACAACAGACGTCTCATGACAAATCCCTCTATTTATATCAAAAATTGAATAAATATTTACCACAAATCACTTATCTTCAATCAACACATTTTTAATCTTTCAACAATTATTCATCATTTAATATTATAACTCACAATATTGACAACCAGATTGTTTCCAGGAAAGAAGGGGCTTTTCGATAAAGATTTATCCTTACTAGTGCGCAATTAAATAACCAAACTTCTTTCCTCGACAGAACTTTTTAGACATTGTCAATAATACAAATAATAATATGAATAATTGTGTCAATTCAATTATTGGTTTAATAATATAAAATATTGTGCAGATGATACTCTAACAATAATTGAATCAATAATATAAAATACTATGCAGCAATTATTGTGGCAATTATTGAATGAGACTGAGTGACTTCTTACGTAAGCATCAATAATCAGAGATACCGTGCAATACCGTATGCCACTGTGCAATAACGCATATTACTATACTTTTATCATCGGGTATTTCAATAGTTTAACGGTAAAAGTCTTGCCGTTATTTTTTATAAAAGGTTATTTTTGTCGCTTTCTATATCCGACAATTATTCCGTTATGTGGTCCACCAATGATTGCATCGTCGTACGAATATTCCTCGACAAAAAGAATATTTCCCGACCAAACGAATATTTTATGACCACTTGCTTACTTCGCAAAACTTGCACATATCACCCATGACTATAGCATTATATCAAATCAACATCTTACTATTCAAAATAATATTTAGAGAAAATTAAATCTTTATTCATAAAAGTTGGGGTCTTACAATTTCTACACATATTGCTTAAAATTGAACTTTTATACAAATCTAACCTTTTGTATATAGGTGCAAACGAGGCATATCACTACTTCCAAATAAATGCACTTAGGCCCAATTAACACACACACACACACACACACACACACTTTAGGGAATTAGGGAATTAAAAAGACGTGGTAACCATATTTTTACGGAAGTTGGGGGGTGCCTAACACCTTCCCCCAGCTCAATCAAGCCCCTGAGCTCTATGAATCTCAGTTTCCAAGGCCTGTTAAACAGATTTCAATAATTGGGCCTTTGTGTAAACCTTTTCAAAATCGATTGAGTTGGTACAACCATTTCAAAACTACCAACTGGTGACTCTGAATTTTCAAATCGTTGATATTTTGTGTCGGACTCTTTTCAAATTCACCTTTTCAAACAAAACTTAACACATAGAAAACATAAAGGGTAAAAAAGGAATTTCAAGAAAAGAGGAAACTTTTCCCAACGTCGACAATAGGAACTCGACCGAATGACAATCTCAAGTTTACCCCAACCAAATTTTAGTATTACAACATTGCCATTGTTGTCGAATAAAAAATCGGTATTTAAATTAAAATGCACAATTCATCTAGTTCTCGTGCTACGATTCAAAACGATAGTACACGGAACACAAGGCGATAAGAATTGTTGTTACTCCCTCCGTTCCTAAAAGATTGTCATTTTAGAAGAAAAAATTTGTTCCAATTTATTTGTCGTTCACAACTTTCTATGAGAATAAATTATTTCCATATCACCCTTACATTCTCTCATTGTTCCACGAAATTCTCTCCCTTGTATTAATAGTTTTCAACTTCTCATAAAAGGGTTGTGATGAAATTTCAAACAAATTTTAATTGTTAAATAATAGTATTAAATAACATTCTTAATACATGTGCAAAAACCTTAAATGACAATCTTTTAGGAAAGGATGTAGTAATACACAACCTTAAATGACAATCTTTTAGGAAAAGAGGTATTAATTTGTACATCTGACACATCAGAACTAGTAAGAGATTCCATTGTTTGAGGCGTGAACAATTTTTTTAATTCAATTTTCGATGCTTGAAAAGGACATCTAAATGCTATACTTTTGAATCCTGTTTATATATAAGTATACTCTGTTATGGTAAAACTTCAACACAAGAAAATTTAATTATTCCCTCAATTTTACTCAGTAAAATGGAGTATGAAGATCTCCATTATGACCTTGATATTGGAGGCTACATCAATGAAATTTATGAATGTAGCTTAAATACTACATTTTTTCTCCAAAATGATCATCCCACTTCCCCAAACACCACCCAGGACTTGCTTTTTGATGATATTAACATTGAAAGTTTGGTACAACTAGAGTCGGAGCTCATGGACTTCGATTTCATAGATCAAGATGGCGTAAACGGCCTTGTAACTGAGCTAGAAACAACAACATGGGGCAATGAAATGAACCTAGAATTCCATGAAAATGTGGAGGAGAACTTAGAACTTCTAGCAAATGTCAACTCCCATATGAAGGGAATTGAAGATGAGGTGATGAATGAGACCAGTTTAACTGATCTGCTCCGAACAGGAGCAGAAGCTATTGAGGCAGAGAATTGGCCCCTGGCTTCAGTTGTGATCCCAAGGCTTAATGATCTTTTATTTGATTATGAAAATGGGGAAAAACCATTTAACAGGTTAGCGATATTTTTCACACAAGGGCTGCATTTTAAAAGTACTCGAAATGTTGAGGAGTTGCACAAAGATCTTATTTCTAGGCAGCAGCCTAATAAGACACTATCTACCTTCCAAATTCTCCAAGAGCTTTCTCCATAAGTGAAGTTTGCACATTTTACTGCAAACCAAGCAATCCTCGAGGCCACAGAAGATACTAATGAGGTTCACATCATTGATTTCGATGTCATGGAGGGAATTCAATTTCCTCCATTAATGGTTGCTCTATCAGCCCAAAATAATGTCACTCTTCAAATTACAGCAATTATTAATCCTGATCAAAAAAACCTCAGATAAAATTGAACGAACAGGAAAAAGGCTTAAACAGTTTGCGGATTCAATACATCTAGCTTTCGTGTTTGATCAAATGGTGTTGCAAGAAGAAGACGATTTTGAAAGGATTGAAATGTCCGGTCAAGCCGTGATAGGGAACTGTATGATCCACCAGCTCCACATGACTCACAAAGGCTTCTCACAAGTCAATACATTTCTCAATGGTATTAACAAGCTTTCCCCTAAAATGATTGTGTTAGTTGAGGAAGAACTGTTTAATTTCACCAAAATGCCCTCCATGTCATTTGTGGAGTTCTTTTGTGAGGCCCTTCACCATTACACTGCACTTTCTGATTCGTTAACAATTGGTTTTTGTGGAGGGTACAAGTTGGCATTAAGGGAGATAGAAAAGGAGTTCTTAGGAAAGAGAATTTTTGATAGTGTGAGGCAGTTCCCTTGTGGGAATGAGCAGAGGAAATTGTGGACAAATGGGTACCCTTCATTAAAGGGTTTTAGGCCAATTCCTATGAGTTCATATAATGTTTCACAAGCCAAGTTTTTAGTCACTTTGTTTAGTGGGGGGGGGTATTGGGTGCAGCATGAGGACTGCAGGTTGGCCTTGTGTTGGAAGTCAAGGCCTTTGACAATAGCTTCCATTTGGGTGCCCTTATCAGGGAAGAGTAGTGATTCAGTAACATTTTAGTAATTTTAATTTCCCTCCTATGTTTTTGGATTTTAGATTATTGATGGATCTTGGAATAGTATTGCTTCAAAAGTTATGGGAATTTCACTGTACATAAAGATATATAGTTTCTTTTTTTTCCAGTAGATATATTAGTTTCGTACAAATGGGTTTTTTTGCAGAAAAATAATAAGCACTAAATTGCCCTCAAGTTGCAGTAAGGCAACTTCTAATTATAAAAGCAAACTTATTTAATGTTTTTTTTCCTTTCCAGCTAGTAGGTAGTTGCTCCGTCGTTGATCTCTCCTCTTCTCGACTGGCTATGACTCGTAAGTCTAGATAATGACTATCGATTCCCAACGAACCCATAGATTTTTCTACAATTTTTTTTAGTTGTTTTCTTCGCAATTTAACAAACATTTTAATTTAGTGTATTAGAAGTTGTAGAACTTATGGGTCATTGAGCTTTGATCTAGATTACTAGCTTGATGCGGTGTTGAAGGATCTAACTCAATCTCATTAAACATGAGAGAGATAAGCTTTAGGGTTTCTTGATAATTATAAAAAAGACCAAACAAACAAAACAAATTTTGAAACACAAATTAATTGTTAGAATTTAAGAGAGAATAATAGCATACTCACACATAAATTATATGAAGAATAGAAAAATAAGAACACACTATATACGTAGTTCACCAATTTGATTAGTCATGTTTGTCTTATGTATTCATTAGATGTCTCACACCTCTACTCATCGGATACGCAGAAGTATAAGTCAATCCCAACATTGATGCATGAGATGCAATTGTACAAATAATAAATAAAAAGAGTTGAAACTATTGTAAGAGATTGAAGAACAATACTCTCCCATACTTTCTCTTAATATTACTTCAATAAAATAAAAATAAAAGAGTAAAATACATTGACTGTAACGCCCTTAAATCCGGGTATCAGTTACCTCAAACCTGGTGCATCACGATACTACCTTCGTCTAACTATTAACAACTTTCATTCATAAATTAATGAATATAACTTCGCTTTGATACCAAATAGGATATTAATTCCTTCCGTTTCTGGGATCTATGTAACGACCCCAAAGTTTTAATAAGTCAATTCTCAATCTTGGTTATTAACCATTTTATTTACATCACATTTGACGTTACACGTAATTATAATGCGGAATAATTAAAACATTTCTGTATTCTTTATTTATTTCCTCGAATCACAACCATTATCAATTACAAGTCCTTGAATCGATTCTATTCTATGATATGATTCATCAGAGTTACATTACAGGACCTCACATCCGAATTTGATATCCTTATATACCGAGTAATTATGGCTTTACAACTCTACATGAGTTTAACTTCGAAAACAACTATCAAGTGCATCATCTAAACCTAAAAAATGATTCACGACTATATATTCAGATAATAAATCAATCTTCTTGTGTTACTATTGATCTCTATCATTCAAGTAGCACGTAATGTTACCTTGAATCCTTAACCTGCAAAAATAGTTATTTACAAGGATGAGCTCGACAACTCAGCAAATCTAACAGTTTTCATGCATCACATAACACATAATAACATACCCGATTTACACAGTCATAAATATTTAAATTCATTACGCATATTGCTTCTCATATAACAAGTATAGATTTTAACTTCTTAAACATATAGTCATAAATTGACTTTCCAATTTCATATACATTTTAGATGCATTTCATATGTAATTTCACATTCTCATAATATAATTCAACTAACAGATATCCCATTCATATAGCAAATAGAAACTGAAAGACTTGTCTGGCTCGTAGATTGTCAACTACAACTTAAATGCTTATAGCTATCTGCACTTCGTGTAATCCAACACAATTTTATAATCATGAATTCATACCCATTAGTCATATATGTTCATATATTATCAATGTAATAATAATTTTACATTATTTCCTAACTTTGTTTTTAAACATTCATTTCACTTCTTCAATATACTCTTAGGATAACTATGTTATTAGCCCATTACAATATCATGTTTGTTCTATTAAAATAATCATATTTCATACCTTGCATGCGGTCTTTAAAGAATATATATAGACATGCTCTAAGTCCAAACAGTTAACAAACTATTTTTGACCACTCTGCAGCACGGCGCGGCCGCTCTGATAATAAGCTTGGGAGTGGCACAGCCGCGCTACTTCATACTAGAATCAGAATAGAGATTT
Source organism: Panax ginseng (assembly GCA_020205605.1). Lineage (NCBI taxonomy): Eukaryota > Viridiplantae > Streptophyta > Magnoliopsida > Apiales > Araliaceae > Panax > Panax ginseng. Next base: position 151,856,542 of record CM035132.1, read on the forward strand.
TCAAAGGTCCAGTCTCTTGTGAGCACACTAACATCCTTGAACACAATAAAGATGGTGTTTAAACCGGATTTGGTTTCCCACATTTATTTACTTTGAGGTTAACTTCTAAAACTTTTAGTTTTCTTTTGAATTCAATTGCTCAACTAGGATCAACATGTTCAATAGTCTATGGACCAAGTTGAACACCATCTCAGGTATCTAAAAGAGACTTTGAGATAATACTCAATTCAAGCTTAAATCTTCCTTTTCAAAACTCTTTAATCAAGACTAAATAGGTTTATTCAACAAAGGACTAGCAATGTTAATCATTAAACCACATAATGATACTAAACAATCCTTAATACGCATGCTTATGTGTATCAAACTCATTTACACATAGTTAGTATAGTCCTTACTTTAAAACATGCTTGAACAGCTTATGTCATGATTAACTAGTTGGGTGCACATATCATTCATGCTTAGAGGCATAAAAAGTACAATCATGTTTGAACATAAGGTCAAAATACAAAGGACACCATGTTCATTATTTTTCAAAACTTATAAGTTTTCTTTTAATAGCTCATAATAAACCCAATTAATATACAAGATAACTGATGAGTGAGTTTTATACCCATGAATTGGATACATTCGGGCTTAATTTATTGTTGTTCTTAAGTCTTTTAGGATGTTTTTATGTGTTTGGGTCTATTCATGCATGTTTTATATTATTTTATAGGAATTGGGACAAAAGTTACATGGATCGATGTTTGGGGTGGCTAGATTCACGTTTTTGGCTTGTCATTTACACAGCAGTCACTTCGGAGCCACGAGATGAAAAAAAGGAGACAAGTGGGGATAATGACAACAAGGTCGGTGAAGAACTAATTGTGAGAACCAATGATGATGAGCCAATGTTATTTATGCCTCAAGTGCCTTCTCCTCCACAGATTCAAGAGTCCTAAGTTAGATTTGCAAAACCTTGTCCGATTGGTAGTCATGTCGCTTAAATACTCTCTGTGATGTAAAAGCAAGTACACCTTCGAAACCATGGTGCGATGAGCTAGAGAAGATAGAAGAAGAAATTGTTGTGTCTGACAAGCCTCTATGCCAGAATATATTCGCAGACACAATGGAGAAACCACCTAGATGCTGGACGTTCTTGAATGTGATCTTATCTCAAGAAAGCATTCTAGGTGACTTTAATACAATGACTATTACAAATGGGAACCTACCAAAAGCTATATTATTTTTTTCGATGGATGGAGGGTTCCTCAACTTTAAATGAGGGGGATTGGATAGAGAATTGAAGAAGTCAGGCTGAGACTATAAAACAAGCGCTTATTGGGAGGCAACCCAAGTTTAATTTTTATTTTTAGTTTTTATTAAGTTTTATATTAGTAGTTTTGAATTTGCATTTATTTAGGATTTAATAAAATTGCTTCTATCATGGTTTTACAGGTTATTCAAGTCAAATTCAAGTGTGGTGCCCAATTTGTTCCATGTGCTTAGCTTATTCTCCAAACTTAGCGGGCAAGGAGGAAGATTGCTATATTTTCAGGGAAGTCCTCTGCTTTAATTTTTTCTATTTCACTCATTGAGGACAATGTCTAGTTTAAGTTTGGGGGCATTTTAGTGTCGTATTGCATATAGTTAGTTATTTACATTGTAGTTCGTTATGTTTTCGGGTTATTTACATTTAGTTGTTGCATTCGTTTTTTTTTTTTTTTTTTAAAAAAAAAAAAAAAAATAAATCGCAAAAATAGTAGTTAGTTTACTATGTTTGTTGCAATTAGTTTATATTTGCATGATTCCAACTGTTAGTTAGGTAGTAAAAGTCTATTTTGGCCAATGATGAGACCGGAGTTAAGTAGATAAGTATAGTATTGAATATTCAGGGCTTTGATGTGATTTCTTGTTATGAATTGAATCTTTTCCTGTTTGAAATGGTATAATCAAGGTTAGCACGTTAATAATGAATATGTTAATCGATTAAGTTTAAATTGATACATAATGGATTTCTTAAGTATAATACTAGTGTGAAGGAATGAAAGACATGAATAGGCGGAGATGGCTAAATTTTGATAAATTTGGGGGAAAATTTTGGGGCATATAAGCTTTAAAAAAAAAAAAAAACATGTTGAGTCTTGTGGTGGGTTGAGGAGAAACACTCCCCATAAACACAAGCGTGAGATGGAGCGTAAACGCACTCACCAACCATCTATAAAAAAGAGAAAAAAAAAAAAAAATTACCGTGGCTAGTTTTGTTTGGGGCCTTTGTTACTTGAGTAAAAATGCGCTGAAGGGTATCTTAAAACCTAAGCGCCTAAGGTCTTATATGGTCCGGGAGTCGTTGGTGAAAGCTCGCTAAGGGTGACATCATTAGCCTAATGGAATGAGACATTACACGCTTATGGTTAAAAAAAACAATAAAAGCAGAAAAGAGCAAAAAGCCCCGTAATGAAAAGTAAAGCATAAGTATCCCAGTTGGACTCTTGAACTTGGTGGATGTTTGACTTTAGTTGGATATAGCTTGTTCGTGAATTTTGTGAATTTGCAATCGTATGATGCCTTTCAAAGATATCTATTATGTCTTAAATTTGATTTTATATCGCTTAACATTGTTGTGGAGCACACACGCACTATATCAGTGATAACAGTCTAAGATTTGATGATTGATTGAAAAATTACTGATTTGTTTTAATATGATGTATTATCATGTTTACTTGATTTCTCTAAGGCCGGTTGAATAGACTTGTTTCTCGCATTCTTTACCGTGGATTCAGAGGCATATAGATTAGTTTCATTACATTGCATTGCATAACATTTTGTGTTTTTTGCTTGAGGACAAACAAAGATTTAAGTTTGGGGGTATTTGATGAGTGAGTTTTATACCCATGAATTGGATACATTCGGGCTTAATTTATTGTTGTTCTTAAGTCTTTTAGGATGTTTTTATGTGTTTGTGTCTATTCATGCATGTTTTATGTTATTTTATAGGAATTGGGACAAAAGTTACATGGATCGATGTTTGGGGTGGCTAGATTCGCGTTTTTGGCTTGTCATTTACACAGCAGTCACTTCGGAGCAAATTTGACTATAGGTCCTGACATTATTTCGACAAACTTCAAGAATGAAATTTGTAGATCTACTTCTCCTCTTTCCGGAACATCTTGAATAATCAAAATCGGAGTTCGGACGAAGACGTTATGGCCATTTTCTCAAAGGACGTCGGAGCAGAAAATGTCAGATTTTGGGCGGTACCGGGCGCCAAAGAGACTGGGAAGGTTTGGACGCGTTTTTGGGCGAATTTTGACACCTTTTTGACTCCAAATAGGATAAGGGTTGTTCCAAAACTAAAAATTGTACTTGTAACCTATAAATACATGATGCAAGACATAAAATAAGGGGAGATTACATAGCTTAGCCTAGATTAAACACTCCTTTAGATTAGAAAATAACCCTAGTTCTTATTAGTTTTGGAGATTGAAGCAACTTGGAGACTATTGAAGATCAAGAGCAAGAGCAAGAGGGAGCATCGATTTGGTTGACAATGATTCTATTCTCTTCTCTCATCTTACTTTTATCTTTTGATGTCTATTCAACAGTGGATTCTTGGTTTTAATTCATTAATTATGAACTAACTATTTTTGAGATTTCAATTGAACTTTTTATGGCTATGAATTAGTTATTCATTATATTCTAATTATTTATGTTAAAGTGAGTTGTTTATATCTTGTCTTATGCTTATTGATTAATTATTTGATCGAAGAATTACTTTGTTACTCTAGAAGGAATTGGAAGAGGAATTCTAGGGTTAGAACTGGGCATGATATCATGTGACTTAGTTATTTGCATAGTGAATAATTAGGTTTGTGAATAGAATGGAAATATCTTTTCGCCGCATGTAACACGTAAGGAATTGGGATTGGAAAGAGTTTAATTCAATTATTTTGCATAGGAATATAGCAAGATTAATATGGATTAAATAGAAGGCAATTGATCACTTGGAAAAGGACTTTTGGCATTTGAGAATTCTCATTAACAATTCAATGGGCATAATAATTGGGATAATTGGATAATTGATTTATAATTCATAATTGGGGATATTGAAGTCTTAATCTTTATTTATTTGAATTCATTCGTTAAAATCTTAGTTTTAATTAGTTAATTTAGTTTTCTTAATTAGAAAAAACACGATTTGAGATTGTTTAAATAAAATTAGTTTGGTTAAGAATTAGTACTTGGTGATTTTTATTAAATAATTCCTCATGGGAACGATACTCTACTTTCACTTTATTACTTGTTGATAGTGTATACTTGCATCGTATTCATTGATTATGAAATCGATCAACAAGTTTTTAAGGCGCCATTGCTTAGGAAATTAATTTAATAATTATTTACCAATATTAATTTCAATCAAATTAGTCTTAATTTAAACATTTTTATTTTATTTTAATTCTCTTTCTATATTTCTCTTTTTCGTACCATGGATGACTTTGTGTATCAATGGCCATACACGAACATGACTCAACCAAGGGGAGTGGAGATTGAAAGACTCGAGAAACTTTCTGCATTGTCATCACAGATTGAGACACTTTCGAGGATGTTTGAAGCTTTTGAAGCTCAACGTCGTCAAAGTATGGTGGTTACTTGTGATTATTGTACTGGAAATCATATGAGTCATCAATGCACCATCAGTTTCGAGCGGGTACAGTATAGTGGTGATTACCCCAATAATTATGTCTATCCCAACAATTATCATCAGGATTGGGGGTATCACCCGGATTTTTCATGGAGTAACAATCAAGATCAATTTTATGCTCCAAGTCCAACATACCCACAGGATTTCTTGTGTCCACCTCCACTACAACAGGAAGAACATTCAAATTGGGAGGAAGCCTTGGAAAAATTTATTAAAGCTTCAAAAAAGAATGAGGAACAAGACAAGAAAATGAATCAAGTAGAGTTGAATTTGCAAAGCCAAGGGCGTTGATCAAGAATTTGGAAAATCAAGTGGAGCAGATAAGACACATGCGTTGAACAACCTTCCTCAATACACTGCCCTATGACATGGATTCCGAGTCCGATGTTGAGCCCGAGCCAAATCTACAACCGGATGAGCCACGAGATGAAAAAGAGGAGACAAGTGGGGATAATGACAACAAGGTCGGTGAAGAACTAATTGTGAGAACCAATGATGATGAGCCAATGTTATTTATGCCTCAAGTGCCTTCTCCTCCACAGCTTCAAGAGTCCCAAGTAGATTTGCAAAACCTTGTCCGATTGGTAGTCATGTCGTCGCTTAATACTCTCTCGTGATGTAAAAGCAAGTACACCTTCAAACCATGGTGCGATGAGCTAGAGAAGATAGAAGAAGAAATTGTTGTGTCTGACAAGCCTCTATGCCAGAATATATTCGCAGACACAATGGAGAAACCACCTAGATGCTGGACGTTCTTGAATGTGATCTTATCTCAAGAAAGCATTCTAGGTGACTTTAATACAATGACTATTACAAATGGGAACCTACCAAAAGCTATATTATTTTCGATGGATGGAGGGTTCCTCAACTTTCGTAGGGGAATTGGATAGAGAATTGAAGAAGTCAGGCTGAGACTATAAAACAAGCGCTTATTGGGAGGCAACCCAAGTTTAATTTTTATTTTAGTTTTATTAAGTTTTATATTAGTAGTTTTGAATTTGCATTTATTTAGGATTTAATAAAATTGCTTCTATCATGGTTTTACAGGTTATTCAAGTCAAATTCAAGTGTGGTGCCCAATTTGTTCCATGTGCTTAGCCTATTCTCCAAACTTAGCGGGCAAGGAGGAAGATTGCTATATTTTCAGGGAAGTCCTCTGCTTTAATTTTTTTCTATTTCATTATTGAGGACAATGTCTAGTTTAAGTTTGGGGGCATTTTAGTGTCGTATTGCATATAGTTAGTTATTTACATTGTAGTTCGTTATGTTTTCGGGTTATTTACATTTAGTTGTTGCATTCGTTTTTTTTTTTTTTTTTTGTTTAAAAAAAAAAAATTTTAAATCGCAAAAATAGTAGTTAGTTTACTATGTTTGTTGCAATTAGTTTATATTTGCATGATTCCAACTGTTAGGTAGTAAAAGTCTATTTTGGCCAATGATGAGACTGGAGTTAAGTAGATAAGTATAGTATTGAATATTCGTGGCTTTGATGTGATTTCTTGTTATGAATTGAATCTTTTCCCTGCTTTGAAATCGGTATAATCAAGGTTAAAGACGTTAATAACACTATGTTAACTCGATTAAGTTTAAATTGATACATAATGGATTTCTTAAGTATAATACTAGTGTGAAGGAATGAAAGACATGAATAAAGTGAGATGGCTAAATTTTGATAAATTTGGGGAAAATTTTGGGGCATATAAGCTTTAAAAAAAAAAAAAAACATGTTGAGTCTTGTGGTGGGTTGAGGAGAAACACTCCCCATAAACACAAGCTTTGAGATGGAGCGTAAACGCACTCACCAACCATCTATAAAAAAAGAGAAAAAAAAAAAATTTACCGTGGCTAGTTTTTGTTTCGGGGCCTTTGTTACTTGAGTAAGTACGCCCGAAGGGGTATCTTAAAACCTAGCGCCCTAAGGTCTTATATGGTCTGGGAGTCGTTGGTCGAAAGCTCGCTAAGGGGTGACAATCATTAGCCTAATGGAATGAGACATTACACGCTTATGGTTAAAAAAACAATAAAAAGCAGAAAAGAGCAAAAAGCCCCGTAATGAAAAGTAAAGCATAAGTATCCGGATTGGACTCTTGAACTTGGTGGATGTTTGACTTTAGTTGGATATAGCTTGTTCGTGAATTTTGTGAATTTGCACTGTATGATGCCTTCAAAGATATCTATTATGTCTTAAATTTGATTTTATATCAGTTAACATTGTTGTGGAGCACACACGCACTATATCAGTGATAACAGTCTAAGATTTGATGATTGATTGGAAAATTACTGATTTGTTTTAATATGATGTATTATCATGTTTACTTGATTTCTCTAAGGTCTCTGCTGAATAGACTTGTTTCGCTCATTATTCTTGTTGGATTCAGAGGCATATAGATTAGTTTCATTACATTGCATTGCATAACATTTTGTGTGTTTTGCTTGAGGACAAACAAAGATTTAAGTTTGGGGGTATTTGATGAGTGAGTTTTATACCCATGAATTGGATACATTCGGGCTTAATTTATTGTTGTTCTTAAGTCTTTTAGGATGTTTTTATGTGTTTGTGTCTATTCATGCATGTTTTATGTTATTTTATAGGAATTGGGACAAAAGTTACATGGATCGATGTTTGGGGTGGCTAGATTCGCGTTTTTGGCTTGTCATTTACACAAAGAGTCACTTGAAGCAAATTTGACTATAGGTCCTGACATTATTTCGACAAACTTCAAGAATGAAATTTGTAGATCTACTTCTCCTCTTTCCGGAACATCTTGAATAATCAAAATCGGAGTTCGGACGAAGACGTTATGGCCATTTTCTCAAAGGACGTCGGAGCAGAAAATGTCAGATTTTGGGCCAGCGCTGGGGCGCTGGGGAAGAGACTGGGAAGGTTTGGACGCGTTTTTGGGCGAATTTTGACACCTTTTTGACTCCAAATAGGATAGGGGTTGTTCCAAAACTAAAAATTGTACTTGTAACCTATAAATACATGATGCAAGACATAAAATAAGGGGAGATTAAATAGCTTAGCCTAGATTAAACACTCCTTTAGATTAGAAAATAACCCTAGTTCTTATTAGTTTTGGAGATTGAAGTAACTTGGAGACCATTGAAGATCAAGAGCAAGAGAAAGAGGGAGCATCGATTTCTTTGACAATGTATTCTATTCTCTTCTCTCATCTTACTTTTATCTTTTGATGTCTATTCAATTGTGGATTCTTGGTTTTAATTCATTAATTATGAACTAACTATTTTTGAGATTTCAATTGAACTTTTTATGGCTATGAATTAGTTATTCATTATATTCTAATTATTTATGTTAAAGTGAGTTGTTTATCTTGCCTTATGCTTATTGATTAATTATTTGATCAAGAATTACTTTGTTACTTTCTAAGGAATTGGAAGAGGAATTCTAGGGTTAGAACTGGGCATGATATCATGTGACTTAGTTATTTGCATAGTGAATAATTAGGTTTGTGAATAGAATGGAAATATCTTTTCGCCGCATGTAACACGTAAGGAATTGGGATTGGAAAGAGTTTAATTCAATTGTTTTGCATAGGAATATAGCAAGATTAATCTGGATTAAATAGAAGGCAATTGATCACTTGGAAAAGGACTTTTGGCATTTGAGAATTCCTCATTAACAATTCAAGAGGGCATAATAATTGGGATAATTGGATAATTGATTTATAATTCATAATTGGGGATATTGAAGTCTTAATCTTTATTTATTTGAATTCATTCGTTAAAATCTTAGTTTTAATTAGTTAATTTAGTTTTCTTAATTAGAAAAAACACGATTTGAGATTGTTTAAATAAAATTAGTTTGGTTAAGAATTAGTACTTGGTGATTTTTATTAAATAATTCATCGTGGGAACGATACTCTACTTTCACTTTATTACTTGTTGACCGTGTATACTTGCACGTATTCATTGATTGCGAAATCGATCAACAATAACTTTGAATCATATTCTATACTCATTTGTACACCTAACTAAGCCATATACACATTCTAAGAAGGTTAGAACTTAAAGTCACAAGATTCCTCAAAGTTTGTTTTCAAAACTCCTATGTTTTCATTAAATATCGACATTAAATCATGCTAACTTAATACATTACAATTAAGACAACTTGAACATCATACCAGACTTACTTTTATGCTTCACTAAGCTAAGCCCACCTGCCTAGCATGCCAAAAAATATTTCAACCACAGATAACCAACGCGGCCGCGCTGGTTTTGTATGGGGAATTAAGTGGCGCGGCTGCGCCACTTCGGGGCACTCAGACTTTGCTATGTTTTTGCAGAGTTTAGACCAAATATCATAACTATCTTTAATTCAGTATGCTAAGATCAATACGTTAGCCCACAATATACATATGAACTCTGATAACATGTTGACACAACTTGATAAATCAATTAATAGATAATTAATGAAATCTCTAAGAGTTTATTAAACCCACAAATTTTCCATTCTTTCATTATAATTTTCATGCTTCACCATTTTATCACTGATTTAAGTATAAAGAAATGTAGAGGAGTTATAATTGAGTACCTATGATGATTTTCCTCAATTAATAGAGTATTACTCTCTTTTACTGAAATCACCAAATTGCAAGAGCTTTCTTAGAATACTTCATAACTCACTGACTCTCTCCCTATCCAACAATTTCACTCCATAAATTAAACTAACAGAAAACTAGCAAATGGAAATTGAGAAGGGAAGCTCTCTATATATAGCCAAATTATTGTCCAATTTTGGTCTTTGCCCTAAAACTCAAACCAGCAGGAAAAAGATGGAACCAATGGGTAAGAAGGAGTTGGTGAACCACTCCCTTAAACTCATACTTTTAGCCATCATCACATGAACTCTAGCCATCATCACCAATCTCATTTTCAGCAAAGTAAGAGTGGGCCAATGGCCTATATACGGCTGATGCAACTTTGGGACTAAGAAATTGGGACAAGCTATTTAGCTTACTGTATTAGCAACAAGACTACTTAATATATTAAGGTTATTTCCTTTTTGTGGCTCCTTAAGTCAATTATAAGGACTTAATATTACTATATTATATTAAGTTATGGGCATATACACATATATATTTACACACCCACATATATGAAAGTATATTCATACTTTAAATATACATCAATACATATACTCATGTACCTCATCTACATCGGGTTAGTCCAAATAATATTTGAATTGGGCTAAAATATTCAATTCAGTGGGGTACTCTAAACTCATTATTTCCATCACACTTATTATTTATTCAAAGATAAGTACCACAATGATTAATTAATATCCATCATTTATTTCCTTACCACTAATTTTCCTTTAATAATTTCGGCTAAACCTTTAATTGGCTTAATTTTACTATTCATGACACACACGGCTAATTCATTCAAGCTTATTAGAGTTATATAACTCAAGCTTATTATAATATAGTCTCAACAATTAAAAAATATCAGGGGTCCAGATCATATTTGGCTTTTCCCCAATTTCACTTCATTTTAGTATTATTTTAATATAACATTTGTGTGACACACTTTACTTTAATACTAAATTGTTTTAGCTACCTTGAATAATTATACAAGTATAATGTGTATAACTATTTCACTAAACTTTATTAGTTTATACGCATAACACCTCAAATTAAAATAACCACTTCTCTAAGAATAACTAGTATGTACTACACTAATTATTATATAATATCAGTGTTCAATTCCCTTTCTTTCATAAATTGTCCCACGATAACTTCTTCAATCTATACATTTAGTCTTATCTTAAATATTAATTCAATTTATAAAGCTTTAATCAATATTTATTTATAACTATATTGGTTTTCTTTTCTCATCCACCACTTATTTTTCATTAACATCTTTCAGGATATTAGACCCTTTCATATATTACCATGCTATGTAATATATTTAAATACCAAAATTAATTAACATAATCATTTCATTTTCTTCATGTAAAGCACAAATATTAATTCACCATTTTACTTTAGTGAATTATCCCTTTCATTCAATTTACTATCACGCCATTACCACACAAGGCTTTAATACTCAAATTATATTATTCTACAATATAATTTTCAACTTAATTTAAGTTGGCCAATATTATTCTTGTTTAGTTAATTTCCATAACTAACTCTCATTCAATTCATGCTTTGCTATCTCAATCCATTCATGGACAGTTGAAACACCAATTATGATCCTTATTACAACATATTAGCCACTAATATACAAATCTTAAAGTTCATATTGCACAAACTCATCCTGAACCGTCGGCAGACCGGCACGGCCACTCTAGTCTTAGTGTAAGACCCTAACTTTTATGAATAAAAATTTAATTTTCTCTAAATGTTATTTGAATAATAAGGTGTAGATTTGATATAATGTTATAGTTGTGGGTAATATTTATAAATTTTACAAAGTAAGCAAGTTATCATAAAATATTCATTTTATCAGAGAATATCTGTACGACGACATAATCATTGGTGGACCCCACAACGGAATTACTGTCGGATATAGAAAACGACAGAAATAACCTTTTTATAAAAATAACGGCAAGACTTTTACCGTTAAACTATTGAAATACCCGGTGATAAAAGTACAATAATTCACGTGGTTGCACAGTAGCACATGATATTGCACAGTATCTTTGATTATTGATGCTTACGTAAGAAGTCACTCAGTTATATTCAATAATTGCCACAGTAGTTGATGCATAGTATCTCATATTATTGATTCAATTATTGTCACAGTATCATCTGCACTATATTTTATAGTATTAAATCAATAATGGAGACGACATAGATATTCATATTATTATTTGCATTATTGACAATGTCTAAAAAATTCTGTCGAGGAAAGGGGTTTGGTCATCTAATTGCGCGCCAATAAGGAGAAGTCCTTATCGGAAAGCCTATCTTTCCTGAGAATGATCTGGTTGATAATATTGTGAGTTATAATATTAATGATGAATAAAAGTTGAAAGATTAAAAATGTAATTAGTCAAGTGATTTATGATATAAAAAAGGGTTTGTCATGAAGTATTTATTATAAATTTAGCTTATTACATGGACCCTCACTAACTCATTTTTCAAAATCTTCGGTAAAAAGTTATCTCAGTTTTTATTTTATATTGCACAGTGTTACATAGTACTGCAAAGTGTTGCATAGTGTTTGCATAGTGCAGTATAGTAAAATCAAAAAATTCACCGAATTCGTCCGTGATTTTTCTTTACTGTTAACTTGTGAAAATTTTTAAATAGTTCCTTGCCATTCTCCTATAAATAGGATGCTTAGTTTAGAAAAAAAAATCACACCAGAATCAGAGAATTCTTCTTCTATAATATTGAGAATATTTCTTTTGAGTTTAAAAAAACTTTGAGTGTAGCAAATAGTACAAGTTTTCTTCAAGAATATCCCCGCTATACCATTCAGAATTACTCTCTTTTTAAGGTAATGGGTATTATTTATTTTATAATCGTAAGAGATTATTTTTCGTATTCGTATGGAATATTATTTTCGTTCAATATTCGTAAGGAATATTATCTTCGTTCAATATTCGTAAGGGATATTATCTTCATTCAATATTCGTAAGGAATATTATTTTCGTTCAATATTCGTAAAAGATATTATTTTTGTTCAATATTCGTAAGAAATAATATTTTCTTTCATACTCTGTAGTATGTAAGTAATATTATTTTGTTTCATATTCCTAATTCTACACTTATTTTGATAAGTATTGCTTCTATACTACTTGAAATTAGTAGAATATCCTTGAAATTTGCGTTTCATCTAGTATCGCTCAACTGAAATATTTTTCTAGACATTCTTGTTAAATTTTAAGCCTTTCATGCCGAAGTACTATTCATGGATACTATTCATACATACGGCACTATTCATATATACGGTACTATTCATATTGCTTCTATTCATACATACGGTACTATTCACAGGGTACTATTCATGAAGTACTATTTATGGGGTACTATTCATGACAAAAATTAATTTCTTTTTTGTCCAAATTATTTTTGATATATGAATATTATTCTAGAATTTTACTCCACAAAGCAGTTATCATGTTGTCAATTTGGACATTCTTAAACTTTGGATAAATTAAATTATAAATCTTTAATATTTATCCTTGATCTCGCTTAATTGAATTGTTATATCATTGTCATCATCCTCATGCTTATATTGTGATGAAAGTCATCTTTGGCCCGTAGTGCATAGATGGACTATTGATTGGTATGATTATGACCAGGAATTATGCATCAGTATAATCATGACATGTAATGTTATAAATAATGTGGTAAAAGTTCTCATTGGCCCGTAGTGCATTGATGGACAGTTGTTTGGCATGATCATGACCACTGGTGATAATAACGAATATCATTGGCCCGTAGTGCATGGATAATTCGTGGATGTGATACTAATGAATATCTTTGGCCCATAATGCATGGATAATTCAGTGATGTGGATTATTTATTGAGTAGTGTTGCAGAGATAAAATATTGATGATGAACTTTTAAATCATAGAAGATAGTAGACATCATGCTCTACTTGACTCTTCTAATGGATTGCTTGTTCCGCTGCAGTTAAACTTGTTGTCTATTGTATTATATCAGTTTTTACACTGTTGAAGGCTAAGGATAATTTATTCTACATTATCTTAAGTCATAATATTCTTTACTGGGCTAGTTGAGTTCACCCTTTTCTTTCATTATTCTCTTCAGGAAATGAGAATATAGCTGGGACTAGTCGGGGAACGGAGTGACGGTCCAAGATGGTTGCTATAGTAGTCCTCACTATTCTATAAAATAGTGTGAAAATAATTTTAATGAGGACTTATCTAAGTTTGGATATTGTCTAAGAGACAATATTTGTAACGCCCCAAAATCTGATTTATCTTCACATCTGGATTTCGTATGTCACGGTCCCACTTCTTTCAAAACATACATCATTATATAGTGAAATATAACAACATACATTCTCAATTCCCAGGTTCTAATACCTTATAACCTCGATCATTACAAATAATGATAATTACATTATTCTTTACATCTTACACGAGTGACTTTCATCTGCCACCAAGGATACATAACAGTTCATTAAACTAATCTAAAGTTCAATTAAATTATTCTCTATTACAAATCTTCACTTGATCTTCACGCTCATTTATCTACAAAATGACACTTCTTCTAGATACCGACCAGCTTGATCTTTACAGGATCCTTAAGTTCTTCTAACATTGTTCAATGAAAATATTTTTCATTTAAAACAAGTGTGAGCATTTAATTGCCCAGCAAGTCGTAGCAGTTGAATAAACAACTTCAAGAGTTTAAACATTTCTTTAGAACTTTGTTAACCGAACAAAGGTTATGAAGCAGCTTGAATAATAGGATTAATTATGATTCCTATCATTTTAAAACATTAATCACATTCACTTAGAAATACTTTCATTCTTCTACCTTTTGCATACACATCCCGTCTGGCTAGAATCATTAGCGTAGACTTAACAATAACGGTTCATGTATAAATAGAATATTTTCATATTGAACAGTTCAACCACAGAACAGTTAATATCATAGAAACACCGAAGTATTAAAATTATGGCTCAAGGCCTCGTATGTTCTACCACCTTGTACAAATATCACACATTCGCACATAGATAAAACTTTTCAAGTTCAACATCTGAGAAGTTTAAGAAACTAGCATTCATTTAAAATATGAATGAAGTTAGGAAACTTGCCTTACGCACAGCTACAACTTATCGTTTACGATGAACTGCTCATTCCAATTCCTATATAGCACATAAGGAAATAACACATACACCAATTAGTCATATACTTAACTTACGCATTGGTTTAAGTTTAACTTTGTTTCTTAGGATTCGCGTTCTTTCAATCTAAATTTATGTGACAACTTCCTTTACCGATTTACGTCTTCATGACATACGGAGATGTCTTAACTCATACGATCATCATCTTTGATGATTTACATTCTTATCTTCTTCATATAACTCTCCTAGGACTCAGCACACATCATGTCTCTGCTAGTAGTTCATATGGTACTCTAAGTGGTTTCCCACAAACAACCAACAAACAAGTTCCTGTTTCATCTACACTGTCTTTCACAATGAGTTAGATCGGTTGCCAGTTTCGTATATACCTTTGCTCTCTGAAGGAATTGTTTAGCCCAGCTCCCATATGTCAATCATCAAAGATACGATTGTACCACAACCTAAACTTATCTTAACTTATCCGAACCATTAACTATAATGTTCGTTAAGTCAATTTCTTATTCCTTACGGCTTTCTAGCAAACACATGCCATACCTCAGGATTCATTCTTTATCGTCTAATCATTTTACGTTACCTTATTCTTATCTTACAATGTCTGGTTCATTCAATTCGGAACGACCTCCAAGTTGTAAATATTAACTCAGCTTCTTTACGTTATGCGTACTTCTCTTCAATTCAATTTCTTCATTAACTTTCATTATGACTTTCTTGATTCCGTTCATTATTCTTTCTTAATGTCGAAGCCATACAGTTTGTTGTATGCTAAGACCGATCATTCATTGCAATAACGTTGAGTTCACAGCGTCTGTACGCTTTACACTCATCTCTCATTACAATATCATAACACCAAAATGTTATACATTACCCTCATCACTCAACGTCTAAGGAATCACAATCATAGCAATCCCCCACGTTCGTTTTATAGCGACTACGGTCCCCTGATATGGGTTCTAAAATTTTCGTTTATAATCTCTATCTTTTAATCCCATCCAATAATTCCATTCAACCTTTACTAAAGGTTTAAGTAACTTAATTAAGTGTTACTTTTGATGAAATATATGTTCTTTATCTTCCCTTACACCTTGTCCAAGAGTTGAGCAATTAAAAGCTCTTCTCTCTGGCCTTGCCTCACACTCAAATTCATGGCGCCACATTCCTTCTCTCTTCATCGCTTCTCTGATTGCCCGACAAGATGTCCTTCCCGGGCTAGCATTGCGGCGCCTCCTTCCAAGGCATGACTGGTGCTGCGGCGCCAAGCATCAACCTTGGAAAAAATTTCTAAGTGTTGAATCAAGTTCGATACGCTTACTTCCCAATCTCATAACTTATTTGATATAACTCGAAACGAGGTTGTTCCAAAGTTATTCTCTTCCTTATCTTACGTACTTCAATTCCCCCAGACAGAAATTTATTCTGAATCTGTTAACATGTCATTCAATTGGCTTAGATTTCCTCCTTCATTTATTTTACGCTTTTAACGTTCTTCATTCGTTCATCCGTAATTCGGTCATCCGAACTCGGAACTTGTTCGTTCTTAAGTCCATGACACACACTTTCTACGTTCTCTTATATTCT
Source organism: Panax ginseng (assembly GCA_020205605.1). Lineage (NCBI taxonomy): Eukaryota > Viridiplantae > Streptophyta > Magnoliopsida > Apiales > Araliaceae > Panax > Panax ginseng. Next base: position 151,872,612 of record CM035132.1, read on the forward strand.
GAAAGGTCAATAATAATCTAGAAGGGGGGTTGAATAGATTATTACAAGTTAAAACTTATATTTAGGCCTTTTTGAATTTTTAGTTGTTAGTTAGCAGTTTTAGCAATAAGTATGCAAGATAATAAAAATTTAATCACAATGCACAAAGATTTATCTAGTTCACAACATACACCCCTTGGTATGTTGCTACATCCAGTATTAAGTCCCTACTTAGAACTTGAGATCCTATTACTATCAGTAATAAAAACTCCTTCAACAGGCGGAGAAGCCTTTACAAAGTTTTACAGACAAACTTCTAACTATTTAGCTATTCTATCTTGGACAGCAAGCTCTCTGCTCCTTCCTCAAGTCTAGTTGTACCACCCTTTTGAGATGAGTTCTATTCTATGATCTGGTTTTGAAACAACAGCCTCTTTCTCACCTCACAAGTACACTAGAGACCCAACTTCCCGCTGACCTCTCTAAGACTCTGGTCTTGATCGAAGAATTACTCGTTTTTCTCACAAGTACATAAAATAAACTAACTCTAATCCTTTCTCTGTTTACAATTAAGTTTACAACAAAGTGCTTCTTTAATAAGCTGATAAGAGTTAAGTATTGAATAATGCTTCTCAAATAAGCAGATAGAAAATTAAGAACAAATATATTAGTATAAAAGTTCAAGGACTTTTATATTCAATAAAAAGCTTCTTTAAAGCAGATAGAATTTTTGTGTAGATCCACTTATGCTTTTGATTAAGCAAGTATATGATATTAAAGCACTTTATAAAGAATTAACAATTCTATAAACTAAAGAGTGTTTTTCTTTGGATAATCTAGAATTGTTTCTTATTTAATTTTTACCAAGTATTATATAATTTATTTTTATGAATTAATACTTGAATAAGAGAATAAATCGAATTAAATATTTATCAAGTACAATCTCAGTTAATCACAAACTGATATAACAAATATTACTTATTTAACTCAAATAATATATAAGAATATTTTATCTATTATGTGAACTTTTATAGATAATGTCACTTAGTACTATAAGGAATCTTACGGTTCGAATTCCTCTTGGTAGAGGTGTATCTCCGTAGCCTTGCGACGTCTAAGTATGACAAAAATTATAATTTTCACAATTGATATTTATATAAATATTTTCAATATATCACTACGATTCTCAAATCCAGTTCGGATGACTACTCTTTTTGGAGCAGTATCTCAGTGTCGTTTTGAGTTATCAAGTATAGTATCTATTTTACGATATTTATATAAATAATATCAATAAAAGGTTATTGAAGACTATAAGGAATCGTACGGTTCAAATTCCTCTCCGTAGAAGTGTATCTCCGTAGCCTTGAGGCACCCAAGTATCCTTTTATTTGATAAATAGATGAAATATAGATATATAGAATTGTGTAGAATAATATGTATTTGTATATCTATAGATATAATGCAAGTAAGAAATAATTCAACAGAAATTAAACTTATCTCAATACTTGGACCAATTTTTCTCTTCAAAAATAATCAGAACTCTTGTAAGAAGATATATAAAAACTTTAGAGAGAATGTAGGCAAGGAGATTATGATTTTCTTTTCACTGAATTAGTAAAAACCAAACTCCCTATTTATAGAATTTTAGAAGTTGGGGCAAAACAGTAATATTTTGAAATCCGATATGAGTATACAATTTAGATAAAAACGTTTGAATTTTAACGGACCAGATTTTTACGCGTGAGAGATTAGAAATTCGCCCGGGCCATTTTCAAGGTGCTGCATTTATTGTTCAATGTTGACCGAAAATTTTCAAGCAGCAAACTCACGCAGTTTTGATGTCCCATAATTAAGGTATCAAACATGCCAACATATCACACGCATATACTTATATATTATATATTTTTAAGTATTGTAACATATGTCTGCTAGCATGCATTTGTTATATATATATACGGTTTTTTTAACACTTAACACAAATGGCAACACATGCATGCATTAAACTTTTATCTTATATATATATATATATATATATATATATATATAAGTTTATTATATATTATGTTTTAGTATATATGAAGTATATATAAAAATATTTTGCCCAACTATAGTTTAGAAAAAGAAATAGTGTTTTCTTGCCTTGAATATTATATGAATTAATTTATTTAACACTTAACATTTAATATATCAAGGTCAATAAAAATTAATTCAAGTAAAAACAAAAATAATAAAATAAATAAATAAATACATATTTATTTAAGACATAATTGTTATCATCAAAATCTAAAATAAATTTATACCTATCAATCTCCCACTTTTTGATGATGACAATTATAAAAATATTTTTAGTTTTTAAGAAGACTCCCCCTTAAAACTGTGAACCCTTTATAGCAGTTAATAAAATCCATTCATGGCGGTTTATAGCAATTTGTATAATCCATTCATGGCAGTTCATATATATTCCATTCATAGCAGTTCATATATATTCCATTCATAGCAGTTATATAATCCATCCATTCATAGTAGTTATTTAATTATATTTTTCTTCTCCCCCTTTGTCATCATAAAAAGTGATAGGGTAAAAGAAAAGTGTAAACCTGCAGAAAATATGTTCGAAATCCCGCAAAGAGAGTTAGTTAAAACTTATATAAACCGAGTAAGTGGTAGAAGTAATGTGAAACAGTAGAGGGGAGGAGGATTAAGGATTACTGGCAATCAAATACTTAGTTGAGTTAGTACAATGTCAGATTTCCTCAAGATCGAGAGGAGAGAAATGAGACAGATCAGGAATGTTTCCTTCATGATCAGCTGGTTTGGGAACAGGAGCAATGAAGTCAGTAGTGGTACTGACATTGAAGGGATCCATCAACAGGTTGTTGTTCTCCAAGAGCTGGAAAACCACATTAATTGTGTGCAAAGAGAATTGAACATCTTTTAATTTTTCCAACATGAGAGATTGATTTTGCAACAAAAGTTGGTTCATACTATTTAGAGAGTCAATTTTGGTAGCCATGTTGATGTTGGCTTCAAGATTTTCTTGATCAAGTGGTTTAAAAATGATGAGAGATTGTTGTGGCAGATTTAGATGAGATACGATGTTGTTGGTATGGACTAGTTGAGACTGAAGAGTGGACAAAGGAATATTCAAATAGTGGAAGATATGTGGTTTAAAAATGATGAGAGATTATTGTGGCAATTGTTTTGAAAACAGTATTCAAACGAAGACAATAAGAAGTAGGCTAGATTATAGGGCATGCATTCATTTAACAGACTTTTGATGAGTTCCAGATCAAAAGGTAACATTTTTCTATCATCCCGGACAGGCATAAAATTATTTCTTAAGATTTTTCCTAGAAATTGGCACTCAGCAGTTAGAAACTCCAGACCAACTTTGCATGGATAGTCAAATAAAAGAGTTGGTACCATTTGATCAGTTACCACAAACAAATTAAACTTGAATAGCATTCATTCTTGTACAGATATGCCAGATGGATGAAGATATGAATTAATCCTAGGTAATTCAAGAGTGGAAGGATGCAACTGAAGGGCATGAACAAGAAATAATTCATCTATCATGTAAGTTTGTCCTTGAACACAAGTAGTAATGGTATTTAATAAACTAGAGGAGTCATGTGAAAACTCCATATGAGCATAAAATTCAGCCACAAGATTGGGAAAAATAGACTTATCATATAATGAAACCAAACATTCCCACCCAACATTTTTGAAAATATAAAACAGTTTTGGAAAGCTGTGAAATGTGATGACATTTCCTAGACACAGGTTGTGTCTCATAGACTGATATTTTGACTGGGCAGATGAAGTAGTAAGATGAGGGACAGCATTGGAAAATTGCAACTCAAAATTTAGAGGAAGAGTTTTTCTTTTAGAAGAAAATAAGTTAGTCATGATAAGTATTGATGCAGGAAAAACAAGGGAAAATATTAAGCTGAAGAGAGGACATATAAAAACGCAACATTTTTTTTTGAAAGAGCTTATATATGTAATATCTGAGATTTTCTATGTAATTTAATAATTATCAATAAACGAACTTATCTGAAACTCTTGTGTGATTTCAATTATTAGATGTATATGTGTTATGTTAAGATATGTGATGCGATGTATTTAAATGGTTGGTTTAGTTTTATTTAACTATTTAAATTGATTAAGTGGGGAGTTAATTCTTTTTATTACATGGGTTGATATTAATTTATGAGCTGGAGTTTAGAGCAGAATTTAGAGACGCGGACTGCGTATTCGAGGCCGGAACGTCGAAATTAGTTAGGTTAGACTGTAACCACAAAAATGTGTCACGGTTAACTTTTTGGTCAAAGTTAACCGGTTGATTTTTTTGGGGAAACAGTCAACCACGAATTTTGAAGGCAAATTTAACAAAACGGATAGTCCCATGACGTTCGGAACGTCGAATTAGTAGGAATCGATATTAGTATCGAAACGTTTGGCTACGGATGGAAAAATAGTCAAAATAGTGTATTAAGCAATTAAATTAATTATAGTAATATTTTAATAGAAAAGTGCAGCAGTCGTGGGGCCCGCGTGACAACCAAATTGGGACAAGAGAGGGAGTATTCACATTATAAGGTAATGAGGGGGGAGGGAGTTACAAACTCCTTACAAATCCAAGACCTTTCCTTTCTCTAACCCCCACCCCATACTCAATTGAATTTATACAATATACTTAATACATATAACTTATATTGGAGATGGAAGGGCTGAAAAATCAATTGATGTCATATTTTATATGTACTCCCAATCCAAGTCTCTTCTTCCTCTTTGTAAAAAAAAATTCTACCATGAGGGAAGTTGAGAGTGAGAGAGAATGGAGCTTGAGAGAGTGGCGAATTCTGAAGTTTTCAGAGACTAATCAAGCAAGGAGAATTATTGGATGAGTTCAAGTAAGTAGAATTCATCAAAGAGGTAAGCCATGAACTCTCTTTTCCATGTTCTTTAGTAAAAATGAGAGAATATGCTTATGTAACTTTTTGGGTTTTTCGGAGCCTTGGATTCGTGGGTTATATGACTCGATTAGCGTATGTAATAATTTTATAAAATAGTATGTAGTATGAAGTCTAATTTGTCCCAAATTTCGTTAGAATTGGAGTTATAATGAGCAATTTATGAAAATCGTAAGCAAGCATGTTCATATCAAAATCTACAAAAAATCTGGGATTTCCATATTTTTTCCAAGTATAGAACCAGTGTTGGCACGCTTTTCTATGTAGTTGGTTTGTGGTCTTAGCACACTAGTTTCATGAATGTTATATTTTTGTAAAATACCTTGTTGTATGACGTTTATTGTGTCCAAGTATCATGGTCATATCATCTGTAGATTAGTGGAAATAAAATCGCAAAAAGTGGTCGCAAGAACCAAAAATTTGATGTCTTTCTTGGGAATTTGTTTTTGGATCAGTCTATCTCGTGAGCATTTTCGCCCAATCCCTTGTTTGTACTTTAAAATTCTGGAAAAATTTGTAGTATTAATATAAGTAGATATGAAGGTCCTGTAAAAATTTGAGAATTTTTGGCCAGACGGTTTGAGAGTTATGGATTTTACGGCTAAGGACACTATTTGAAAAGATACTCGAATAACTCTCTGTGTATAAGTCCAAATATTACGAAATTTTTACCAGAAGTACATGTATATAACAGGAGCTAACCCTGAAAATTTCAAAATTGTTGGAGATAATCTCGATTTATGAAAAATCTTAGAATATTTGGCTATTATAGACTATTTAAAAATAGTAGATGGATTTTAAAAATTCCGGAAAACAATATATGTTCAACGTGGGACTATATTCTGCATAATCCCAGAAAAGAAATATTTTTGAGACTGATTTGGTATTTTTCATATAAATGATGTTATATGGATAAATGAGTTTAATTAAATATGTGATGTCAAAAATAAGAAAAATAAGGTTTTCCGACTTGAGACCTCTAAGCATGTTTTATGCAGAATTTTTATGGAGATTTTGGTCCATAAAATGTCAGAAATTTATGTTTCCCAGATTCTTTTATTGAACCACGTGGCCTATACGTAGCAACATGTTATGTAATTGAATTGTATTTGAATACTAGCGAGTTTAATCATCTTATTAAAATAAAAGGGAACCATTACACTTCGAAGTGGTGTTCGAGACCCAAGTTGCTTAACGTGACACATGTGAATAGGTTACGTGAAGGGCTAATAGATAGCGGTAAATTATAGAAGACGTATCACACAAGTTTTCGAACCCTAAGTTCTATTGAGCAATTATTCAATCCTTACTCATTATTATTGTAGTGAGGGTTAGTAACGGACTTGTGTCATTTACTTTTTTCGTACAAGTTCCTTTGTCGTAAAGTTATATAAGATTACTCAGTTATTATTACAACTGCTATACTTTAAAGTTTTACTTCTTTAACGAACTGTTTCCAAGGATGTTTTATGGATTTTTGTTTCGGCTAGATATTATTGATGTTAAATGATATAACATTTGAACAATTCAAATCCTTTGAAGCTATTTAATGTTTACCAATCCAAATTATTTTGGTGAGGTCCCGCATTAATACTAAGATGAACAACCCGAATAATCGGGCAAACAAATATCGGACATATAGTCCCATTTATGCTTATGCAGTTAAACTTTATACTTGTGCACAATGTAGGGTACGATAGGCTGATCAGTTGGAGTACTTGCAGAGACCGTTTACAATCTATTTGATTGTTAAACCGTCTGATGGTTTTCGATGAAACAAAGTAATGTTCAGGGTATTCTACACCCCTTAGTATGATATTGAGAATTCTTCAAATCTTATTGTTGATATTCCTGCCTAACACTTGATATTTCTTTCAACTATTGAGATTTAGCTATTCTGATGACTTTACTCCTGACATATGCTTTACATATATTCTATATACTTGCTGGGCAATTTGTGCTTATTCTTGCTTAAACCTTTTAGTTAAGGCTGATAATGTTGAGGGCTCGGGCAAGGACAAGGGAAAGTCTAAGATGAAATGATGAGATTTATTTATATAATAAGTTATATTTCCGCATATGATGTAAAGTAGCGATAAACTCTAAGTTAAATTTTAGTTTATTTAAGGTTGTAAAGACTTGGGATTTTATTTTGAATAAGTATGTAATAGTTAATATTATTATTATTATTATTGTTAAAGTTACTTAGATAGATGATGATGTATGTTGTATCGTGAGCATCATATCCTGTAATCGATGTTACATGGATTTGGGGGCGTCACAGGTTGATATCAAAGCAATAAGTTATAAACCTTAGGTGGGGAACCTTAGACTATAACCTTAGGGAAGTTAGTGGAGAAAAAAAGGAGATGAACTCACGTAAAGTTCTAGGGGTTGTGTCAAATCTATTTTTCAAAAAACAAAAATACCTATTTTAAACTACTAACCGAGTTATTTTGTCTTATTTGAAGGATGTCAGGAGAAGAGGAGGTTAGAGATATCCACGTTGTGAGTGAGAAGTTGGTGACAGTTGTACTTGAGCCTATAACTGGGGCAGCAACTGACTCAGACCCAAAGGATTATCCTGAAGAGAGAGAGGAGCCCGAGGAGGACTCTGAAGAAGCACCTGGGGATACTTTGTTAGATGAGTTGATGGATAGGATTATAGAGTTGGACGACAAGGTCCATGAGTTGGAGGAGCTGTATCAGGGGGAGCAAAATCTGCAGCATTGCTTGAGGCATTGGTGCACCACCTGATAATTAGGAACGGGGATATGGCTGACAAGTTGCGGGCATCAAACTAGAAGGTGGATAGGCTGGAGGATGAGAAAGAAGCTATTAGGACCCACTTGGGATATACCATTAATGGGTTAGAGTCGAGGATACAGAGTCTCCAAACTGACAAGCAGATTATTACTACATTCTGGAGAGATGAGATGAGAGACCGTGCTCGAACCAAGAAGCTAACAGGTGAGTTAGAAGGTGAAGTGAGAGATAAGAAGGTTAGGATGGACAGGATGAAGTACGCATTTAAGTCAGCACATGGGAGGTTCCAGCATAGGGTGTTTCACTTTCCACGTGAGAAGTACCGGTCTAGACATACCATAAGTCGTGGGCTGGTGCTAGAGATGGCGAATGAAGAACATAAAGACGCTATTAGGCGGGGTCTTTAGTTTATTTGTGATGAACTTTTACTAGTAGCGTTTAGAACGCTTAGCTATGAAATAAAACTTGGTTTTGGTTTTTACCAAGTACTTTGGTTTAAGTGATGTAAATGGTTTAATGCTATAAGACAATGAAATACCTTGGGTGCTATGTTTATAAATAAATATACTTTTATTTAGGTATGTGATGTGATGATTAAGTTCTCTTCTTATGAATGATATATTCTATAGAGTAAGTTATAAGATAATAACATTAAGTTCATTTTAAACAGATAGATGGCTAGAGGAAGACGTCGTCAAACAACCGAGGGGTTAGGCGATAATGCTGGGGATCCACCGAACCATATGCAGCAGTTTGTAGACATGTTAGTGGGGGCACTTCAGAATCGAACCCCAAATGTCAATAACCCTCCAATGGCCCAAGTGGCACACTTAAAGGACTTCAAGAGCGCGGGACCCCCTGAGTTTAAAGGAACCACTGAACCCATCAAAGCTCAAACTTGGGTCAAGGAAATCGAAAAGGCATTCGCTATCGCCCGACTAGGTGATGATCAGAAAACAATCTTCGTCACTTACATGCTAAAGGGTGAAGCCAACTTCTGGTGGGAGGCAAACCAGACCAGGGCTGGAGAAGGTGTGATACCTTGGGAAGGGTTTCAAAAAATCTTTTTCGAGAACTATTTTACTGTTAGTATGCAGAGTCGCATGGAGATGTGATTCCTGGAGCTGAAGCAAGAAGACATGACGGTACCTCAATATGCCATAAAATTTAACGAGCTGTCGAGGTTCGCGCCTCACCAGGTCGACACTTAGGAGAGAAAAATGAGGAGGTTTGAGCAGGGTCTCAAACCATGGCTATATAGTAGACTCTCGGTGTTACAGACGAATAGCTTCGCGACTCTCCTAGAGAAAGATATAATCGCTGAGGGCGGAAGTGAAGCCCTAATGAAATTTAACAAGGAGAAAAAGAAGAAGAATGAAGGAGGGAATCGTGGGGAAGGTAGCAGCAGTAGTGGTGCAAATAAGAAGAAGTGGAATAATAACAATAGTAGCAGCAACAATTTCAATTCAGGAAACTCCAGGGGAAAACCAGGGGAAGCAAAGAAGAGAATTGAAGCATGCAAGGAGTGTAGGAGGAATCACTTGGGGGCATGTCTAAAAGGGAAGAATGTCTTCTTCAAATGTGGGCAGGAGGGGCACATCTCTCTCAACTGCTCTGCACCAAAGAGAAATAGATGTTTTAACTATGGAGCATTGGATCATCAGGCGAGTAATTGCCCAAAGAAGAACTCAGCATGAGGAAATGGAGGAAGGGGACCAAGCGGTGGAAATCTCATGATTAATGGACCACCAACTCAGAATCGACGCACAACTAGGACTTTCAACATGACGGTCCAGGATGCGGTCGCATCCAGGGATGTGGTTTCAGGTATCATTCCGATCAATGATATATCAGCTTACATATTATTTGACTCGGGTGCTACTTGTTCCTTTGTATCGCATGAATTCTCCTAACGCTTAAACTTACCCCAGGAAGAATTAAAATATCCTATCAACATAGAAGTTGCTAATAAGGAAATAATTCCCATTATCCATGTCTATAGGAATTGTGTTGTAGACATCAGGGGATATAAGTTACTTATGGATTTAATTCCAATTCTATTAGGAGAATTTGATTTAATTCTAGGAATGGACTGGTTATTTAACCATGGAGCGATGATAGATTGTCAAAAGAAGTGTATAAACCTTAGGACTCCAGATCAGTCTAAGGTAGCATTCTATGGAAGTAGGTCGCCAAGACACTCAAGTTGTCTGACGATGATGCAAGCGACTAAGAAAGGGATGTGTAGGATATTTGGCCCATATCGTCGATACGCAGAAAGCAGGGATAGAGATGGGACAGATACCAGTAGTGAACGAATTTCTGGATGTATTTTCGGAGGAATTGCCAAGACTTCTGCCGGATCGGGAGGTCAAATTTGTTATAGATTTAGTATCGGGAATGGCACCAATTTTGAAAGCCCCTTACAGAATGGCACCGACAGAAATGAAGGAGCTAATGGTACAGTTGCAGGAGTTATTGGATAGGAAGTATATTCAACCGAGTGTGTCTCCTTGGGGAGCACCAATTTTATTTATGAAAAAGAAGGACGGATCGACGAGACTATGTATCAACTATCGAGAGTTGAATAAGGTGACGATTAAGAACAAGTACCCGTTACCTAGGATAGATGATCTGTTTGATCAGTTGAAGGGAGCGAAATATTTTTCCAAGATTGACTTGAGGATGGGATATCACCAGTTAAAGGTGAGGAAGGAGGATGTACATAAGACAACGTTTAGGACTCATTACAATCACTACGAGTTACTGGTGATGTCGTTCGGGTTAACAAATGCACCAGCAGCGTTTATGGACATGATGAATCAGGTATTCAAGCAATACTTAGATAAATTCGTAGTTATGTTCATAGATGATATCCTGATCTATTCCAAGACTCAAGAATATCATGCTAAACACTTAAGGTTAGTGTTGGGGGCGTTGAGGAAGGGTAAATTATACGTAAAATTCTCAAAGTGTGAGTTTTGGTCGGAGAAAGTTCAATTTTTGGGTCACGTGATCAACAAGGACGGAATCTCTGTGGATCCAGCAAAGGTGGAAGCGGTGCAGAATTGGGAACAACTAAAGTCACCAATCGAAGTAAGGAGTTTCTTAGGACTGGCAAGCTATTACAGACGGTTTATCCAAGATTTTTCAAAGATAGCGGGAACGTTGATGAATTTAACGAAGAAGTCGGTAAAATTTGTCTTGACGGAGAAGTGTGAAGAGAGTTTTAAAAAACTCAAGAAAAGACTGAGTGAAGCACCAATGTTGTCTTTACTCGAGGATAAAGGTGACTTCATGATTTTCAGTGATGCGTCACACAAAGGACTTAGCTGTGTGCTTATGCAACATGGTAAAGTTATTACGTACGCATCGCGTCAGTTGAAGGATTACGAGAAGGGATATCCTACCCATGACCTGGAATTAGCAGCGATAGTATTTGCCGTAAAGATATGGAGGCACTATTTATATGGGGTAAGGTGTGAAATATACACGGACCATAAAAGTCTGAAGTATATCTTCACGTAGAAGGAGTTGAATATGAGACAGAGAAGATGGTTGGAACTTATAAAGGATTACAATTGCGACATCTTGTATCATCCGGGGAAAGCTAACATGGTAGCAGATGAGCTAAGCAGAAAAGGCAGTGGTAGGTTGGCAATGCTAATAGCTCAAGAGGAGTTAATTAAGGAGATGGCTAAATTGGAACTCGAGATAAAAAGTCTGAGGGAGCCAGAGGGGAAATTATTCGCAATGGAGGCTCATCCGACTCTATTGGACAAAATCAAGGAAGCACAAGGCAGCGACGAGGAATGCGAGAAGGTGAGGAAAATAATTTCAGATGGAGAAGAACTTAAATTCAGTATGGGTGGTGATGGACTATTAAGGTTTGAGAAGAGAATTTGGGTGCCAGAGGTGTCTGAATTAAAGGAAGAAATTTTGTAGGAAGCTCATAGCTCAAGTTACTCAATCCACCTGAGAAGCACAAAGATGTATCAGGATCTTTGCCAACATTATTGGTGACCCAATATGAAAAGAGAAGTCGCAGAGTGCATCAGCAAGTGTTTAACATGCCAATGAGTTAAGGCAGAACATCAGAAACCGAGCGGGTTACTTCAACCTTTAAAAATTCTAGAATGGAAGTGGGAGCATATCATGATGGACTTCGTGGTAGGACTTCCAACTACGCAGAAGGGTTGTGATGCAGTATGGGTGATCGTTGATCGATTGACCAAGCTAGCGCATTTCTTGCCAATTAGGATCAGATATACCTTAGATAAGTTGGCAAAACTTTACATCAAAGAGATTGTTTCCAGGCACGGAGTGCCTATATCAATTGTGTCGGATCGCGATCCGCGATTCACAGCAAATATCTGGAAAAGTTTTCAAGAACGCATGGGAACGCAACTGAAGTTGAGCACCGCGTATCATCCTTAAACAGATGGGTAGAGCGAGAGAACTATTCAAACATTAGAGGACATGCTGAGAGCATGTGTTATAGATTTCAAAGGAAGCTGGGATGACCACCTACCATTGGTGGAATTTGCATACAACAACAGCTATCACACGAGCATCGGTATGCCACCTTATGAAGCTTTATATGGAAGGAAATGCAGAATGCCATTGTGCTGGGATGAAGTGGGAGAACAGCAATTGTTAGGGCCAAAATTGGTGCAGGAAACTGCAGATGTGATCAAAATGATACGAGCAAGACTAGTCACGGCCCAAGATCAACATAAGAAATATGTTGATCAACATCGAAAACAACGAGACTTCGACGTCGGCACTTATGTGTTCTTGAAAGTGTCACCTTGGAAAGGGAAAATGAGATTTGGAAAGAAAGAAAAACTTAGTCCCAGATTCATAGGACCCTTTAAAGTGTTGAGGCGAGTTAGTGAGGTAGCTTATGAAATAGCTTTACCTCCAGAGTTAGAACATATACACAATGTGTTTCATGTTTCGGTCCTACAACCCTATAAGCAAGACTACAAGAATGTCATTGAGTATGACCCTATTCAATTTGAGAAGGACTTAACCTATGAAGAGGTTCCAATACAGATAATTGATAGAAAAGAACAAGTGTTAAGAAATAAGATAATACCTTCTGTTAAGGTAGTGTGGAGGAACCACAACGCCGAAGAGGCTACGTGGGAACTCGAGGACAAAATGATGAAAAACTAACCTAATATCTTTGTCTGATGAGTAATGATTCTGGGGACGGAATCCTTATAAAGGAGAGTGAATGTAATATCCGAGATTTTCTATGTAATTTAATAATTATTAATAAACGAACTTATGTGAAACTCTTGTGTGATTTCATTTATTAGATGTATATATGTTATGTTAAGATATGTGTTGAGATGTATTTAAATGGTTGGTTTAGTTTTATTTAACTATTTAAATTGATTAAGTGGGGAGTTAATTCTTTTTATTACGTGGGTTGGTATTAATTTATGAGCTAGATTTTGGAGCGCAATTTAGAGATGCGGACTGCGTATTCGAGTCCAGAACATCAAAATTAGTCAGGCTAGACTGTAACCACGAAAATGTGTCACGGTTCACTTTTTGGTCAAAGTTAACCAGTTGACTTTTTCGAGGAAACAGTCAACCACGAATTTTGAAGGCAAATTTAACAAAACGGATAGTCCCATGACGTTCGGAACGTCGAATTAGTAGGAATCGATATTAGTATCAAAACGTTTGGCTACGGATGGAAAAATAGTCAAAATAGTGTATTAAGCAATTAAATTAATTATAGTAATATTTTAATAGAAAAGTGCAGCAGTCGTGGGGCCCGCGTGACAACCAAATTGGGACAAGAGAGGGAGTATTCATATTATAAGGTAATGAGGGGGGAGGGAGTTACAAACTCCTTACAAATCCAAGACCTTTCCTTTCTCTAACCCCCACCCCATACTCAATTGAATTTATACAATATACTTAATACATATAACTTATATTGAAGATGGAAGGGCTGAAAAATCAATTGATGTCATATTTTATATGTACTTCCAATCCAAGTCTCTTCTTCCTCTTTGTAAAAAAAAATTCTACCGTGAGGGAAGTTGAGAGTGAGAGAGAATGGAGCTTGAGAGAGTGGCGAATTCTGAAGTTTTCAGAGACTAATCAAGCAAGGAGAATTATTGGATGAGTTCAAGTAAGTAGAATTCATCAAAGAGGTAAGCCATGAACTCTCTTTTCCATGTTCTTTAGTAAAAATGAGAGAATATGCTTATGTAACTTTTTGGGTTTTTCGGAGCCTTGGATTCGTGGGTTATATGACTCGATTAGCGTATGTAATAATTTTATAAAATAGTATGTAGTATGAAGTCTAATCTGTCCCTAATTTCGTTAGAATTGGAGTTATAATGAGCAATTTATGAAAATCGTAAGCAAGCATGTTCATATCAAAATCTGCAGAAAATCTGGAATTTCCATATTTTTTCCAAGTATAGAACCAGTGCTGGCACACTTTTCTATGCAGTTGGTTTGTGGTCTTAGCACACTAGTTTCATGAATGTTATATTTTTGTAAAATACCTTGTTGTATGACGTTTATTGTGTCCAAGTATCATGGTCATATCATCTGTAGATTAGTGGAAATAAAATCGCAAAAGTGGCTGCAAGAACCAAAAATTTGATGTCTTTCTTGGGACTGTTTTGGATCAGTCTATCTCAGGAGAATTTTCGTCCATTGTTTGTACTTTAAAATTCTGAAAAAATTGTAGTATTAATATAAGTAGATATGAAGGTCCTGTAAAAATTTGAGAATTTTTGGCCAGACGGTTTGAGAGTTATGGATTTTACGGCTAAGGACACTATTTGAAAAGATACTCGAATAACTCTCTGTGTATAAGTCCAAATATTACGAAATTTTTACCAGAAGTACATGTATATAACAGGAGCTAACCCTGAAAATTTCAAAATTGTTGGAGATAATCTCGATTTATGAAAAATCTTAGAATATTTGGCTATTATAGACTATTTAAAAATAGTAGATGGATTTTAAAAATTCCGAAAAACAATATATGTTCAACGTGGGACTATATTCTGCATAATCCCAGAAAAGAAATATTTTTGAGACTGATTTGGTATTTTTCATATAAATGATGTTATATGGATAAATGAGTTTAATTAAATATGTGATGTCAAAAATAAGAAAAATAAGGTTTTCCGACTTGAGACCTCTAAGCATGTTTTATGCAGATTTTTTATGGAGATTTTGGTCCATAAAATGTCAGAAATTTATGTTTCCCAGATTCTTTTATTGAACCACGTGGCCTATACGTAGCAACATGTTATGTAATTGAATTGTATTTGAATACTAGCGAGTTTAATCATCTTATTAAAATAAAAGGGAACCATTACACTTCGAAGTGGTGTCCGAGAACCAAATTGTTTAAAGTGACACATGTGAATAGGTTACGTGAAGGGCTAGTAGATAGCGGTAAATTGTAGAAGACACGTCAGGCAAGTTTCCTAACCCTATGTTCTATTGAGCAATTATTCAATCCTTACTCATTGTTATTGCAGTGAGGGTTAGTAACGGACTTGTGCTATTTACTTTTTTCGTACAAGTTCCTTTGTCATAAAGTTATATAACAGCAATGTCTTTGCAAGCGTTATTGATGATTGCTCAGTTATTATTACAACTGCTATACTTTAAAGTTCTACTTCTTTAACGAACTGTTTCCAAGGATATTTTCTGGCTTTTTGTTTCGGCTAGATATTATTGATGTTAAATGATATAACATTTGAACAATTCAAATCCTTTGAAGTTATTTAATGTTTACCAATCCAAATTGTTTTGGTGAGGTCCCGCATGAATACTAAGATGAACAACCCGAATAATCGGGCAAATAGATGTTGGACATATAGTCCCATTTATGTTTATGTAGTTAAACTTTATACTTGTGAACAATGTAGGGTATGATAGGCTGATCAGTTGGAGTACTTGTAGAGATCGTTTACAATCTATTTGATTGTTAAACCGTCTGATGGTTTTCGATGAAATAAAGTAATGTTCAGGGTATTCTACACCCCTTAGTATGATATTGAGAATTCTTCAAATTTTTTGTTGATATTCCTGCCTAACACTTGATATTTCTTTCAACCATTAATATTTAGCTATTTAGATAACTTTACTCCTGACATATGCTTTCAATATATTCTATATACTTACTGGGCAATTTGTGCTCATTCTGGCTTAAACCTTTCAGTTAAGGTTGATAACGTTGAGGGCTCGGGCAAGGACAAGGGAAAGTCTAAGATGAAATGATGAGAGTTATTTATGTAATAAGCTATATTTCTGCATATGATGTAATGTAGCGATAAACGCTAAGTTAAAGTTTCAGTTTATTTAAGGTTGTAAAGACTTGGGATTTTATTTTGAATAAGTATGTAATAGTTATTATTATTATTATTATTATTATTATTATTATTATTATTATTATTATTATTATTATTATTATTATTATTATTATTATTATTATTATTATTATTATTATTATTATTATTAGAGTTACTTAGATAGATGATAATGTATGTTTTATCGTGAGCACCATGTCCAGTAATCGATGTTACACGTATTTGGGGGTGTCACAATATATATAGGTAGAGAGAAGAGAAAGGATGTGCGGCATGTAATATACACTCCAAATAATCAGTAAAGGAAGCAGTTAATAAATTGAGGTGGGAGGAAGTAAAACTGAAAAACAGTGAAAAATATTTAAGTCAAACAGTAGCATGAACACTGTATAAAATCTGTCATTTAAGAAAGTAGAGTGAGCATTAAAGAAATATCCACATGTCATATGAGGAACACAGAGTACCAAAGATTTCAGTCAAACTTAAGAATGATTACCAAAGTCTGAAGGATGTATCATTTAAAAACATTTTGATAAACATGGCAAGAAATTATCATTACAAAAAAATTTCAAGGAGGCAGGTAATGTGAATGATTTTACATTTATAGTAAATCTTAAGAAAGAGCAGATAGCAAAAATGCAATTAATCCATTGGACCTCAATATCCACACAATATATAAGATGTTAGTTCCCAGTAGGCACACAAGAGATCTAGAAGGAGGGGTTGAATAGATCCTTTTTAATTTTTAAATACTCTTCCCTTTTATTTGATTATTGCTAATGAATTAGCATATGACAAATATAAGAATCTTTTCAAGCACAGCGAAATAAGTAAAAGATCCCCTTCATTGATATATTCATAATCATACATACATTGTTCTTAGAGTTAGTTAAGTTGTAAGCAGTTAATACATACGTAGCAGTTATAGCAGTTAAGTACATAAAGTAAATGACATAAAGTAAAAGACACAAGGGATTTTAAGTGGTTCAGAGACTCAAGCTCCTAATCCACTCTTCTGCTTTCAACTAGCAGGATTTCCACTAAGGAAGGGCAGCACCCCGAATCACTAAGATTCCTTCAAGGCCAATAGCCTTGGAACTCCTCTAGTTACCTAGGAACTCTTCAAGCCCAGCAGGCTTGGAACTTCGTTTAGTCCCTCCAGACAAGGACCCCTTAGGCCCTGGCTTCTTGTTGTTATAGTTGTTGGTGGTGGTGGTGATGAGCTGCTAAGATGTCTTTAAGCTTGAACATCTTTTGTACTTAGCAGGTTGATGTAGTCCTCTTGGTATTCTGCTTGGAGTCTGAACTACATCTTCTTTGGTGCAGCTGATCTTTACTCTTTTTGGCTCATCTTCATCTGATGTCAGCTGTGCACCATCACCATCTGGATATGCTAAGTCTCTGAGCTTTTAATAAATTTCATCTAGCACTTATCAATCCCTGAACCCTTCTTGAAAGCTTTGCAGACATGATTCTGCATCTGTTCTTTTTCAGCCTTTGGTTCATGGTGATCTGTAGAGTGGCTCTCTTGATCTTATTTGAACTCTAGCACTTTTCTGAATGCTATCTTCTTGTCCTTCTCGGCTCTCAGCTTAGCTGCCATCTTTAGTGGCATTCTCATCTTTGTTGAGTGAAGCTCTAGTCTATTTAAGTCCTTCTTAAAGCTGCTTAACTTCCACCTTTGTAGTCTCACTGTCACTGAGACTTGTTCTGTTAATCTTTGGTGGAACTCGTAGAGTCAACACTAGCATTCTACCAACTCAACAATTCTACAACTTAGCAATCATCAGCAACTTTTGATCTTTGAAGCTCTATTGATTTATACTCCTTCCCAATCTTCCCATTGGAAAGTAGCCATTGAAAGCTTTTTGAATCGCTTTGCAGATCTTGAGTTATTTGGTGTAGACTGCAGATGTGACATGACATCCCCTTTTCTAACTTTCTGACACTGCAGTCTACTGTTTCACCTACCCCGTCAGAGATGTCACTTTGATGCCTCGGGCATGTAGTCTTCTTTATTTCTCTTTTCTGACTTCTATTAGAATGTCAGGATCTGTCCTTTTGCATCGATGCTCTCAACTAGCAATGTTTGAATATCAGTCTTTAGATTGAACCGTTGCCAATGCTTCAATCTTCAGATGACCAAACTTCACAATTCTTATGCAGATGTTCTTGGATCTGATCATAGTGTCTTATTGAATGTTGCTCATTGACAGGTTGAGACAACAATACGATCTTGAAGAGTATTCATTTGATCTTCAATGTAGAACACCTCTTCCTTCTCTTGTGCAGTGCTTCAACACTTTTGTTTACTTTGACTGATCTTAGATACTTATAGCTTGTTCCTTGTTCTGGCCTCTTCTTAACAGCAAGACACCTCAGATTTGTGGCATGCCCAGCTTGCTTTCTCCTTGTGATCTCCTGTTCACTTATCATTACTGGACTGACCCATGCTTAATCACTTTAGCCTTGTTCTTCAGAAGCTATCCAGTATTTCTGTTAAACTATATTAGTTCCTTCTTTTCTTGGAAAACACTACGATCCTAGTTGACCCCAAGATCGTTGTCTTCTATTTATTTGACAGCTACCGTACTTGCTAACTTTTCCTTACTCAGTCATTTTTACTAAAGTCTTCTTTTGATCTCCTTGTAGAAGACTTCATCTTGAATGGCTTTCTAACTCAATCTGGATGTTGATTGGATTGATGCTTAGATCTTCTGTCAGCTTGCAAACCATTCGTTGAGTGCACTCTGGTTCCCTTCAGGTGGAATATATCCTTGCAGCTTAGACCATAGGCTTCATACTTTGGATATTCTAGGAGTGCTCATTTGTTGAGAATCTTGTTTGCTCTATGATTCTACCTTGGTGTTGTGAGCACGTGTTGAAGTCTCAGTTCTACACTCTACGATTCAGCTTCGGCTGTGCAGACACTATGACTCCAAGATCAGATCTTAACACTCTATGATTTTTGTCGTTGTACTTGTTGTCTTCATCTGATCTTACTCGACTACGACCTCTGCCTCTGATACGATCAGTAGACTCTATGACTCTGAGTGTAGTCTACTATTCTTGACTTGGCTTCGGCAGATGCTCGGTCGGCTCGTAGGCAGGCTGTCTCTACGATTCTGAACATGACTTCCTCAGTAGACTACGGCTCTGAGGAAGTTCTCCTCAACACACTACAATCCTTCCTCGTCTCTCCTGACAGTCTAAAAACTCCGAGATCTACTGTCTTGCAGACTACGATTCTGCCTCGGTAGCTCTCGAGTTTTCCTTGACTCTCCTGGAAGACTACAATTTCTGGTGCAGTGCTCGATGATCAGACAAGCATATCTATTACATCATAAGATCAACCTAACAAGCTTGATCTTTCTATACTTATAGTTCTTGTACATCATTTCTTTTTAAGGACTTTACAAAGCTATTATGCTTATGTAGGATCAACCTAACATATTTGATCAATTCATTCTAAGTCCTTGTACATGTGTTCCTATTCTCTATCAAAGGACTTTACATCTTTTCTTAATACAATCATACTTGCATATTCATTCATATATATATATATATATATATATATATATATATATATATATATCATAATCAAATCATATATAAACAGGAATATCATTCACATGCTTATTCCTAACAATCTCCCCCTATTTGATTATGACAAAACAATAAGTGCATATGATATGAATGAATCTTATATACAGTGAGTAGCTGTATTTCTAAAAACAGATAATCGTGAATGTCATTTTATAATGATATGGAATTTTATAAGTTATGATACTTTTACATCCTAGATCCAGAACATACCTAATGGTTAGATATGTACCTCTTTGGCTCCATATGTGTTTCCAGGATGGCTTGTTAATCAGCTACTCATCTGCTTGATCTTCTTGCTCCTGTTCCCCCTGGGATGTTGACTTCATTTCTTTTTCGCTTTCTGGCTCCCCTTAGATGATGATTCTTCTTCTGTTTCTATTGTTGCTGTCTTCTTCTTCTTTTCTAACTTCATTCTTTTCGCCCTACTCCTTCTTGAATTCCTTCTTCCATGCCCTTTTTCTCCCCCTTTTTGTCATCAATCATTTGAAAGAGTTGTTCCATGTTGGACATAAGCTGCTCCATTAGATAAGAGGAGTTACCAACTTCAATCTTGAGTTCTTGTTGGCTTATCTCAAGTTGCATGGAGAAAGACTGATTCAAGTTGTCAATCTTGTCAGAGAGGACTTGAATTTGCTCTTCATTGGCCTTCTTTGCTCGTAAAGATTTTGCCTTCTAATCATGTATGGCCTTCAGATAAATTTGATCTCTCTCTTTGATTCTGAGAGATACATCAGCCATAGTGGCTTGAAGTCTATCTTCAGTTGAATTATCTCATGTTGCTTTCAACATATTTAATTCTTTATTGATTTGAGATATCTTCTTAACCAGCTCTTCAGAATTCTTTAATAGTTCCTTCTCCATGGGAATTTGGTCATCTGGTCGGGCATCCTTTTGTTGAACACCAGATTGGACTCTGCGATTTTCATCTTCGGACAGATTTTTGAAAGCGTTGAGAATCTAAACAATCGTTGAGTACCAGTCGCCATTGGAGGATGAAGGAGTGTCGACTAACAGTGCTTGGGTCGAGAAGGTCTTCTCATTTTGAACTTGATCAACATCATTGGTAGAGTGAGCAGACTCTACGATCAGCTCTTTGGCCATATTCCTTTTTCCATCAGAGTCCATTCTATGATCATAAGGAATATAATGATTGTCAGCATGTCGATACAAGATTGTGGAAGGTGATCACGTTCTTTTCATAATAAACTAAGAAAGAGCAGGAGTTCAATTTGATTTGATATACAACAGCATTTTTGAACGTTGCAGAAAACATGCATTTAGGAAGATTCCACCAACATTGCCAAACCAAGTGCACCAATAATAGTACCCAATCATCATAGTTCAACTAGAAGAGAACAAAGAGAAGAAAGTTGGTTATTATCCTTTTCCTTTTCTATTGATTATTATAGCCATGATGAATTGCACCCCTATATACTTAGTAAGGTTAACGTGAGGGAACACTACTAGAAATTCGATGAGAATAAAGTTTAAATCTTTGTTGTTTGTAGTTGGTGGATTAGTGTCAGCCGCACTTAATCTTGTTCCCTTTTGATTGCTATGAAATTATTAAGAAATGTAAATAGGTGCTTTGAGGAATTGCGCCAACATTGGCAGAAACACATGTTTGATCTTTCATGTAGTAGTAGTAATTAATCAAATGAATTAAAATATGTATATACTCCTATAATTTATATACTTTTTGGTCAGGAAATAAGAGTTCGTTGATTTTTATTTTTTTGTTAATAGTTATAAAAGTTTGTCTATACCACACATTTGGCCCCATTTTCGGGGATTTTTTTTCTTTGTCAGTGTAAAATTTTAGGATTCGGAAGAGAATTTACACTAGTAGTGAATCTAATGCTTGTCAAAACATTAAAGAGTATTGGAGGATATTTGATGTTGATAATCTAAATGACCAAAACTTATTGGGTTAATGGATTTGTTATCTCTATTTTACTCTTCCTTTTAATTTTTCATGATGAAACTTTAGAAATTAATTACTTCCTCTGATTAATTTAATATGATTTAGGCACATTGGATTCATTTTCAACTCTGTCTCGCTCCTATTTATTGATTCTTATTTATTTATGACCGATTTTGTCCTGCAATTTGAAACCATTTTGTTAGCATTTCAAAACTACATATTAGCGGCTGGGCACAAGTGTTATGATCCCCACCTTGCTTGTCCCATTAATGGGTGGAATTGATGTAAGCAATTTTATTTTTATTTTTATCTTTATGATTTTAGGAGCCATTTGTTCAATGGACCGTCTTTTTACCGACCATCTTTTTTCGAAAATACATGTGGCGGTCAATGAAGAATCTTCTGGCGATGGCGTGAAGACAAATCCATGGCTATAGTCTTGCGTCTGTAAGCTTGAGGGTGCATCTAGTTCAATATCTCTCATTGATGAGAGAGTTGCTGGCCGAGATCTGGATGGTCATTTCTTTGCGGAATTATTTCATCACATCGGAAGCTTTTGTGAGACCTTACGTGCGCGATTCGCTTGTTCAATGGGAAATCACGGTTGCCAAGTAGAAATTGTCTTTCATTCTCTCGATTCGGATGAAAGAGAAAGTCATTTTACGTTGCAATCAAGGCCAATATTCTGAACTAAATGAAGAAAATGGTGCAATTGTTCCTTTTAGTAATGAGACTCATGCGGTCCATCTTCTCCAAGTACTAGTACAAGAAGCCTACCGTAAGAACTGGAGGGTCTTCATGAAAAGTACTCAAAGAACTTGTAGACTATTTCAATATGAGGAACTTCTTTTGGCAACATCAAAATTCAAGCCTGGTTTGTTTCTTCCACAATCTCATACTAGTACTTGATTGCTTTCTTTTCGCAAATTTATGTGCACCGTCTTACTAAAAGTCTAAAGCAATCATTTATTGATTTTCCAGAGAACATGATTGGAAAAGGAGGCGTGATCCCGGTTTATAGAGGTCGCCTTCCCGATGGCAAGAACTTGCTTTGAAGATTCTCAAGTAATCTAAAGATGTATTGAAGGAGTTTATTTTGGAGATTGAAATTATTCATGAAGGTTACAAGGAATTCTACCATCTTAAAATGAAGGAGTGATATCTGCTCTAAGATATCACGAGGTCCTGACTACGTGGTGTGTTCTCGATTATCATCTAAGTGCTCGATCGTGATAATATGGATGGTGAATGCCCCTCAGTAGATGGTCATTGTGGAGAATATGAGAGGCTATTGAGTGATATCTGCACTAAGATGTCGCAGGGTCCTGACTCAATTTCGGTTTTGTAATGTTGTAATGATTATATTGTGAAAGATTGTATTGTGAATGATTGTAATGTTGTAAAATATCTCTTCTTATATTGTAATGTTGTAGTGTGAATGATTTTAAATGATGTATATAATATTTTTTATATTTTATTTTATATTGTATTTGTGTTTATTGAATAAATGTGCATTATTAATTATTATTTTTTTTAAATATAAAAAGGCTATAGCAACGGTCATCGACCGTAGCTATAGTGTTCTATAAAAACACATCCCTATAGCGACGGTCACCGAGCGTCGCTATAGACATCTATAGCTACGGTCATGATCGTAGCAATAACTCTCAGCGACCGTAGTAAAGAGCAAATACACGATTTTGCCATGACCTATAGCTAGGGTCGGTGACCGTCGCTATAGGCCAAAAGACCGTCGCTATAGGCTTTACTGACGGGTTCTATGTTGACGGTCGGCGACCATCGCAAAAACTTTTAGCGACGGTCTTTTGGCCTATAGTGACGGTCGACGACCATCGCTATAGGCTGATTTTCTAGTAGTGATCAATGATCAATTCTGAAAGATCTTAAGATGTCTCAATATCCACACATCAAGGATGAGTTCAGAATACATCAAGATCACAAGGCCTGAAGAAGCATGCAAATATCAAGCAAGTTTCAAGGCATAACTAAAAGGGAAGTAAATCAAAATATATTTCCCTGCCATATATAATGTTGTTTGATATATACAATATGTGTTGTATATGACAAAATGGATAAGCTAGTCTGTGCAGGAAAATATAAGTCTCTCTATCGGTATGCATGCGGACTATCAAATCTAACATAACATCTCTCTCCGAAGAAGGGGGTAACGTTGTGATCTCCTGCATAACATATCTACACGTGCCAACAGATCCGAAGCCAACTGCATGGTGGCATGATGCTCATCAATATATGCACTCATATCGACAAGTATGCCAGTTGTAAGGGATCTCACTGAAGTACTATCTGTAATGGCCACATCCTGGGTAGATAGGGCAGCATCCAGCTCGACAATCAATACATCTCTGGCTGATCTGACCTCATCCCGCTCCTCAATAGCAGTATCTCTATGAGCTACAGCCTCATCTCTCTTTAATAGAGCAATGCCTCTCCCATCAAGAGCTGTCAACATCAAGGCCCTAGCCTGATCTCTCTCAAAGGTCATCAGATGAAGACTCTGCTCTAAATACTATGCTGAATGTTGAATCACGAGTGCAGAGCACGTCTTTGATCGAGAATCATGAGAGTTCTTTGGAAACCTAGTGAATGGCTCCTCCTCGGTGGGAATATCAATGTCCTCTATGGGCTCCCCATCATCAGAATTAATCCCCGACAATGTGGATACTACCGCAGCCGATGTAGTCTCTGTGTCCATCCATGCGGAATACTCTGCAGAACAACCCAGATGGCTAATAGAAAATGTAGCTAGCTCACGCTGATCCCAACATGCATACACCATGGGTCTGTCCTCTGCAGACAAGTGGCGAGAGGCCAAGCGCTGACTCAATGCCCCCTCAAAAGGATAGAAATCCTAGAACTGGTCAAACTAACACATCACAGCCAGTGGGTTGTAAGTAGTCATACCCCTCAAACCAGGTAGAGTGAGATAATCCATGCTAGGAGCATGAGTGATGAAGCTGTAGGGTGAACAAAGCCCTATACATGGCAATATATCAAATGGATATCCAATCCCTACCAGGAAAATGGACCAAGATGCAGGATCTGTACACTCAGCAGACAGAAAGGAGTACAACATGGCTATCTCATGGGTAAAATAATAGCCATGACGTCGAAATGTGCTAATCGGTCTCAAGTGTGACATAAACCACACGTACAACATGACTGAACTACCTGTGAATACCTCTATAGGGTAAGTGCTGCAATATGTGGTCGAATTCAGCGTCTTTGCGACAATCATCGGCACAATGGTGTGACCCTCCCTGAGAGCTCTCACTACCATAATGACACCAATGTCCAGCTCATCCATGTACCATGGCATATATACATATGACAATACGCATAGTAACAGTACGTCTATTCTGGCCAAATGCCAATGATCCTCCAGCATGGTGAAATACCCGGAATGATGTGTATAGCTATCCTCTGAGCCAAATCTGTCCATCAAAAAACGTTGGGATACAACGTGGCCGGATGTGATCTTATCCTGCATAACTCTATGCCTCAGCCCGGTGAGGGTTATAAACTGTCGACTCATGTCACTGATAGACATCCGCACACAAGGTTTGTCCAGTGGCAGCGTCGTCAACCATGCATACTCCTCTAAGGTAGGAGTCAACTCATGGATACCAAACCGGAAGACCTGCCTCTGTGGTATCTAATGCTCCAGCATACCCTCTACAAAGCCTGTGGGAAACTGAAATATCATGAGAGTTATAGTATGCTGTAATAACTGATCTACATTCACCCTGTCTGAAGGTGACATACTAACATACCATGATCTCAGACGGGATGCCACCAATACTAGTGGGGTATGATCAATGCGGCTAACTGTCGAGGAAAACATCTGTGTGGGTCGTGTTATAAGACCATTTAGGGGTCAATGCTGAATATCTCTGGACATACATACATATACATAACATATACATGCATGATAAACAATAGATGGCAATATGATGTAGGGAATAATAGTATATATATTACTAAGTACATCATCGTCTAATACATCTCTATACAGCTTAAAATACAGGGAAATGGGGCATAGACGCCTAACTACTAACAGAGTCCTATCAAAAGATATAGCGAGAATGGGGCACCGCCACCCAGTATCTAATAGAGGCCTATCAAAAGATATAACGAGAATATACATCAGAAGAAGACAATGGTGTCAATGTCTACATCATCAATCCTATCCACCTGATGTAACTCCTCCTGAGTCACTAGATCTCCATCAACAGGGATGTCATGCTTATACAATGGAGGATCTGCACCGGAAAAACCATATGGGTCATCTGAGGGGCCATATCCTGAGCTGAAAGGATCAAATGTATCTGCCTCTTTCGGATCTCTGCCCAAGTGCCAGATAAAGAAATGTGTCTAGTCCAAATGTCGGGTCAAACTATCAATCTGTGTCAAATGAGTCAGATCTCTGACACAGGCCATCCAATACGTCATCATTATGGATCTAGGAACCATATCCCCCAAAAACTGCATGGCGCGGGTCTGGGCTCCGATGGTACGATGGGACCACCAATGCTGGAACGTAGCCTGGGTATGTGGACCCTCTGACAGTGTAAAATCGTCAACACCCATCAAGGGGATATCAATGACGGGTGACTATGAAACAGGCTAATAACGCCTGGCAGGAGGCAAGATCGGTATACGAATCTCTCATGTGGTGCTCCTAATAGCATGCTCTTCTAAATAGAGCTCCCATCCTTCATCTGTAAAGATAGGAATCGTACGGGTGGAAATCGTGTACTCAACACCATTCAGGTACCCATCCTCAAAACCAATGGCCAAGTGCTCCCCAGAATATGGAATCCAAGTAATGGCATCAACTGTCAACAACTCCAGCTGTAGGAGACAATGAGTGAAACCCTCAGCTATAGGGACCTATGCCAGTATGGAATGATGCCATCGCCATCCTTTTGTGGATAGGTCTCCAAGCCTAGATCACTCACAGGATGCAAATATGGGAGCCTCTCATAGGCTCAGAACTGCCAACACAAAGGCAAACATCTGCTGTCAGTCAACACTCTTAACCTGTACATGGAAAATTACAAGAGAAATACTCACCAGCAGAAATGGGTAAAATCCTAGCCAAGCCTCCATTAAGCCCTGCGAACGCATGCGTATACCCTTTTGAAAATAGGCGAAGGTGTTAGAGCCCCAGTTATACTCTCTAATATGATCTACATCTTGTGTGGCGCTCACCAAAGCGAACGACACCGTAGAAGAGTTATCAGCTATGAAGCAGCCCCTAATGATCATCAGGAACAATCGCCGAAGAATGTGATCCCTGACTCTCACATCATTGGGTATGGGATCACTTAACAGCCCGCTTATAGCATCCACGCTCAATGGACCTGTACGAACTGTCCTGTCCTTGAGCACCTCAGCCAGAACTCCTAGTAAGGATCGAACAACAGTCGGGGTAATATCCACTATACGTGAAACTGGATCCCCTCCAAAATCCATACCAGTGATAAATTTCTAATCCATCGGTGTCATCATCACCTCACAGTCCCGTAAATGGAAAGACTGAGTCTGGTGAAACCAGCGCTCAGACAATTCCCTGAGGTAACCCCAGGGACAATGATGGGGAAGGATGGAAAAGAACGCTCCAAAACCCCAACCATGCACAATCGCTCTATAATCAGGATGCAAGGCCTGGTATGTGGAGTGAATGCTGAACCAGTTCCCTCTAGGCTGTGTAAAGCCTGAAACCTACATCACAAAGTAGATCAACATCAGAATCCTTTAATCCTCATTAATAGGAAAAAAGGAAGATCAAAATCTAGCTTTTACCTCGTTTATATGCAAGTAAATCGAGGGGTGTCTACTCAAATAACCCAGAAGCTCTAGGATCGACACCTGAATGCTTGGGAAATCCCTACGGGGAACATGTGCAGCAGGAGCAGGGTCTGCAACTGGAACATCCTCCTCCTCGTCCTCAACGTCTGGAACGTCAACCAGGACAGGATGTATAACCGCCTCCACCAAACAATGAGGCTGTCTGACAGAACAGGGTCAAGGCACTTCAGAAGCTCTCCTCCGCACACCTGAAGTGATCCTGCGGGAACTACTAGGCTGATCTGGATCCATATATCTGGACAACAAGTCTCTAAATCACCTCAGAAAGGGTGTGGTAAACTCTAATCTGGAGCTTTTCAAAATGAAGTTCTCTAACTACATGCATGCATGCATTATTTTAACATACGTCTACAGTAGATTTAACAAATGCATGATTACCCAATGCCTACATTTTGGAAAATTTTTGCCATAGTCTCCTTTGTAAACAAGACTATCCACATGCACATAGGCATGACTAGGTGGCCATTCAGTAGCACACTTACCCATAGTTATAAATATCCTACATGCATTAATATATCACAGTAAAAAAATTCGTAAGGGTAGCCTAATTACTAGGATTATTTTGCTTTTTTGCCTTAGCTCATTTGTCCTCAAATAGGATAAGAAATAGCAGAAAAGGTGCTAATTTGACTATTTCAAAAGTCAAATTTTTCATATCATTATATTTAGCATGGTTTAATACTAACATTTGATATGTTGAATATTTTTTATCACATTATATCAACATGCATATTCACTACTATGTGTTTAGACGCATTTCATATCATAAGTCATTTTCTAACGGATAAAAACTGGAAAAGAAGACATGCATACGTTACCAGGACAGTGTAGAACACTTATACGGTGATAGAATTTGCAGAAAGAAGCCTAAACTTAGCAAATCTGAAGAAGAGCTCTCGAATTTCCTTCGCGACGCAACGTGAAATGACTTGAGAAGGCAACTTGCAGCCTTAAAAGCCACATGGTTGCAAACTTCTTTACCCTTGGGAAGTTTTGTGACACCAGCTCTAGATTTAGAAACTGAGAGTAGCACCAGCTGAAGTAGCTCTCATCTCTATCAGTATGTGCTTTTAGCCAAGGCATCCATGGAAAGAACCATCTCATCAGAAGATCTTCAGAATTGTGCAGTATTATTGTGCAATCTAACTCCATATTTTTCTAATTGTGAATCACTTCATCTATAGTCATTCTTACAACTCAAAGTTGTTCATTTCCATGACTTATCCATCTTGTTGTTGGTTCTGCTGGTGGTTCATCAAAAATTTCCACCACTATTCTTCTGTTAATTCTTGTTGGAGAGAGAACAGGATAGTCTAATGGCTCCTCTGATTCCTGATTTGCAGAACTATAATCCTTTCCCATTTCTTCACCTTCTGAACTTGAATCATATTGACTTCCTTTATCTGATTCATCAGAGAATTCTTCATGCAGGTTTTCATCATCTTCTCCCTCGAATTCAGATTCATCATCACTCAAATCAATGACAGCAGTAGAGAATTGTCCTTTCTTCTTTAGAACAGTCCTGGCAAGCAGTCTGTTGCTCATTCTTCTCCTTGGAGGTTCAGCTATAGGAGAGTCAGACTGTTCTTCTTCTTTAGAATTTGAAACTTTTGAATTTTCAAATGAACTTTCTTAATGTTCAGTATTGGCAGGGCCAGATCCTTCTTCTTCGGACTCCACATCTTTGGAACCGTCATGTGGGCTTATTTGGGCATTTGCAATAAGAGATGTAGTTATGTCATCTTGAAGATTTTGTTCATCATTAGAGTGAATGCTCTGAGAGTTAGCCATAGGGCTTACATATTCCTTTTAATCAGCAGAGTTTACATTTTCTTTCATGAATCCAGCTCCACCTTCATCGCTGGATTTTCTCTTTGGAGATTCAGTTTTGAGACCATCAGTGACTCTACGTCCTCTTCTTCATCAGATGTACTTTCTTGGGAAACTAGAGCTGGCCTGTTTACCACCTTGACTTTCTTTCTGGATGGCCCTTGAAGTAACCTGTTACTTCTCCTCTTTGTGGTCTCTGTAGTTGAGATATTTTCATCTTCAACCTTATTTTCTGTGGAGAGACTTCTTAGTAAGTACTCAGTTTTCTTCACACCCTTGGATTTCTTCCTTGCTGGTGTGGGTTCCATTGGTACAGATTCACCAGATTCAGAGCTTTCCACCTCTTTTGCCTTCCTCTTCTTTGCATAGTTCTTTCTGCTGCTCCCAGTTATTGTTAACCTCCTGTTTTCCTTTGGGTTTTTCTTCTAGTTCATAAACAGTTGTGGAGACATTACTTTGTGAACATTCAGAGGCTCTCCTTCATCATCCTTGATCTTGCCTCCCAGTTTCTTCTTTAGCACAATGCTCAATAGTCTTCCATGGAAAACCTTTGTGAGGGGTTTATCCGTAGACTTCTTCGTCTTAGCCTTTTCCACCCATTTGGAGATTTGATCGAACAAGACAGCTCCAAAGTTGATTTGCTTCTTTAGAACTATTGCAGACATTATCTTCAGATGTTGATCAAGCACAGTGTCATGTGCAGTGTTCTTGTATAGTATACATTTGCCCACTATCTCAGTAAGGAACTCAAATTCTTCTGGAAACTCCTTTTTCTTCATGTCTTATAGACTAGGGTTTCTTTGGTACCCCATAATTTTCTTCGCGTGTTTAGTGTCGATCTCATCAAGGTTCTTCAGTCCTCGGTCAGGAAATCCTAAGCATTGATTGATGTCAGATGATTTCAGCTTTAGAGACTGACCTTTAACCTTGGTAGAAAGGATTCCAGAATTTATGGATGCATTTGAGTAAAACTCATTAACCAGTTCAATATATACTCGAGTGCTTGCCTCAAGACATTTTAAGAATCCAGCTTTCTTTACAAGTTCAAGAATGTCTTCGAACTTCTTTTCAGATTTCTCAAACAACTTGGTTCCTAGCTGAATACTAGTGATTACTTGCCAGTCTGCCATTAGAAGAGTTCAAAGAATATGGGTATTTTGATTTAGATAATCTTATGAGAGATTGATGAATGTGATTTGAGCAATGCTCTGGAGGGTTAACGATTCTGGCTTAGAAAAGGATTCTAGGATTTGAAAACTAGGAGGGAGAAAGGTTCGATAATTTTTATAACTGTTTGCAGATTTTGAATTTGCCTTTATGACAGTTCCTTCTGACTCTACATGCGCTGTGATGTGTCAACTAGCCATTGGTTACACGATGCCCAGTAATGAGCTGGAACTCCCCATAACCATTTCGGTTTTATATTCTTTTAAGAGAATAATCAATACTAACGTGGATTGACCGTTGACCTTTTTGGTTCGTAGAGTATCCTGGTGAGATATGTATTCTACGTTTTCTTTTGTTGACTCAACGATCTTCTTCTAAGAGAGATGCTACAGTGGATGGTTTTGACACTGATCCTCATCTTGAAACTGCATAGCTTGATCACTGATGTTCCTCAAGCCAGTTTGGGCACTTAAGTTCTGAGATGCGTTTGCATGATGTCTTTTCAACTGTGTTCGTGTTTATCTCCACAAAATCCGAATAGTCAAGCATGTGTCCAATTCTTTCAAGCTCCTTTTGAGCTAGGGTATGCTCTGGTAAGACTGCGATCGTCGAGTCTGCTTCTACAATCGCTGAGGTTGCTCCACGATCATTGAGTTCTCTTCAACCTTTACTCTATGATCGTTGACTGACTTGGTTCTTGAGATAAACTTTACTAAGCATTCAATCTGGCTTGTAGAAGACTTCATCTTGAATGGCTTTCCAACTCAATCTGGATGCTGATTGGATTGGTGCTTAGATCTTCTGTCATCTTGCAAACCATTGGTTGAGTGCACTCTGGTTCCCTTCAGGTGGAATATATCTTTGCAGCTTAGACCAAAGGCTTCACACTTTGGATATTTTGGGAGTGCTCATTTGTTGAGAATCGTGTTTGCTCTATGATTCTGCCTTGGCATTGTGAGCACGTGTTGAAGTCTCAGTTCTACACTCTACGATTCTTCTTCGGCTGTGCAGACACTACGACTCCGAGATCAGATCTTGACACTCTACGATTTCTGTCGTTGTGTTTGTTGTCTTCATCTGATCTTGCTCGAATATGACCCCTGCCTCTTATATCGATCGATGAGACTCTCACGACTCGAGTGTAGTCTACGATTCTTGACTTAACTCTGAGCATATGCTCGTTAAACTCAGTGGCGGGTTGTCTCTACGATTCTGAACATGACTTCCTCAGCAGACTACGGCTTTGAGGAAGTTCTCCTTGACACACTACAATTCTTCCTCATCTCTGCTGACAGTCTACGAACTCTGAAATCTACTGTCTTGTAGATTACGATTCTGCCTCGACAGCTCTCGAGTTTTCCTTGACTCTCCTGTCAGACTACGATTTTTGGTGCAGTGCTCGACGATCAGACAAGCCTATCTATTACATCATAAGATCAACCTAAAAAGCTTGATCTTTCTATACTTATAGTCCTTGTACATCATTTCTTTTTAAGGACTTTACAAAGTTATTTTGCTTATGTAGGATTAACCTAACATATTTTATCAATTCATTCTAAGTCTTTGTACATATGTTCCTATTCTCAATCAAAGGACTTTACATCTATTCTTAATACAATCATACTTGCATATTCATTCATATATATATATATATATATATATATATATATATATATATATATATATATATATATATATATATATATATATATATATATATATATATATATATATATATATATCATAATCAAATATATAAAAAGGAATATCATTCACATGATTATTCCTAACATAAGACATACAAACGTAACTCCAGTGGACATCAGTATCCACACAAGTAAATATACAGAGAGATAGAAAGGTTATACCTGAGTTGGTAGCTATAATATTTCAATTGCAGTATGATAAGCTCTTTGTTGTACAGATTTCTCAAGAAAAATAGTGAGTTCAGTAAAGATGCACAGTTATAGCAATATATATGTATATATATATAAGGATATATGATATATATAAAAAGAATGGGGACAATATATAAAGAAACTTTTAAAAAAACTTTCTGTTGAAACCTTTTAAAGAAGAGAGGTTTTTTTAAAAAAAAATTAGGGTTTGTAAACAAAGGTTTAAAACAAATATCAGAAAATAGATGTTATTAATTTTTTTTAAAAATGAAGCAATAATAAAAAAAAATGCATACGGAACATACCATAAACTTCAGGGGATCTAATGAAGTAGATGAAGATGACTTGTAAGAAGATTTCAGAGAAACCCTAACCAGAAATTTTTGAGACAGACTAGAAACGGATATATTTTAAGAAGGGTTTAATTATCAGAAGATTTAAAGAGAATCCTAAAAAGGTATTTGTGGTTACGGCCAAAAAAATGAGAGACTAACTCTGACATGATTTAAAAATAAATAGAACAAAAAATGTTTGTTGACCGAAGCCCTAGAAATTTGAAAAAATCTTTTGAACTTTTTGCAGATGAACCCTAATCGTTAAAAATTTCAGATAGATGATCATAGGTTGTTTCACAGATTATAGAACTCAAAAATTTGGTACCCAGAGGCGATTTTGCATATTTTATTAAGGCTGAAGATCTCTGAATTATTATTTTTTTTTAAAAGAAGAACACCTACGAGAGTTCAAAAATCTTAAAACAAAAAAAATGACTGAAACCCTAAAAATTTTAAGACTAGAGAAATGATTTTTGGTAAAAAGTTTGAGAATCTTAGAAGAACAAATGCAAGTGTTCGAAAACCGTAGAACAAGAATTTTCAGATCTAAACAAAAAAAACAGTAAACAGAAATTTAATCGAAACCCTAACTGGCTTAAGACTCAAAAAAAATGGATCGATTGAGCATACCAGAAACTTTAAAAATTTGAGTATCATGATTAAGAGAAGAAGAAGAAAGGAATATTGAAGATAGATCGACACCGAAAAAGTAGATCAGATAGAGAGAAGAGATCGAGGACGATGAGAGGGGAGAGAGAGAGAGAGAGAGAGAGAGAGAGACGAAGGAGAAGATGAGAGACGCAGCGTAAGAGAGAGAGAGAAAAGAACAAAAAAATGAAATTAAAAATTACAAAAATTGTATATATATATATATATATATATATATATATATATATATATATATACTTACTTACCGAGTAAATCCAACGGTGGAGAGGTTTGCGCAGATCAAGATCAACGGCTATAAATGAATCTGAGATGTATTTCTTTTTAGAACATGATCCAATGGCTAAGATCAATGTTTAGTGTTGATCCAACGATTCTGATTCATAATCCATGTGCTTCATGATGGTGGAGTCTGATTGGTTTGATGAAAGAGATGCGGATTGGTCAATTTTGACCCTTGGATATGCATAAAGATTGATGGTGTAGATTTGATCCTTGAAAATGTATATAAATATGTAATATACTTTACTTTAATAATGATAAAATAACCACTTAAATAAAAAAAATTATATTTATAACTTAGTTTAATAAAAAGTATTAAAAATAATTATATAGACATATATATTTAGTTTAATACATATAAGTTAGAGAAAGAGAAACTAAGAACCTGGTTAAGCAAGAGAATAAAAATTATATGTATATTAACAAAAAAATATAATAATTTTATAAAAATTTATCAATATACTATATATATATATATAATTAATTAAGTAGAAATTTGTTTAAACAAGCAAAAAAAATAATATTAAAACAATTAAGAAGAAATATCTAGCATTCCTAACTCAATTCTTAATTTGCAGAATCTTTCCGAACTTAGTGGTTTAGTATATATATCAGCTATATTTAATTTAGTTTCAATATGTTTTAGCTTAATACTTTTGTTATTAACATGATCTCGTAAAAAGTGATGCCTAATGTCTATATGTTTTGACCTAGCTTGCAAGACTGTATTTTTGCTGAGATTTATGGTACTATTATTATCACATAAAATTGAAACACAGTTAAATTTCAAGTTATAATCAGCAAGGGTCTGTTTCATCCACAGTATTTGAGCACAGCATCGTGCGGCTGCAACATATTCCGCTTCGATGGTTGAAATAGAGACCGAGTTCTGTTTCTTAAAAAACCAAGAAACCAAACATCCTCCTAGGA
Source organism: Panax ginseng (assembly GCA_020205605.1). Classification (NCBI taxonomy): domain Eukaryota; kingdom Viridiplantae; phylum Streptophyta; class Magnoliopsida; order Apiales; family Araliaceae; genus Panax; species Panax ginseng. Next base: position 151,907,250 of record CM035132.1, read on the forward strand.
ATTGGCAGGTACCACTTGTACTTTTTTGATCGACATAATGACATGCATAGTCAGAGTCTAAAAAACATACTAGATTAAATGGTTGATCCTTAGGATACCATAGACCCAATTCATTGGTTCCTTTAAGATATCAAAAATTCCTTTTCACTGCGGTTAGGTGAGATTCTTTAGGATTAGCTTGAAACCTGGCACATTTACAAACACTAAACATGATGTCAGATCTACTAGCAGTTATATATAATAGACTTCTGATCATTCCTCTATATTTCTTTGTGTCAACAGATTTTCCATTTTCGTCAATAATTAATTTATCCGTCGTTGACATAGGAGTGTTAAGAGGTTTTGCTGATTCTAGGCCAAATTTCTTGATCATTTCTTTACAGTATTTAGACTGAGATATATGAATACCTTTTTCTCCTTGTTTGATTTGCAGTCCGAGGAAGAAGTTTAATTCTCCCATCATACTCATTTCAAATTCTTTACTCATACTTTCAGAAAAATTATTGCACATAGTAATGTCTGTAGAACCAAAAATAATATCATCAACATATATTTGAATTACCAAAATATCATTATTTTTATTTTTAGTAAATAAGGTAGTATCAACAGTTCCTCGTTTAAAGCCATTTTTCAACAAAAATTTACTCAACCTTTCATACCAAGCTCTAGGAGCCTGTTTTAAGCCATATAGAGCTTTATTTAATTTATAAACATATTCAGGATTATTAAAATATTCAAATCCAGGAGGTTGTTTAACATAAACTTCTTCTTCTATAACACCATTTAAGAATGCAGATTTCACATCCATTTGAAACAGTTTAAAATTCTTATGGCATGCAAATGCTAATAACATAAGAATAGATTCAATTCTAGCAACAGGGGCATATGTTTCATCATAGTCAATTCCTTCCATTTGATTATATCCGTGTCCAACTAATCTTGCTTTATTACGAATAACATTTCCATTTTCATCAAGTTTATTACGAAATACCCATCGAGTTCCAATGATTGAAACATCCTCGGGTTGTGGGACTAATTCCCATACTTTGTTTCTACTAAATTGTTCAAGTTTGTCTTACATAGCCAAAATCCAGTCTTCATCTAGTAAGCCATCTTTTATCAATTTAGGTTCAATTAGAGACAAGAAAGTCAAATGACCAGCTAGATTATGTGCTTGTGATCTAGTGATAACTCTTTTTTCAATATTACCAATAACATTTTCTATAGGATGATTTTTAATAACATGAGACTCTTTGGGCAAATCATTCAACTGAGGGTTTGGATTTTCAAGGGGATTCTCAACAATAGCTGGAGATGTATTATTTAGTTTTGGTTCTTCCATTTTTCTGAGAATATCTTCAATGACAACATCATTATTATTCAGGTCTTTGTATTTTGAAGGAGGCTGAGTTTCATCAAAAGTCACATTCATTGATTCTTCCACAACTAGACTTCTTTTGTTGAAAACTCTGTACGCTTTACTATTAAGAGAGTATCCAAGAAATATTCCTTCATCAGATTTAGGATCAAATTTCAATAAGTGTCCTTTGGTGTTTAGAATAAAACATTTGCTCCCAAAAACACGAAATGAGTTTATTTTTGGAGTTCTTTTATAGTAGAGCTCATAGGGAGTTTTGAGAAAAACGGGTCTTAATAAAACTCTGTTTAATATGTAACATGATATTGCCACTGCTTCAGCCCATAAATACTTTGGAAGATGGTATTCATTTAACATGGTATAAGCCATTTCTTGCAAAGAACTGTAGACACTCAAAATTTTTTACCTACCTATTACTAACATTGCAGGAAGTGCGGAATCTTCTTTTAGAGATAACCCTGGAAGATAGCTCAGTTTAATCCCGAAAATACCACCGGAAGTTCAATTTTAACCCCGGACAACACACCGGGAGTATCATTTCCCCACCTCGGAGATAACCTCGAGTATAGCAGTGCAAATACCAAAAATTCCATCGGAGAAGGGCAATTCATCTGGGAGATAACCCCGAGATGTTCAGTCTCAGCCCCAAAAATAACACCGGGAAAGACAATGTCAACCTTGGAGATAACCCCAAGGAGTGCAGTTGTAGTTCTGGAGATAACCCCGGAGATGCTCGTTTCAACCCATGCAGTCAGCTTTAACCTCGGGACTCAAACCGAGGCACTCAATTCACAAACCCAGAGATAACCCCGGGAGGACAAGCACACCTCAGAGACAACCCTGAGGGCATTCAACATTTGCAGCAGCCCAACCTCAGAGATAACCCTGAGCAACGTTTGCTTTATCAGCCAAAACTGGAGATAACCCTGATGAAGGGCAAAATCATCAAATGGCCACCTCAACCCCACATAGCACCGTCTCAACAAATATCTCTACATAAATTCTACACAACAATGTCCCACAAGAACCAAGGAGTTACAATCCCGAGTGACTACTACGCAAGGCAGCACACTGGATAGAATTTGAAGCCTGAAGAGATAGGACATGGTTACATCTTCCTGACTTCATACAACCTCTAATACCATGTCATTGCACAGCTCTCGACAACAGCAGTCTGAAACAGGTCTTATACACCTCAATCAGATGCTCGGATTGAAGTTCTGCAAGTTCAAGCGGACATCATGTTGCACGCTTGCACATACTTCGAGACGGCGAGACTCGCGGAGCTCGGGGCACCCCGGGAAACTGTAGGTGCATCTGCGGCTACCGCAGGTACACCTGTGGCTCCCAGCTCTATAAATATAGAGCTTGGGGTGGCCATATTCAAAGAAAAGACGGCGAGGAAGCCCTATCAAATTTGCTCTATACACACACCATATTGAGTGCTTTCTCATTTTAAACACTTGTTAGCTCACATATAGCTATATTTTTACCGGAGGAAGCCGAGTGTTCATCCACTTAAAGTCATAGAAGTCTTCTTTGGCAGCCCACTGTAAGCCTTCTTACACATTATAAGGCCTTTCTCTTCATCTTTGCACATACTCTTCTTCATATTGAGAGTCATGTTGTGTGTGTATGCCCGGACTTCGGTCCGTGGTTTTCATTTTTATCTGTATATATATACTTATATATATATATATGGACTAACATTATCGAGTTATGCCTCGATTGATCCTAGACTCACGTCCGGAGCGTTTACTTGCTTTTATATATATATATATATATATATATATATATATATATATATATATTATATATATGAATTTTTGTCGAACTATGTTCGATGAGCACGGATTTTACATCCTAACGCTTCTTGCTTATATATATATATAAAAAGTGTGTTGTCGGACTGCATTCGATGAGCCTAGATTTTATATCTCAGTGCGTTCTCGCTTATATATATATATATAGCGACAAATCATTGATATGATAAATCGAGCGGGGATCGATATATATCCATGCATATTTATTATATATATATATATATATATATATATATATATATATATATATATATATATATATATATATTTATTTGTCAGCCCGGTTTACTTACGTGGCCTTTTCTTTTTTTATTTACATTCCGTCCTTTGGAGTTTACTTTGTGGTAGTTGATCATTTTTACTTTGCTTTATTTATATTCCGTCCTACCTGGAGTTTACTTCATGGCGGTTGATCATATTTATTGCTTTATTTACATTTTTGATCCCCCATGGAGGTGCTTCGTGGTGGTTGATCATGTCTCTCTCTCTCTCTCTCTCTCTCTCTCTCTATATATATATATATATATATATATATATTTTACCATCATTATATATTTACATTTTCGATCTCCCATGGAGGTGCTTCGTGGTGGTTGATCATTCCTGTATATATATATATATATATATATATATATATATATAACTTCTTATTTCTTTTTATATAAACTGCGACATCATGTGAGCCTAGGAATTATGTGATCACAGATTCAGTCCACTAAATCTAGATTCGGTTCCCGTGATGGACATTTCAGCTGTAAGCAGCTTGTAAATTATTCACAGTGTTTGAATTTCCTTAGATGGCTTCCATGCCCATAAGGAGTTCGGCATTGTTATATATTATTTTCTCGAAGATGCTTCGCATCTCAAAAATAAAAGTAACCAAGCCGAACATTTAATAATAAAATGGAAGTATCAAAGGCCTCAATTACTATTGAGCACAGTGTTTGAAAAAACCTCTTTTATAAAACCTCATTGCTATATCTTGTTTAAAACTGAATTTTTATACAAATTCAAACCCTTTGTATATAGGTGCGAACGAGGCCTCGCACTATTTCCAAATAACAGCACATTGACCCACACACACACACATACATTTATATAATAGTTTCTTGAAAAGTGGCGATCACTATGGTAACACAGATGTCGGGGGGTGCCTAACACCTTCTCTCCGCATAATTAATCCCCTGAACCCAAATGAATCTCGGTTTCACAGCCCCGTTTAGCAGTGTCACATCACTGGATCAATGTGCAAACCTTTTCTCGGTTGCGTTGGTGCAACCAGTTAAAAACACCAACTGGTGACTCTTACAGTCAAATCATCGACATATACATGTCGAACCTTTTTCACTTGTTTTTTCAAACAAATCTCACATAACATGAGAACACCAAAGAACAAGAACAGAAAAAGGACAAATAAAAATCCTGATGTCGACAAGAACAATTTTTCCTTTTGACTGAGGTGTATAAGGAGCAAAGAAGTTATGACTTATATCGTTCTGATCACAGAACATAATGAAATCAGAATTGTCAAATTCTTTTCCGTGATCAGATTGAATATAAATAATAGAACTCCCCTGTTGATTTTGAATCTTTTTACACGGAGTAGAAAAAGAATTAATAGCCTTATTTTTGAATTTTAGAAAATCAACCCATGTAAATCGTGAATAATCATCAACCAAAACTAGAATGTATACAGCACCACCTATGTTGTGTTTAGGGATTGGTCCAACAAGTTCCATGTGTAATAGTTATAAGGGTCGAGAGGTTGACACAGTAAACTTAGGTTTATGTAATGCATGAATTTGTTTTCCTAATTCGCAAGCTTCACAAATATGGTCTTTAAAAAATTTTAATTTAGGAAGATCACGGACATGTTCTTTAGAAGAAATGTTATTTATAAGTTTCATATTGATGTGCCCTAGTCTACGATGCCATACCCAAGGATCCTCATTTGCAGAAACAAGACAGATGTTATCTAAGTGAAAGTATGCATCTAAGTCACAAGTATACACGTTTGATCAAAAAATAGAGCAGTTATATGTACCAAAGGATATTTTAAAACCACTATCACATAGTTGACTAATAGATATGAGATTATACCTGAGTCCAGTGACTAACTGAACGTTGGAAATGGTTATGTGGTTATTACCAATACTCCCAACTCCAATTATTTTACCTTTATTGTTATCACCGAAAGTTACCTCACCAAAGTCTCCAGCTTGCAGATTTCGTAAATTGGATTTGTCTCCAGTCATATGTCTTGAGCATCCACTATCAAGATACTATTTACTTTTATTTATATCAGTTGCAAGACATACCTACAATAATATATGTACTAATTTTACTAGTTGGTACCCTTTAAATTGAAGGGTCCTTAGGGTGAGTTTTCCATTTTGTATAAAGAGTATTTGAATTTTCCTTTACAAAACTCGGCATAGGATAATCAATCTTAATAGAAAGAAGCATTCTATGAGAAACTGGATTGTAAGAAGTATGATAATGCTATTTGTGAAATTCTCTTCTTGTGATGGTTAGTGCAGTAAATGTTCCTTTGGGAACCCAAATCATTTTTCCTTTATAGTTTCCATTTCTAGCATTGCACATATAAAATGAATGACCATTTCGGTTACAATAGGAACATTTTGTGAAGGGAGATATATGACTTTCTTTTTCTTTAATTTTAACATGATATAATCATTTATCTTTTGATTTACTTATTTCACCAGTATATCCTAAACCTTCTTTATTAAAGCTACATTTTTGTTGATTTAACATGACACCAAGATTTTCCTTTCCTTTTATAAATTTATAAATTATATTATTTAAATCTTCACGTTCTTTGGTTAAGTTTTTAATTATATAATTATGGTTTTCTATTTCTGACTTTAAACTTGAATTTTTCATTTTTAATTTCTTCAATTACAGCTGGATCTTGTACTTGATTATCTTCATTAATTACAGCAAGTGTTGAATTTTTAATTTCAAGATTTTTAATTGAGATAATAAGTGAGGAATTTTCTATTTCAAGATTTTTATTAATTTTCTTAAGTTGTTCTAATTCTTCTTTATTTTCTAAGTTTATTTCATTTAAACTTTCGTTGGTGATAATTAAATTAGCTTTTTTAATTTCAAGACTTGTATTTATTTTTCTTAATCTTTCTAATTCTTCTTTTAACAGTTCATTACTTCCATATAAATGACTATAAGCTTCTTGTAATTCATAGTGTTCTTCATTTATATTTTCTAGTGTGTATGAAGAAAATGAAGTGCTAGGAAGTTGGTTTTCAGAATTTACCTCAGATCTTGGTGATGAGTCATTATCTGCCATTAAGCAGAGGTTTGCAATTTCTTCGATTTGCTCAGCAGTTTCTTCCTCGTCACTTAGATCCCACCCATCTTCAGCTACAAGAACTTTGTTGTTAACTAGTTTTGGATAGTCCTTCTTGAAGTGTCCAGGTTGCTTACATTCGAAATATGTGTTTGAATTTTCATTTGGATTGGTACTTCTGAAGTTGTTGTTACTCCTTGTGTCTTTGGTTTGAAAAATTATTTGCCTTTGAAGTTGTTGAAGTTGTTGTTTATTTTCATGAAGCCTTTGCCATATTTTCTTGCTTTACTTTGAATTACTCTTATGAGTTTTCTGGAAGTAGAGAAACTTCATTATTGTCTAGACTGAGAAGTTCTTCATTTAATTCTTCATCGTCACTTTCTTGATCCACCAAAAGAGCTTTGAAGGCGATTCCTTTCTTTTTGAGATATGTATCTAATCCAGCCTTTTCGATGAACATATCAACTTCGTGGGCACGAAGATTCCCGATGAGATTATCCATAGGATATGTGGTCAGATCTTGCATTTCCTTTATTGCAGTGACCTTCATTTTCCAAATGGATGGAAGGGCTTTGAGAATTCTTTTATTTTTCTCATTTGTAGTGTACGCTTTTCCCAATTGCTCTAGCTCGTCAATGATTCTGGAAAACCGAGTTTCCATATCAATGATTTTTCTCCTTCTTCAAGTTTGAAACTTTCATACTCTTGAATTAGAGCATCTTTTCTGGTTTCTTTGATGTGATTGGTACCTTCATAGGTTACAATAAATTTTTCCCAAATTTCTTTTGCATTTTTACAGTTACTAACTCTTTTGTATTCTTTTTCAATCAAAGCACTGGTTAGTACTTGTTCTACTCGGGAAGCAATGTTCATGATCTCTTCTTCTTCAGTGATGAATTCATATATGTCTTTCTCGACAGTCTTTTCTCCTTCAATTTTGGTTGGAATTTGTACACCTCGTTCAATGGCACACCAAATTTTAATTTCTTGGGATTTGGCATAGATTTTGAATCTTTTTTCCAGGTGGAAAAATTTGTACCATCAAATAGTAGAGGTCTGGACATAGACAGTCCTTCCCCGCAACTGGTAGCATTGTAGGCCATGGATCTACTCTTAGGTATGCCTGTATATACTCAACAAATAAGGTAAAGAGCACTGCTTTGATACCAATTGAAAGGTCAATGATAATCTAGAAGGGGGGTTGAATAGATTATTACAAGTTAAAACTTATATTTAGGCCTTTTTGAATTTTTAGTTGTTAGTTAGCAATTTTAGCAATAAGTATGTAAGATAATAAAAATTCAATCACAATGCACAAATATTTATTTGGTTCACAACATACACCCCTTGGTATGTTGCTACGTCCAGTCTCAAGTCCCTACTTGGAACTTGAGATCCTATTACTATCAGTAATAAAAACTCCTTCAAGTACAGGCGGAGAAGCCTTTACAAAGTTTTACAGACAAACTTCCAACTATTTAACTATTCTATCTTGGACAGCAAGCTCTCTGCTCCTTCCTCAAGTCTAGTTGTACCACCCTTTTGAGATTAGTTCTATTCTATGATCTGGTCTTGAAACAACAGCCTCTTCCTTACCTCACAAGTACACTAGAGACCTAACTTCCCGCTGACCTCTCTAAGACTCTGGTCTTGGTCGAAGAATTACTCATTTTTCTCACAGGTACATAAAATAAACTAACTCTATTCCTTTCTCTGTTTACAAATAAGTTTACAACAAAGTGCTTCTTTAATAAGTTGATAAGAGTTAAGTATTGAATAATGCTTCTCAAATAAGCAGATAGAAAATTAAGAACAAATATATCAGTATAAAAGTTCAAGGACTTTTATATTCAATAAAAAGCTTCTTTAAAGCAGATAGAATTTTTGTTTAGATCCACTTATGCTTCTGATTAAGCAAGTATATGATATTAACGCACTTTATAAAGAATTAACAATTCTATAAAATAAAGAGTGTTTTTCTTTGGATAATCTAGAATTGTTTCTTAGTTAATTTTTACCAAGTATTATATAATTTATTTTTATGAATTAATACTTGAATAAGAGAATAAATAGAATTAAATATTTATCAAGTATAATCTCAGTTAAGCACAAACTGATATAACAAATATTACTTATTTAACTCAAATAATATATAAGAATATTTTATCTATTATGTGAACTTTTATAGATAATGTCACTTAGTACTATAAGGAATAAATGCGGTTCAATTCCTCTTGGTAGAGGTGTATCTCCGTAGCCTCATGACGCCTAAGTATGACAAAATTTATAATTTTCACAATTGATATTTATATAAATATTTTCAATAGATCACTCGATTCTCAAATCCATTCGGATGACTACTCTTTTTTGAGCAAGATCTCAAAGGTCATTTTGAGCTATCAAGTGTCGATCTATTTTAAGATATTTATATAAATAATATCAATAAAAGGTTCTTGAAGACTATAAGGAATCGTGCAGGTTCAATTCCTCTCTGTAGAGGTGTATCTCCGTAGCCTTTGGTACGCCCAAGTATCCTTTTATTTGATAAATAGATGAAATATAAATATATAGAATTGTGTAGAATAATATGTATTTGTATATCTATAGATATAATGCAAGTAAGAAATAATTCAACAGAAATTAAATTTATCTCAATACTTGGACCAATTTTTCTCTTCAAAAATAATTAGAACTCTTGTAAGAAGATATATAAAAACTTTAGAGAGAATGTAGGCAAGGAGAGTATGATTTTCTTTTCACTAAATGGTAAAAACCAAATGAATGAAATACTCCCTATTTATAGAATTTTAGAAGTTGGGGCAAAACTGTAATATTTTGAAATCTGATATGAGTATACGGTTTAGATAAAAACGTTTGAATTTTAACGGACCAGATTTTTACGCGTGAGAGATTAGAAATTTGCCCGGGCCATTTCAAGGTGTTGCATTTATTGTTCAATGTTGACCGAAAATTTTCAAGCAGCAAACTCACGCAGTTTTGATGTCCCATAATTAAGGTATCAAACATGCCAACATATCACACGCATATACTTATATATTATATATTTTTAAGTATTGTAACATATGTCTGCTAGCATGCATTTTTTATATATATACAGTTTTTTTAACACTTAACACAAATGGCAGCACATGCATGCATTAAACTTTTATCTTATATATATATATATATATATATATATATATATATATAAGTTTATTATATATTATGTTTTAGTATATATGAAGTATATATAAAAATATTTTGCCCAACTTTAGTTTAGAGAAAGAAATAGGGTTTCCTTGCCTTGAATATTATATGAATTAATTTATTTAACACTTGACATTTAATATATCAAGGTCAATAAAAATTAATTCAAGTAAAAATAGAAAATAATAAAATAAATAAATAATTACATATTTATTTAAAATATAATTGTTATCATCAAAATCTAAAGTAAATTTATACCTATCACATTCTTATGAAACCCTACACATTCGGGTTCATTTACAAACTTTCTAGTTCTCGTTTGTCTTTTACAAAATTTTCGCCATAACTTCGTTATAGCTAAGTTTAATCTGTTCTTCATGAACGTTTCTACCGTTCCTAACCAAGAAATAAGAAACTAACTTATATGCGATGGTTTTAAACTTGTCCATCAACAACAAGTTATACTATGATGGTTTTAAATTTGTCTATCAACAACGTTCTTCGTGTTCTTCGCGTTCTTCGATCGTTCTTCATTTTTAATATATACTTTGATTATGATTTCACTTTTTCTTGGAATTTGGTGTTATAAGACACCATTCCTTACTTATTTCACCGAATCGTTCATATGATTCATTCGAATCGTTCAAATTCATTATGAAACTTATACTTCCTTAAGAAATTTATAAACTAAACTTCTAATTCTTATTTCTTCATTTTCTCATGATTTCAACCATATGAAAATCATTCTTAACATTTTATACTTCTATTTTCATTAAGCTATGTTTCTAACATATGAAACTTAAAGAAAATTTATATTAGACTAGGGTTTGGATTACCTTCCTCCTTTAATCTTCTTCCGTTGGACGAAGTTTGCACTCGAGCAAGCTTTTCCTCCTCCTTTCCCTCCTCTCTCTCTCTCTCTCTCTCTCTCTCTCTCTCAAGTGTTGGTGATTTTTAAAATCACCAATAAATGAGCTTAAGCTCTTTTTTTATAGAAAAACAAAGCTAGGGGCAAAATAGTCATTTTTCCCCCAAAGTTACGATTCACACCTCCTTACTATTCCACCTCCTTACTATTCACGAAACTTCTCCTGGAAGCTTCGTGCTTCCGTCTTGCGGAATTCGTTCGACAGTTCAAAAATTGCGATTCTCAGAATCTAAATATTTTTGGATATTTCGTCTTTCCTCTATAGTTTAACTTTTACGCATTCTTCGGATTTCCGAAAAACTGAAAAACACTTTTTGGTGTCAAGCATTTTTCTTCACGTTTTTCCCTAACGTAGTTAAACGAATAAAAACTACATAACAGTACTTTTTGTCAATTTTATTTCGTCTGCTTTTTGCACGTTTTTTGAGAAAAACTTTTATCGGCTTACTTAACTTTTCACGATATATTATCGTCAAATCTTTTGACGGAATGTCATTTCGACATACCGAACTCTCAAAAAGGCTTAGGTTATTCAAACTCTAACCCTTAGGGTTTTGTCGGGTGAATAGTGTTTATTTCGTCTTTTTCCCCAAAAATATTTTTGTTCCCAGAAAATTTTTATTTTCGTCTTGAAAATTCTTATTCGATCAGTCTAGCTCGTAGCCAGAATCCTCCCGATTTATAATCATCCTAGGTTCTAGGACGATTAATAAACACATAGCACAAAATATTATTAATAAAAATTTCTTTTATTAATAACTAATTGTTTGAATCTTAAATTCTGAACAATCCGGATTCTCCGAGTTGTTACACTTTTCCCCTTATAAAAATTCCATCCTCGGAATTTCTTAAAACCACACCCATACCTGGGTTATCACATTCACCCCTTCTTCACAAAATTTTGCCCTTAAAATTTTAACATACCCTTCTTCTCAACTTCTCTTCAAAGAATTTCTTATCTTTCAAACCTTCCCTAACCTTCATAACTTATCAAGAATCATGAAGTAGAATGAATAACAAGGAACATGAGAATTCCTTTAGAACATTTCATACTTTTGTTGAGGGATCAAATCGACCATGAACTCTTACTAGGTTTAACAGCATTTCACCGTAAACCCTTCTTTTATGGCCAGTTTACAATCACCAAGAAAGTAAACTACTTCTTCCATACGTAGGTGATCAACCCAATGTATAACCCCATTTCTGGGTATGTTCGCCTCAGACTTAATCATTAGATTCTGCACCAAAATAATTTGGTTTGGCATAACTCTTCAAAGAAAGCTCGAATTTCTTATAACATGACATATCATTTGTCTTAACCGAATCAAATAGCTTAGACCATACCAATAAATTGGATATCAACTTGATACACTCGTCTAGTCAAATCAATTGCATCGACTACTTCTTTAAATTCTTTTACAATACATCAAAATATTTTATGACGTCATGATACCGTACTTTTCACAGTACGTTGAGGACTTCGTCAGTTTATGACTTCATCATTATACATCATACCATAGCGGGTTGTTGATCCTAAGATCACATCCAACACTAGGTTCAATTGTATTAATAACTCCATCTTTTTACCATCTTTGCATAAAATGCACTGATGATATAAAATTCATTTTGATATTTAAAATCAATTTCTATCTAGCCGAAATAATTAGCATAGATATATAAAGAATAGTTCTTTTAAAATCTATTGGTTCCAAAAGTTGAACCAATTCTTTCCTTTTTTAAACGCATGCATAAGCACGATTTCAATAAACTTCGAAATCTAACATAGCTAGATGACTTGGAATATCCTATTTCTCCATATTCCTTCATTGTCTTACTTGTGACAATACTTAAATTTTCTCTAACACCTTCAATGCTAAGTCTACTGAAAATACTTCACTTTCAGTCTAAACATTCCTATACCTTAGTATAGTCCATCAACATACCACACTTTATGTGTTTAGGAACTTTCCACAACCATATGTGTTTAAGAACCTATCTTCACAATATGTAATCCAAGAACAAATCAAGGACTACCCATATGCTTAGGGCTTAGAAACATAGCATATAACTATGAGTCACAAACTTTTCATAAGTATGAGTTTCAAGAATTCGCACCTAACTTATCATTCTCTACCTATCACACATATACATGAGAAAAGATTCACCTTCTCTTCATATACATATTGATAGCGCGACCAATTCCAATGATTATCACTGTAATAAACTGAGTGGTTATTACCCCAAAGCACAAACTCCTGCCCACACAAAAGTTCATACAACTCAGCCATCACATGAGTCCTCAATTGAAATTTTACAAATTCTAATTTTCTCTTTACTTAATACGAATCTTCCTTAATTCGTATGTTATACTTTACAACTCAATCTAAGTTCTTATTCTCGTACTACTTTATAGTACCCTTCATTTATAGCATCAGCTATAAATTATCCATCATTTAATAGAACATCTGTTATTAAGATTCACTATGATCACGTGGAGATCTTCTTTCCTAATCGTTGAACTTAATGATCTTCTTATCCTTCTCTCTACGATTATAGTCTTAGGTACTCATACCTAAGATTTATAACTTATCAACTCTGATACAACTTTGTAATGCCCCGAAATTCGGTATATCTTCACACCCGAATTCCATATGTCACGGTCCCACTTCTTTCCAAGCATACATCATTATATAATGAAATATAACAACATACATTCTCAATTCCCACGTTCTAATACCTTATAACCTCGTTTATTACAAATAATGATAATTACATTATTCTTTACATCTTACACGAGTGACTTTCATCCGCCATCAAGGATATATAACAGTTCATTAAACTAATCTAAAGTTTAATTAAATTATTCTATATTACAAATCTTCACTTAATCTTCACGCTCATTCATCTACTGAATGACACTTCTTCTGGATACCGACCAGCTTGATCTTTACGGGATCCTTAAGTTCTTCTAACATCGTTCACTGAAAATGTTTTTCATTTAAAGCAAGTGTGAGCATTCAATTGCCCAGCAAGTCATAGCAGTTGAATAAACAACTTCAAGAGTTTAAACATTTCTTTAGAACTTCGATAACCGAACAAAGGTTGTGAAGCAGCTTGAATAATAGGAATAATTCTGATTCCTGTCATTTTAAAACATTAATCACATTCACTTTGAAATACTTTCATTCTTCTACCTTCTGCATACACATCCTGTCTGGCTAGGATCATTAGCACAGACTTAACAATAACGGTTTATGTATAAATAGAACATTTTCATATTGAACAGTTCAACCACAGAACAGTTAATATCATAGAAACACAGAAGTGTTAAAATTGTGGATCAAGGCCTCATATGTTCTACCACTTTGTACAAATGTCACACATTCGCACATAGATAAAACTTCTCAAGTTCAACATCTGAGAAGTTTAAGAAACTAGCATTCATTTAAAATATGAATGAAGTTAGGAAACTTGCCTTACGCACAGCTAAAGCTTATCGTTTACGTTGAACTGCTCATTCCAATTCCTATATAGCACATAAGAGAATAACACATACATCAATTAGTCATATACTTAACTTACGCATTGGTTTAAGTTTAACATTACTTCTTAGGATTCGTGTTCTTGCAATTTAAGTTTACGCGACAACTTCCTTATCGATTTACGGCTTCATGACATACGGAGATATCTTAACTTATAAGATCATCATCTTTGATGATTTACATTCTTATCTTCTTCATATAACTCTCCTAGGACTCAGCACACATCGTGTCTCTGCTAGTAGTCCATATGGTACTCTGAGTGGTTTCCCACACACAACCAACAAACAAGTATCATCTACACTGTCGTTCACAGTGAGTTAGATCGATTGCCATTTTCGTATATACCTTCGCTCTTTGAAGGAATTGTTTAGCCTAGCTCCCATATGTCAACCATCAAAGATACGATTGTACCACAACCTAAACTTATCTTAACTTATCCGAACCATTAACTATAAGGTTCGCTAAGTCAATTTCTTATTCCTTACGGCTTTCTAGCAAATACATGCCATACCTCAGGATTCATTCTTTATCGTCTAATCATTTTATGTTACCTTATTCTTATCTTACAACGTCCGGTTCATTCGACTCGGAATGTCCTCCAAGTTGTAAACATTAACTTGGCTTCTTTACGTTATGCATACTTCTCTTCAATTCAATTTCTTCATTAACTTTCGTTGCAACTTTATTGATTCCATTCATTATTATTTCTTAATGTCGAAGCCATACGGCTTGTTGTATGCTAAGACCGATCTTTCATTGAAACAACGTTGAGTTCACAGTGTCTATACACTTTACACTCATCTCTCATTACAACATCATAACATCAAAATGTTATACATTACCCTCATCACTCAACATCTAAGGAATCACAATCATAGCAATCCCTCACGTTCATTTTATCGCGACTACGGTCCCCTGATATGGGTTTCGAAATTTGCGTTTACAATCTCTGTCTTTTAATCCCATCCAATAACTCCATTCAACCTTTACTAAAGGTTTAAGTCACTTAATTAAGTGTTACTTTCGATGAACTATATGTTCTTTATCTTCCCTTATACTTTGCCCAAGAGTTGAGCAATTAAAAGCTCTTCCCTGGGCCTTGCCCTTCACTGGCGTTGCGGCGCCACCATCCTTCTCTCTCTCCTCATGACTGACCAATCGATAGTATGTTCCTTCCGGCCGGGCATCAGGCGTCAGCCTTCCAGTATGGATCAGGCCAAGCGCCAAGCATCAACCTTGGAAAAATTTTATAAGTGTTGAATCAAGTTTGAGACGCTTACTTCTCAATCTCATAACTTATTCGATATAACTCGGAACGAGGTCATTCCAAAGCCATTCTCTTCCTTATTTTACGTACTTCAATTTCCCCCAGACAGAAATTTATTCTGAATCCATTAACATTTCATTCAATTGGCTTAGATTTCCTCCTTCGTTCATTTTACGCTTTTAACGTTCCTCATTCGTTCGTCCGTAATTCGGTCATCCGAACTCAAAACTCATTCGTTCTTGAGTCCATGACTCACACTTTCTACATTCTCTTACATTCTTATGAAACCATACACATTCGGGTTTATTTACACACTTTCTAGTTCTCATTTGTCTTTTACAAAATTTTCGTCATAACATCGTTATAGCTAAGTTTAATCCATTCTTCATGAACATTTCTACCGTTCCTAACCAAGCAATAAGCAACTAACTTATACGAAATATTTTTAAACTTGTCCATCAACAACAAGTTATACTATGATGGTTTTAAATTTATCCATTAACAACGTTCTTCATGTTCTTCGCGTTCTTCGATCGTTCTTCATTTTTAATCCATACTTCGATTATGATTTCACTTTTTCTTGGAATTTGGTGTTATAAGACACCATTCCTTATTTATTTCACCGAATCATTCATATGATTCATTCGAATCGTTCAAATTCATTACGAAACTTATACTTCCTTAAGAAATTTATAAACTAAACTTCTAATTCTTATTTCTTCATTTTCTCATGATTTCAACCATATGAAAATCATTCTAACATCTTTTACTTCAATTTTCATTAAGCTATGTTTCTAACATATGAAACTTAAAGAAAATTTATATTAGACTAGGGTTTGGATTACCTTCCTCCTTTAATCTTCTTCTGTTGGACGAAATTTGCACTCGGGCAAGCTTTTCCTCCTCCTTTAATATTCATCTGAACTCTCTCTCTCTCTCTCTCTCTCTCTCTCTCTCAAGTGTTGGTGATTTTCAAAATCACAAACAAATGAGCTTAAGCTCTCTTATTATAGAAAAACAAAGCTAGAGGCAAAATAGTCATTTCGCCCCCAAAGTTACTATTCACACCTCCTTACTATTCAGGAAGCTTCTCCTGGAAGCTTCACGCTTCCGTCTTGCGGAATTCTTCCGATAGTTTAAAAATTACGATTCTCGAAATCCAAATATTTTTGGATATTTTATTTTTCCTCTATAGTTTAACTTTTACGCATTCTTCGGATTTTTGAAAAACTGAAAAACACTTTTTGGTGTCAAGTGTTTTCCTTCACGTTTTCCCTTAACGTAGTTAGACGAATGAAAAGTACATAACAGTACTTTTGTCGTTTTTATTTCGTCCGATTTCTAAACGTTTTTCGAGAAAAACTTTTATCGGCTTACTTAACTTTTCACGATATATTATCGTCAAATCATTCGACGGAATGTCATTTCAACATACCGAACTCTTGAAAAGGCCTAGGTTATTCAAACCCTAACCCTTAGGGTTTCGTCGGGTGAATAGTGCATATTTCGTCTTTTTTCCCAAAAATATTTTTGTTCCCATAAATTTTTATTTTTGTCTTGAAAATTATTACTCGATCAGTCTGGCTTGTAGCCAGAATCCTCCCAATTTATAATCATCCTAGGTTCTAGAACGATTAATAAACACATAGCACATAATATTATTAATAAAAATTCCGTTTATTAATAACTAATTCTTTAAATCTTAAATTCTGAACAATCCGGATTCTCCGGGTGGTTACAATATTTGTATTGAAACTCAGCTATTGTGGTGTCGTATTTTGCACGACAGTTGTATAAATTAAGTTTGTATTTAAATTATGTACCATATATTTGACGACTCAGAATGGGTTGTGTATACCTATTTTGGGGGCATCACACTTAGGCTTGAGAGTGGCGCGGTCGCGCCACCATAAGTTCAGACGCAGACATGTTATGCTTTAACAGATACGTAAACTGAACTTACGATGCTTCTTAATTGCTAACTTGTTATACCTTTTAACCAAAAATCATCTTCGTTTTTATTTTACAACATCAATTACTACTTCTTCAATAATTTCGAAGTTAAACTTCAAGTTCAAACTCTTTTTTTTTCTTTAATAGTTTAATTAACTATAAAATCTCATATATTTCTTTCCACATAATTAAAAATTCAAAATATATAACACATATGTACATTCATATTTGAACCCGACATATCTTATAATAAGAATTTTATTTATTAAACTCTTATTTTAATAATTTCTGAAATTTCGAGTTATCACATTGACATCCTCCGTAGATAATCATAATAACACTCACCACCTTTCTAGTTTTTCAAATAACAGTCGGTACCCCTTTAATCTACAATATGTAACATTCACTACCCCTAGTGCGATTGACTAACTAATATCCAAAAAATATTTTTAATATAATGTCTAATACACCCTTCAAGTTATAATGTTTAATTTATCTACTAAATATAAATCAGATACTATAATTTTTACTTAACTTGATCTAATTAATTAAATTATGAACTTGTGCAATAAATAACATAAATGTCAAAAATAATAAATATTTATTTTATCAAGAAAATAAAATCATACAATTTTTAAGCTAATTAAATTTCTCAAAGATTAAAATTTACATGATATATATTCAAATATATTTTTGGTAATTAAAAAGTAAATTTTAATACCCATAAAAGTACAAATTAATGCAATAAAATTATAATTATTTTTTCCAAATATTAAAATTTACGTAAAACAAACTATTATTACCAAACTAATCTTATTATTCATATAAAAAACTATTAAAATTATATTAATTATTTTTCTCATATATTAATTATTTTTCATATATATTAAATTAAACATAAGTCACACTTAAACATAATTATTTACAATAAAAATGACAAATGTTGTTACTCAAAAAAGAATATATTAAAAGAAAATCTTTTTACAACATAGAGATAGTAATAAATATTATTATATTTATTTTATTTAATATTGCACAAAAACAACATAAATCGTATATTAAAAAAATATAATCAAAATCACAAACATCCCAAATTTTGACATATACTTAAGAAAAGTTAACATATAAAAATCATAATATGAAACTAAGAATTCAAATAATAATTTTTGTTGTTAAACGCCCAAAACAAAACTATCAACATACTCAATCACTAATTAGAATAGCTGCATTAATAATTTAATTTAAAATTTTTGATATTTGTATCACTTTATCCAAAAATATGTGTTAATTAAACTAAATTATTTTTTTTATAAGTTACTAACAATTTAAATGAGATAGTCTTAATTACAAAACAAAAATATAATTAAAATATATTGTGTTAAAAAGGATAATTAGACATATATATTATTTATGAATTAAAATTTGATAACATATAAGGGTAAATATATAATTTTATTTATTTAATCAATCCTAAAAACTTGTACAGGTACTAATTGTTATTTAAAATACTAAAAAAAGTAAATGTTATTATAATTATTTAGAAGGGTGACACTGACTCACTGTATCTAATCATAAAGTTCATGAGAGCCTTACCAAGCAAGTAGGATGCCAAAACCACTGCCATTAGAGAATCCAAAAATCTACATGAAATGACTGTTCAACAGTTGTATGAAACCTTCTCACATACTGATCGGAGTGGAGTGACTCAACGAAAGCGAAACCTTATCTGAAGGTAGGAAGAAGGATAAAGGTGTAGCCCTTAAAGCAACAGATAACGCCTCCAAAGTCAGCACTGAAGTTGATTCTGACTATGATGAAAATGATGATGAGGACCTTGCAATGCTAGTGAAAAGGCTAAGAAGGTTCATGCGACGAGGCAAAATCAACAAACCAAAAAAAAGTCAAGAACTCACAAAGACCGGGGAGCAAATGAACGACCTATGCTACAATTGCAAGAAAGCCGCCACTTCATTTACAAATTGCAACAAACCTCTCGGAGAAAGAACTCAAGAAGAAATCTCATTCAAAGAAAGAATACAGAGGCAACAAAGGGCCACGGAAGAAAGAAAAAGGTCTTGTAGATGGAGGATCGTGGAGTGACTCAGACAATGACTCAACTCCTGAATCTGGGGATGATGAAGACCCTCAAATAGCAAATTTCTGCTTGATGGCCAAAAATGCAAGGGACAAACAGAACTCCAACATACACGAAGTAAGTATCGATGAGGTATTTGACTGTAACTCTCCTGATGTAGATATTGATGATCTTAGAACTGCATTACATGGCATAACATCTGATCTACACCAATACACGAATTGGTTTAGTGCTCTGTCTAAGGATTATTCACTTCTAAAAAAGGAGAAAGAAAAGGTTCAAGAAGAACTGGAAACAGCCCTTCTCAGTGCTAATTCTTTCTCTAAGCTTGAAGCTGAGAATAAGCTCTTAAGACAAACAAATGAGCTCAGTGCAAAACAAGAGTCTAGTCTAACCTCAAAAGGAGAAAGAAAAGGTTCAAGAAGAATTGAAAACAGCCCTTCTCAGTGCTAATTCTTTCTCTAAGCTTGAAGCTGAGAATAAGCTCTTAAGACAAACAAATGAGCTCAGTGCAAAACAAGAGTCTAGTCTAACCTCAAAAATTGAGGATCTAGAAAAGACCATCTCCACATGGAATAAATCTTCTTCATCCATGGATTCTTTAATCTCTAATCAGAGAAATGTCTCTGATAGAACAGGGCTAGGCTTTGGGGGATCTATCTCAGAGTCATGTGTGGAAAAAACAAATGATGTTAACACTAGTAATGCCTCAGGTTTTAGTAGAGGCATTATATTTGTGAAATCCTCACAGAATGATGAGCCTATCAAACCCTGTCCGGCTAATTCAATTCATATTCCCAGGAGTAAGGGATCTCATGCTGGTCTAGGTTTCAGAAAAGAGAAAAGTAAACTGGCTGCTACTCATCAACCTCGAAGGATTGTAGAGTCCAATAAAATCAACTCTACGAACCAACCAGAAAGACACAGTAGAAGTGAGATATACTCTCCTCAATTAATGAAACAAGAGAACACATGGAAAAGGGGATATCAGCCTAGCAGAAGGATGACCAATAACCCACAAAAGCCCAAATGGAGGAAGAACTTTCACACACATACTTACATGCATCATATCAAATGCTTTGAATGCCACAGAGTTGGTCACAAGGCTGCGAATTATCATTATAATTCCATGCACGTGAGACCCAAAATCAAGCAGATTTGGGTTCCCAAGGGTACTAACATAGTAGGACCCATGCAAATATGGGTACCAAAATGAAGGCTTAATGTTACCTCAGGAAAGGAGCTCCGCGAACACAACCTGGTATCTGGATAGTGGATGTTCAAGGCACATGACTGGGAATAAAGCCCTTCTGTCTAACTTCATAGAGAAGGAGGGTCCCTCGGTAATATTTGGAGATAATGGCACTGGCAAGACTAGAGGCTATGGCTCAGCCGGAAATGGTGCAGTATCATTCAGTAAAGTGGCCTATATGGAAGGACTACAGCACAACCTTCTAAGCATTAGACAACTCTGTGACAAGGGTCATCAAGTAACATTCATCAATAATCAATGTCAAGTCCGAGACCTGAAGACATCTGCAGTAAAGCTAACCGGAACAAGAGAAGGAAATGTCTACACAGTAAATCTTGGACAACTAAGCTCAGACGAGACAATATGCTTTCGGGCTAAAGCATCTGAAGAAATGAGCTGGCTATGGCATCGAAGATTATCTCATCCCAACTTCAAAAGCATGTCCAAATTAGCTTCAAAAGATCTAGTTGCAGGCCTACCCAAATTCAACTTCGTTAAAGAAAGGCCCTACAATGCCCATCGACTTGGAAAAGCAGGACTGTAAGCTCATTTAAGAGCAAAACCATCAACTCAATTGACAAGCCTCTACAATTACTACATATGGATCATTTTGGACCAATTCCAACGATGAGCCTTGGGGGAAAGAGATACTCACTGGTCGTAGTCGACGACTACACCAGATTTACATGGGTATTCTTTCTAACCTCAAATGATGAAACAGACTTAGACAAAATAGTGCTCCAAGATAATGCGACTAATAGTTCAGACACTACGAACGAGGTCGTCGAGCCCAATACTACGATCGTAGTGCCCGATAATGAAATCGTTGAGCAAGAGAATGAAATCGTAGAGAGGCCTATGCCAGACAATGAACCTCCACATCAAGAAGAAGAAATAGATCTTGAAGATCTAAGACAAGAAGGCATAAGAATGGATGTTCCAATAGGAAGCAGATGGGCAAGAGATCACACTCAAGATCTAATCATTGGAGATCTGAACGCAAGAGTCAAGACAAGAGATGCTACTCAAAATGAATGCTTCTATCTAAGCTTCCTATCTAAAATAGAACCAAAGAAGATAGAGGATGCTATGGAAGATTCCAGCTGGATAGAGGCCATGCAGGAAGAACTTAATCAGTTCGAGAGAAGCAAAGTTTGGAGATTGGTCCCAAGACCAAAGAACCATCCTGTAATTGGAACCAAGTGGGTCTTCAGAAATAAGATGGATGAAGATGGGGTGATAACAAGGAATAAGGCTAGACTAGTAGCCAAGGGTTACTCTTAGGAAGAAGGTATTGACTATGATGAGACATTTGCACCTATTTCCAGACTAGAAGGCATCAAAATATTCCTTGCCTTTTCTGCTCACATGAAGTTCAAAGTCTTTCAGATGGATGTCAAAAGTGCATTCTTGAATGGTGAACTTCAAGAAGAAGTCTATGTAGAGCAGCCTCCAGGTTTCATCAATCCATCTCTTTCTAATTATGTCTCTAGATTAGACAAAGCCTTATATGGTCTCAAACAAGCACCTAGAGCATGGTATGAAACACTGACTAACTTTCTTATTGAAAATGGATTTACTAGAGGTAAAGTAAATACCACACTATTTCTTAGAAAGCATAAAGATAAGGTCCTATTAGTTCAAATTTATATTGATGATATTATCTTTGGTTCTACTGATGAAAAGTTATGCAAGAGATTCTCCAAGCTTATGCAGAGCAAATTCGAAATGAGCATGATGGGTGAGCTGAACTTCTTTCTTGGACTGCAAGTAAAGCAGACTGATGAAGGAATTTTCATAAACCAAGCCAAGTACATTAAAGACTTACTCAAGAAGTACGTCATGGAATCAACCTCTCCCATGAAAACCCCAATTGCTCCTGCAACCAAGCTTGACAAAGATGAAAAGGGTAAAAGTATTGATATAACTCAATATAGAGGTATGATAGGCTCTCTTTTATATCTTACTGCCAGTAGACCAGATATAATGTTTGCAACATGCATTTGTGCTAGATTTCAGGCATGTCCTAAAGAATCTCATTTAACTGTTGTAAAGAGGATTTTTAGGTACCTCAAAGGTACACCCCACTTGGGGCTTTGCTATCCCAAGGAATCCTCATTTGAGCTAACAGGTTATATAGATGCTGATTTTGCAGGCTGCAAAATAGATAAAAAAAGTACCAGTGGCACTTGTCAATTACTAGGTAACAGACTTGTGTTCTGGTTTAGCAAGAAGCAAAACTCAGTATCTACCTCAACTGCAGAAGCTGAATACATTGCTGCTGGTAGTTGTTGTGCTCACATTCTATGGATGAAAAATCAGCTAGCAAATTATGGGTTTAAATTCAAATCCATACCTATTCATTGTGATAACACAAGTGCAATTGCTATAACTCATAATCCTGTCATGCATTCTAGGACTAAGCATATAAAAATAAGGTATCACTTCATTAGGGATCATGTACAAAATGGAACAATATCTTTGCAATATATCCCTACTGAAAATCAACTTGCTGATGTTTTTACAAAACCTCTAGATGAATCCAGATTCAACAAACTGATAAGTGAGCTAGGCATGCTTAACTTGCAAACATGAAATATTGTGCTTTAATTTATGCTAACCATACAGATTTAAAGGTTTTATTTGAAATCAAAGACATGATCAAAGGAAGTCCACGATCGTAGAGCCAAAGTATATAAAACTCAACGAACACTGAACAGAATCAACGATCGTAGTGCAGACTCAACGATAACAGAACTACATCAACAAAACAAAAGGAGCTCCCTATGATGATCAAGCTTAAATCAAAGCATTCTCTCTGATAAGTGCCTCAGGAACAAACCTAACCCTTGTTTCTTTCAAGATGTTGGCCCTTCCTGAGCTACCTTAATTTAAGGAAAATGCCAATTCAAAAAGATTCATCACAAGGACTTGTTCAAACTCTACGATTGCCAGTCAGACTTAATGATCACAGTTCAAACTCTACGTTTACAGCTCAGACACGACGACTGCTACACAGACTCAACGATGGTAGAACAGACTCGATGACTCCAAGGACCATCTCAACGATCGTAGTCCCACTAAAGAATACATCATCCCAGAAGAAGTTAAGGGCAATTCAGTACAATCCTTCTCTGTCAAGAATTAGTAGAGCCAAGCAAAGTTCGACACCTGTCCTACTAAGCAAAATAGAGAGAGGGAAGTTTCAGGTACAAATTAAAATCATCTTTTTGAAATCTGAAATTCAAAAGACCATCTCTCTCTTCCTCTCTCAAGCAGAAACCCTAAATCAGTAGCAAGCTCTGTCAGCCTCACTTCCTATAAAGAAATCAATGGCAACTTCCAAAGGTTGTCTCTGCATTCTGATCGTGTTTTGACGAGTTTAAAAGCTGAAACCCCAATTTCACAAGACATTGTAATTCCTCTTGAAGAAGGCGGTCTCAAGAAGCCTTGGAATCTTGACACATTGATCTACCCAAAGCTGGTAAAAGAATTTTACAATAACGGAGTGTTTTAAAATAACACCATCACCGTGAAAGTAAGGAACGTCCAAATCAAATTAAGAGCTGAAGACATCAATCTAGCCCTAGGGCTCAAATCTGAAGGGTATCCATCCTTAGATGGAATAGACTTCCATAAAGGTCTCAAGAAAATGCATCACAAGAAATCACCCTCTATCAAAGGATACAAAAAGAAGGAGTTTCCACAGAGGTATGAGTTTCTGGCTGACATTGTTGGAAAATGCATATGTTATAAAAGCTCAGGTCATGACTCTGTGAATGAAATACAACTCAAACTCATGACTGCCATATGCTATAAAATTCAACTAAACTATGGGGCTTTATTACTTGAATGGATTAGAAAATGGTTGGTTAGCTCCAAGAAGACAAAGAGCTCTCAGAAGATGATCTACGGACGATTTATCAGCATTATCCTATAGGCTACTCTTGGTGACCTGATTGAGGATGATGAAGGAGAAGCCATAAACCCAAATCGACGAATGACCTAGCAGTTGTTTGAAAACTGGAAGAGAAATCCAGCTGAAAATGTGAAGTTGATGTTTGAATCCAGTGGTCGAACTGGTGAGATAAAAGGAACAAGAGTGCCAGGGAATATGTCTGTTGTCAAGGAAACTGAGGAAGAAGAAGAAGAAACTAATCAGGGAGAACCCATTGCTTTAATCAGAAGGAGCAAAGGGAAAAGGAAAGCCAGAACTACAGAAGAACCTCAAGGATCCACCACCAACAAGCCTGTAGAGTCCTCAGAAATTGAGACTCTATGGATCCTAAGGAGAAAGGAACAGCAAGCAGAGGCAGAAGAAGATAAAGCAACTATATCTCAGTTGCTGAAGATGAGTAAGACCAGCCACAAAAGCAAAAAGCCATCAGCCTCTTCGATCGTCGAGTCTCCTCCGATCGTAGAGCCTAGACCAAACAAGGAAGCAGCTACATCAAATATCTTGGGCGATCGATCCAAGGACACAACTGAAGAGAGTCCCGAGAGGTCAGAATACGTTCCTAAAAGGCCAAGAAGGAAACTGTTAAGAAGTATATTCTTGCCAATGAAGAAGTGCTAAGAAGGGAAGCAAAAGAACTGAAAAGCTAAAAGGAACCAAAGAAGTGAATGTCAAGTAGTCATGGCTCTGCCGAGGAGAGACACCTAAAGATCTAATGATAGAAGGTGCTCATACTGAGGGGGAGATGCCTGAAGATCTTCCACCAGAGGATGCTCCAGTTGAGGGGGAGCTATTGATATTTCAAAAGAATGATCAAGCTGAGGGGGAGGATCATGACACCTCAATAGCTGAAAAAGAAATTCCTGGAGGAGATAATGAAGAACCTGAAGCAATCGACATAATGGAATCCTCCAGTGAAAATAGAGAAGAAGATGATGAGATTGAGATCATAACTGTAGGCATTAATGGGCACAGAAGAGCCACCTATGAGTAACTATTTGCATATCTTCCTATGATGCCCTTCCACCGAGCTCAAATTCTGAACTCTTGGGATCACATATTCAAGAGTTTCAAAGAGTATCCAGCTATCTCAGTACTTGCAAATGGATTCCCAGGGAAATTCAATTTTACCAAGAAGCTTCTCTCCAACAGCCCTTCCTCAGAGAACACACTTGAGGTACTATTTATCCCCACTCCTTTCAGAATTAATCACTTGCCACCACCCTCATTTAATCAATTCTATGAATTCTCGCAATGGTTGGAAGTAATTCTTCATCCACTGAATCAATTTCCGATTCTGAGAATCTCAAAATTAGAATCGAGGAACCAAATAAGATCAACTCCCTAATGCTCACTCAGCCTACTACCTCTACGATCCCTGACTCTAGCCCCCTGGTAGAGTATCCACCACAAATCGTAGAGTCACTAAGCTCCAACATCCAAACACAGGCCCCTCCTTCAGATATTCCCTCCTCATCTAGAAATGAATGCTTCAATCTTGAACTTGCTCTCTACTCACTACAAGATAAATTCAAGAGCACGTCACCTCCCTCACAAATTCCAAATCTAGATGAAATCCTGTCAGAACTATCCACAAAGGCTGATTTGTCAGCCATGTCTGAGAAAGTGATCAAAGAACTAGATGAGAGCCTTGAAGATCATACTGCACTGATACAGCTGAGATTGACATCAATGATCAATGCTACAAACAATCTTCCAAGCTCCCTAAGTTCCGAACTATCTAAAACACTCAAAGAGATTATCAAAGAAATGTTATAAAGCATAAAGGACAGGGATGATATTCACTTCCTCGTAGTTAAAAGACATCGGGATGTTGTCTTGATTCTACAGAAAACTCAAGAATCTCAGAACCAACTGATGATACAAAGCATCCAAAATCTTCAAACTGCTGTCAAAGAGTTTCAACAATTCTATGTTAGCAATGGCCAGCAAACAGACAACATTCTCTCCATCCTTCAGCAAAGGGAAGCTAGGTCTGAAGCTCTAATCGAAGAAAATAGAGAAGACATTGCTCAGACCAAGAGTCAGCTCAACGAGCTTGTTCAAGGCCTTAATCATCTTTCAGATGACATTCGAACCCTTGATGCTGACATAAAGGGGGAGAATAAAGGTAAAGGAGGAGATCAGGGAGGCAAAGGCAGAGGTCTCCAACCTCAACCCTCAAGGAATCCTTCTGCAAGGCAAATCCACCAGCAGACTCCACGATCCAGCCATCAGACTCAACGATCTGATCAGCAGGAAATATTAATGGCTCAACCCTTAAGGAGTCTAGGGCCAGCCACCAGCTCTCATATGGTAACAACAACAGGTCTAAGAATGCCAATTGGAGATCCTGGATTTATGAATAGACATGATCACAATCCAAGGCTAAGCCCAAGTGAGCTGGAAGATCTAGCCAGAAGAGATGAAGCAAGCAGAAAGAGGAGAGCTGAGGAATATGCAAATCCTCCAAGAAGCAAAAGGCCAAAGAAATAGAGATAAGTTGAATTTTAAATTGTATTGATGTAGTCATTCTTAAATGTAAAATCTGTCTCCATACATCAATAAATTCATGCTTATTCTCTAGAAATTTCAGCTGCTCATTGAAATGCTAAGTCATGTTTACTTTTCTGCAACTGTATATAAAACTTTATAATCATAACAACAAATATCCTTGGTTATGTCAACATCAAATAGGGGGAGATTGTTGGAAGAATGCATATTGTGATTTGATGTTTTATGAAACTACTCATGATTATGTAAAGTCCTTCAAAGAATATATGTACAAGGACTTAATGATAGATCAAAAGTGTTAGGTTATTCTTAGCCTTTAATGTTCACTTGTATAGATAAAGAGATCAAATCATTAGGTTGATCTATGGCTAGAAAGAAATAGATAGACTCGCATGATCTATCCTAATTTGATCAACGTAATCGCGAAGCTAAAGGCAGGATCGTAGTTGTGAGATGATCGTAGTGTATCTGCCTTGAAGGGCCTCTCCACGAATCGAAGTGTGGTCCAGACGTTTACCGAAACTAACTCAGAGATCGTAGTGTGCTCTCGAAAACGTAGAATCTGCAAGACGAGCAAGTGAAGATCGTAGTGTTAAAATATCGTAGTGTGCTCTCAGAAATGTAGAGTTTACAAGACGAGCAAGTGAAGAACGTAGTGTGCAACCTTGTGAGAAATCGTAGTGATCTCTTACGAACAGGCACCAATATGACAAGACACTACGATATTGATAGTAGAGTGTCATCTGCTTTGTGTTAGAAACATCAAGCCCTATCATTCATCTGAAGATGGACTCCAACAAATATGGAATGGGTTTTGAACGTTGAAGCTCTCACCAGTCCCAACGTACAAAAGATATCCTTAGTATTGATTAAAAGAAACGTACTCAAGAAGCTAAGAAAAGGACCATTGGGCAGAGGAAAGCACCTTTTGAGGTGTTAGGTGAAAGAAAGCGATCTGGCAAGCGGTGGGCAGTGTAATTCAGAAGATGTGTAGAAAAGTCTCCATCAAAGCTCAGAAATGTCAAACGCATTTAATGGCTCATTAGATGACTTCAACAGATAGATTTCAAGATCACATATATACAGATCAAAGACAGATGAGAAAGAAGAAGCAAGTATTAAACGAAAAAAACGCATAAGAACACTCAACGCTCAACTCTACGATCTGAGAAAAAGGAAAAGCTTGCTCAGCTATTCAGTTCTTTCAAACAAGTGCTTACTAGAAACTGAATAGCATCAATCACGATCTAAACAACATTCAATTAACTGAAGTAAGAGTTCCAGGTCTGAAGGACTTGAAGAGTTCTAAGTGAACTGTGAGAGACCAAGTCTGCTGGACTTGAAGAGTTCAAGAGTGAACTAAGAAGTACCTAGACTGCTGGTCTAGAAAGAATCTATGAGATTCAAGAAGTGTAACAGACATCCTTAGTGGATT
The DNA here is from genome assembly GCA_020205605.1 of Panax ginseng. Lineage (NCBI taxonomy): Eukaryota > Viridiplantae > Streptophyta > Magnoliopsida > Apiales > Araliaceae > Panax > Panax ginseng. The sequence goes on from CM035132.1 coordinate 151,935,927, forward strand.
TCCTACTCAAGGAGTAGAAGAGTGGACTAGGAGCTTTTAGTGCTCTGAACCACTTAAAACTATTGTGTTCATTAACTGCCATAACTGCTATAACTGCAATATCTGCTATAACTGTCATAACTGCCTCAATCTCATTAACTCAAGATATATAACAGAAGGTTTTTCACATATACTCATTCCGTTGTGCATTGATTACCATCAACTTAAAAATATTAAAAGAAAAAGTTTTAATTATCTATTCAACCCCCCCCCCTTCTAGATATCTATCGTGCCTACTGGGAACTAACAGAAACCAACAACCATAATGACCACTTATGTTTTGATGCCATGAACCTATAATTAGAAATGTCCTTGGCAGATTGTCGAGCATCTTTGATTACCATATAATAGTATATCCATAAGAATAGAATTAGTAGTTGTATAAATACAAAAAGAGGACTTGTTAGTACTAGCTGCACCAAGCATCTTTTAGCAACAATTAGTATACAAGTCAATCCTTCGAGAATATTATAGAAGCCCAATAATAACCCATCATGTGGAGGTATACCATTACACCATTGGGGAATTTCAAAGTGTGTTTCAGGGTAAAACCAGATTGATAAAGTGACAATACCAACATGTGCATAAATTTGCCAATGCTTCATCTTTGAAGTTGTTCTTGACTTATCCTTATATAGAAACATTGGAGGAAAAATAGTCAATGAAAGAATAGTTGATTCCCATAAGGCAGATATGGACGACATGATCAACATGGACATCTTCGAAGAATACAAGCAAGTCAAATTCCAAACGAATTTTTGTTTGATTGGGTTACCCCCATATAGCCTCCGCACTAGAGCCACACACATTAAAGTGGTCATTACACCCATAAAACTTGGATGAATCACATCCTCCTCCAAGCCGTAGTTGTATACGTTTGACTGGTTATAAAAATGGTTCTCAATGTAGCAAAGCAGCAAGACATGGCTAATTAAACTAGATTCGGCCAAGAAATGAAGTTGGGATGGAAGGTGAGCTAAAACAGGAACAACTATAGCTAGGATAACAATGTCAACTATGAATTTACAAAAGGATTTCAAGGTCATGCATGCTAATGTTATATTAAAATCCCCAAAATTATGCAACATAAACAATGTGACCATTAATCTTCTGATGATAACAAAGTCAAAATATGATGTTAGACTCTTTTTTGTACACAAAAGAGTCAAATATAAGCCAACAACAGAGGGAATGAGAATGAACGATGTAAGGAAGCCCTTAACGATAAGTCTAGCAGCACAGACCACGACATCTAAACTAGTGAATACCACTAAATTGACAATATCTAGAATAATATTGAGGCCATAAACACCCACACTAGCACTTGTGTGCTCATTCCACCTAAAGTCTTCCTCAACCATACAACAAAATAATTTGATTACCTCCTTGTCATACCTATTTTGAGCATACCCCGAAATTAAAGTATTTAAGTAAACTGCCTCATTTGACTCCATTTTGCTATGAACAGGATATTGGTCTATCAACTCACCTACTTCAACAAACTTTGTAGCAATCCCAATTTGACTGACCATGAGAAGTAAAGCATTGCAAGCAGCCTCCTTAATAGCTATTTTAATACGTTTTGGATTTGACATCAACAAGTCATCACCCACAACTTGACAAACTCCAAGACCAGAAAAATACTTGACATGTTCCCAGTCCTCCCTGTCAAATGGATCTGCTATTAACACAATTGGGTAGTCTATGCCGAAATAAGTAGCAACAACATCAATTGCAATCTTTATTCTCGCATTATAACATGTTCTGCCAATTGCCTCCTTAACAAGATTTAAGCCTTCTCTATTGTTGAAGATGTTTGGAGTAGAGACACCATCTTCAATTGTGAAAGGAGAGACATTACAGGTACCTCCACCATTGTACTTGGCCTCCATTGTAGGTAGTTTCTCAGCAGTATCAAAATGTATTTTGAAGGGACAACCCTTAATGCCAGTTTGTACAAGTGACAATAGAATATACTGTCCAACTACATTCTCCACGTGAGAATCCATAGAAAATAATGAATCACTAAGATTCCCAACTTTAGAGTTAACTTCTTTCATAGTTTTCACTTTTACTTCTCCAATTGGACTCTCAATGTCCAATGAAAACACTTCAACAACATTGCATGTTGGAACCTCAGATTTTGATTCAGTTAAACCTTTTCTAGCTGCCTCCAAATCTCCATCAGACTTTACACTTCCAAATACCCCCACATTTTTTCTATTGTCACATATTACACTTTCTACACCTATACCTTCTTTATCAACATTCTCATATTTTGAAGTTGCCTTCACTTCTCCTTCTTGTACACCCAAAATAGAGTCCAATCCACTTTCAATGTCTTCTCCACCATCCCTAAAAGCTTCAGCTTCTCCATATACCTCAACCTCTACATTTTGCTTTCCAACTACTAAGGTTCCACTAACATCAGCCGTAGCTATATTTTGTGTCTTAGTATCAACGGTGACCATGGAGGACGATTTAAGATCAGGTAACTGAGGTAATTGGTTTGTGAATGAAGTAGGAAATTGAGATGGTGAAATAGATAATTGGGAGTGGTGATTTGGGATTTGAAATTGTGAATTGATGAAGGCAGGTGTGATAGATTGTTGTTAAGTAGAGGAGTCTTCACAATACAGACAATCTTCATCAACTAGTACCTTCCTAGTTGAAGTAATTCTTTCAAGCCTTTCATCAAACATTGTAGGCTCATTGTTGTCCGATAGTTGGTATGAGAAAATGGGGTTAGGAGGCTGTTGTGTTGTTAGTGTAGCTGTGTGAAAGGTAGAAGATGGTAATTGCGTTACATGTGATGAAGAAACAAAGAGGGTTTCAGGTGTAGTGTAAGAAATTGAAGTAGGAACAACTTGGTGAGGTGAATTGAAGATGAAAGGTGTAGTGTTTGTCTGATTTCCAGGTGAAACAAAGTAATTAGATGCAGGCAATGTATAATCAGAGATTGGAATTGGTGATGTCATCATGGGAGAAAAAGTTGGTGGTAAATAAGTGGATAGAGAACAAGTATTTTGAATGTGGGAGTGTTCAATTGAAGAGTGAGGTGTAGAAATTACCATTGACGGATCATATTCCCTTTCTCATGGCCGAAAGTTGCCGAGGAACGGCCACTTTGATACCACTTTGTCACGATCTGGCCACCAAAATCTCATATCATCATCGTAGTAATTGATTGGAGCTGGAGCACTCTTGTGGTACGCTCCTAGATGAAGATAACACAATAAATCTGAACTTGCCATAGATTAAACAGAAAGTAAAGAGAGGAAATAAAGGTGAGAAAAGATGAAAAAAATATGAAGTAAATGACTCACTCTAACCAAGTTTGTAACAGAAATGACTCCACATGACATGTGCCCAGTACCAGCGTATGAGACGTGCATAACTAATACAAGAAAATAAAATATGAATTCCATTTTAATTGTTTGCATGACATTACACTAAAAATGGAGTCTCAAACCCCTGAAAATCTCTCCGATTCCGAGCTCGTCACCTTCGGAGATTACATAGTGAGGGCCAAACTCGGAGCAAGTCGACTGGCGACTGTATGGAAAGCGGAGCACCGAATTTCTGGCCAAGTGGTGGCGTTGAAGCAAATTTATCTCTCAAAACTCACGACCCACCTCAAGAAATGCTTGGACTGCGAGCTTTCCTTCTTGTCCTCTGTAAATCACCCCAACATAATTCTCCTTCTTGATTTCTTTCAGGTATGATCCCTTTCCCAGTTCATCAATTTTCATTACTTGGGGTTTATGTCTTTGAAAATTTTGGAATTGAACTGAACCCACATATTTTATTTTAGGATAATTTTTGGTTCAATTCAGTTGAAATGGGGCTTATTTAAGTTTCTTATATCTCCCTATATGCTTACCCAATTCCTTAAAAAAAATCAATTGCTGGTTTTCTTGAAGTACCCATGTTGGAATGAATTGAAATAGAGCTAATTTGATCAGCTAAATGTTATTTATCTTCCTTTAATTTGCTATTATAATGCCATATATCCACAGTATTTACTTTTTTCTTATCAGTAAATGAATTTATCTTCAATCAAAGGAACCATGGGTCATGCCCTTAGGAAATGCAGAATGATGTAATTATTCCAAGAAAAGTAGCTATAGCATGCTAAATTAACCAACTATAATCTATAATGGTAGAGAGGCAACTAGCTAACACAAGCTACTGTACCTAGAATATTAGAGCAATACAAGTTACAACCTGTTATATATAAATACATCAGTTATATCCAAGTGATGGAAGCTACACATTTGAAGGTCTAGTGAAGATCACCAAACTTCACTTTAGGAAGTTCTATTCAGCACAAACAAAATTGTATCCGACTAATTGATGGGGCATAAAGATATTACCTGAGTGTTGTTGTATATGTGACACAATTCAACAAATTACATGATGGAATCTTTACCATTTACAGATACATTACCCCTTCTCGTTTATGTTATATGAAGTTAATTGTGGCTCGTAGCAATCAATTTTTAATATTTTTGTTTTATTTACTGTTAAACCTCCTCATTTCAATTCAACCTTTACCTTTTCATTCACCAGCATCCATTATACTCGAGTAAATCTCTAGAGTTTAGTTACTCAATTTGCAGCTTTAGTGATGAAATCTCTTAAGCCTTGCACGAGGGTGTCTTGCCTCCTAACATATCCTGCTGCCACCAGAGAAGATATTGAATACTGTATATCCAGGGAAGCTAACTACTTTATAGTTATAGGTACCGTTTTGATGTATTAGCTAGATTTTTGTTTAAGAACCTCTTGTAAAAATATTAAGCGTCATATATCCGTTGAAGCTAAGTATTTTATAGTTACCGTTTTGATGTATGAGGTAGATTTTTGTATGCAGCCTATTTTCATTTGTGATGAAACTCCGATATTCATGAGTACTAGATATGCAAAGCGATATATGGGAACTATTAATTTATCATTTTACATTATTGTTTAGAGATAAATTGATGCAAGTATCTTTTACTTATAATCATAGATTATTATCATCATCATCAAGAAGTAGATTATTTTGGGAATTTGTTTCTGATGCGTCAATCAACAATTTTCAAACTAGGATTTCGGTCAACCCACGAACTTTGATCACTGTTTGACCGTCTTGATCTAGCCAGAAAACCTGCAAAAGGTCCACCAGAGTTGGGGGCTCTGGGCTGACTCTCCAATGTTTAAGTCAAATCGCTGATATGAGGAGAGAGAATTATTATAGGAGTCAAAATTTATATACCTTGAATGTGGAGCATGTTAGGTTTGCTATAAACTTGTATATGCAATCAAATCACATAATCGAAGCGGAAGCGTAATAAAACGGATTTTAAAATTTTTTTACAAACCATAAACCAAGATTATTCTTGTGCTTGATTATCAATCTATAAAAGAGAAGGAGAATCATAATCATACCCTTGTAGATACGAGCTTCCATAGGTACAAGTTCATCTCCTACTTCTTCGCGATCTCCGGGTTGATTCCTTCCTTTGATCAACGTTAGCCACCCAAGTGTTTGGCCTCTAGAGGTGATCCACCAAGGAAGAAGAATATTCAAGAAGAAGAGTGTTTTGGCTCAAACCCTAGTTTTTCTATCTGTGTAGAAAAAGGGCGTACTCTCTAACAATTGGAATCACGTTTATTATTTTTGATGTCTGGTATAAGACTCCTCTTATAAAGATATCAGTTTAACCCTTTTTAATATAATTAGAATAGGTTATTATTTAATTTATTAAACTCCTTTAATTAATTAGGCTCCCTAATCTTATTAGGGATAATTAATTAAACTCTTTTAATTAATTTGCCTCCTAATCCTATTAGGAATAAATGAGAGTACTACTATTAAATTAATTCCCAAACTCCTTTAGAAATTAAAATAATAATAATTGTAATAATATTAATAAAACTCCTCTTATTAATTTACATTTAATATTTCCAAAATATTAAATAATAAATATTAAGCTATTTAATTTACTCTATCACCATAGATTAAATTAAATACACTTAACATATTATTACGTTTATGCCATTAACTTTTTAAATAATTATTCTTCGGGGAAAAGCACTTTTACCCCACTGTGGTTGTAGTGTTTTAAGCAATTAGCCACTATGCTTTTAAAATATTCAATTAACCCACTGTATTTTTTAAAAATGTTCAATCAAACAATTCCGTCCAATTTTGCTCACGGACGTAGGAAAATTGGGCCAATTTTCCTACGTGGCTTTAAAAAATAAAATACAAATGACGTGTATTTACTGATCAGGACGAAGATATAAGCAAAAACCATTGCAGACATATATCAAGCAAACCATTGTTGGTCTTAATGTCAGGCGAACTCGATTGTGTTGATTAAGAGAGAATACATGGGACAATCTTGATCGTATGTCAGGCGAAATTGAGTGGGTCGATTGAAGAACTGAAGGTCGAGTGAAATCGAGTAGGTCGAGTGAAGAACTGAAGAATTGAAGAACTAGGGTTCCCCATTTCTCAGTAAAAGTGCACGAAAATTAGGGCTTTTGCTTGAAAATTGGTTTCGAGGTAAGTGCGAATGTATTGTGCATCTGATATGGCTTCATCCCGAACTAGCTCAATGTCAACCACTGCTTCTGAGCTACACAAGTGTTTTTGTGATGTACCAGCTCGAATCTGTATTTCGAAGAAAGATAGGTCAAAAGGAAAAAGGTTTTATGGCTGCCGCAACTATGGGGTTAGTTTACTCTGTCCGATTTGTAATCTGCATTTCATTCCTATCTTTGTTTAATATGGTATGTGGCTCTGTTTTCCCCAACTCTGCTAAATAATGTTTGGTATTTGATAGGAATCTGGGAGATATTGTGGATATTTTCAATGGGTTGAAGTGCCTTCCATTGTTGATGAAACAACGAGTGTGATGAGCAAGCCAGTTGAAGAGGTGAGCTTGGTGATGGAAAAAAATACTAAACTGAAGCAGAAGTTGAAAATTTTGAAGAAGGAAACACTGATTAAGGAAATAGAAGTTGATAGACTTAAGGAGGCAAACTCAAAACTTAGATGTAATTGTGTATTTTCATGGATTGTCACTGCAATTCTAATCTTGACATGGATTTACACATTGATAAAGGTATTGTATTGATTGTAATGGATGTGGTGTCTTGTAATGGTAATGTGTTGATTGTAATGAACTTAGTTATCAGTTGTCAAGATGGTTATTTTCATGGATTGCAATAGGATGTAATGGTACCCCCATTGAAAATGAGACAATGTACTTGTTAATGTTTACATTCGTTTACATTCCATAAACATTTGCCAAAAATTGTTGCCAACAACAATTGCCTAAAACAGAGCCAACAACAATTGTCAAAAACAGTGCCAACATCCTATCCTAAGTTGAACACAACCAACAACAAATGTTACCAACTGCAGCCAACTGCTATAAGCATAACCATCACCATAATTATAAGCACAACCATAACCATAATTATAAGCATAACTAAAAGCATAGCCAACTGATAAAGTATATTAAGCCAACTGCTATAAGCATAATCATTCAACTGCAAAACATAACCACAATACAGAATTTAAACAAAAGTGCTAGTAAAAATATACAATACAACCACTGTTCCACCAAAAGAGTCGCAAAAGTGCTAGTAAAATGTTATCAACTGTCAACTGATAAAGTATATTAAGCCAACTGCTATAAGCATAATCATTCAACTGCAAAACATAACCACATGTTGAGACCAATTCAATACAGAATTTGGTTACCAAAATATAACATGAATATGGTCCCTTTGATCAAGTCAGAACAACAAAGTACAACCTAATGTCCAACTGCAACAAAATAATGAACCATAACTTGTTCAGTCTAGTCTTCTTTTAGCCTTTACTTTCCACCTGGTTGATGGTCCACCTGCACTTGCTCCCCTTCTAAGCTCTTCCCTTTAGTCTGCAGTTGGTCCAATAGCAACATTAGATGGTCCTGGTCCACTTGCTGCCCTTCTAGGCTGCAGATGGTCCCTTTGATGCCCTTCCCCTGCACCTGCAGATTGTTCACTTGTTGCCAGTCTTGGACTTTTCCTTACCTACATGGACAACTGCAATTAGTGCTTGGCTGCCAACAAGCATTGAAGTACCTTCTAAAGTAAGGATGCTTACTTCTTTTTGCCCAGATTGATTTCTAATTTCAGACTTCTTTCCTTGACTCCTTTCTTTCCTTTTCACCTGTAGAATAGAACCACATGTGAAATAATATACAATCAACTATTAAAAACTAGTAATAAATATTGGGTTTAAAATAGCCTACCCCCAACTTATTAGGCCTTGGGGCACCTGCAGATTGTGGGGTAGCTTGACTTGGTTCTTCAGTAGGTTGTGTCCCAATTTCAGTCCTTGGTTGTGTCATCTTACAACCTAACTTGTTATGCCCATACTCCTTGCGCCTAGAGCACCTAACAGGAGTCTCTTTCCTAGATGACTTGGTCTTGCTACTGGGCTCTTTATTAGGATCCTTCCTCTTATTTTTTTAGGTCTGCCTGCTATTCTCTTTGTTTGTGGAGGCAACAATGTTGTCATGTTGGCAGGAGGCCATTCATTTGAACCCCCCATTGGATTTAACAAGCGGTTATATGATTTCAGGTAAGTCTCCACATAATAGCAGGAATCAACATAGTTCTCAATTGGTTGTTCCATGTGAAGGATTCCAATTACTCCACGGTGGCAAGGAATACCGGATAAACCGTCATACCCCACACGAACAACTCATAACCTCTATGTCTACCTTGTATTTTCCACTCCTATCAGACAATTCAAACTTTTGCCCCCCATCCCAGTCATACTCACAGTACTTGGTTAACTCAATGGCCTTATTGACCTTTGTCATAATCTTAGGACATAACTTTGCCTCTATTTTTTGCATCTCATCCCTCTTTGTATGAATTCTACCCATGACTTGTGTTTTTATATCTTCAAACATAGTTAGTATTGGTTTATATCTAGCCTCTAAGATCCAACTATTAAAACATTCAGACATGTTATTAGTCACAACATCACATTTTGTTTCACAAGAAAAAAAGGCCTTGCTCCACTGCTTAGGAGGAATAGTTAAAAGATGAGTGTGAGTATCCTTACTCTCTTGCCTGATGTCAACCATTGCCCTTTTGAAATCAAAGGATTATTGGCCTTGGCTGCTCTCCAAAACATGTGCTTCAAGACTGCTCCTGGCCACTTCTTCCTCAAGTTAGCATAGATGTGTCTGGCACAACATCTATGCTCTGCCTCTGGCAAAAGCTCTTGTATGGCAGGAACCAAACCCTTGCAATTTTATCAGTAAACACAGGTTTAGTACTAATATTACAAAATATAATAACCCCAACTCATCCTAAACATCTGAAAATGAAACTTTACCTTATCTATAAAACAATGGAATGAACAAATTACTCAGTAATTGAAAAGGGACCCATACACCAGCTAAATCAACTTTTGAAAAAAAGGGCATACAAATTTTACACAAGGAACTTTTGAAAAAAAGGGCATACAAATTTTACACAAGGAAGAAGAAACTGAAACTGCATTACCACCTTTTAGTAACTGAAACTGAAACTACAAACTGTTAAAGGCATTTCTTTTCTTTAGTGTTATATATATAATCCAATAAAAAGCAATCAAAACTATAAAACAAGTAATAAAAATAGAAAGTTCAATGTTAATATAATTAAGTAAATTATACCTTTTGTTGGTCAGTTATCAAGGTCCATCATCTACCTAATTCCAGGCCAACATCCTCAAGCAATAGATTCAGAAACCAACTCCAAGAATCCTTGTTCTCACTTTCAACCACTGCCCAAGCAATTGGGAACATTTGGTTGTTTGCATCCCTACCAACAGAAGACAACAACTTACCCCTGTAGTATGTCTTTAAGAAACAACCATCAAGCCCTATTATGTGTCTACATCCTTCCAACCAATTTTGTTTAACAGTTTTAAAACAAATGTACATTCTTTGGAATCTAGGTGGAGTGCCCCCATCACCTCTAATTTGGACTGTGCTCCCAGGATTTGTAGCTGGAATCTCATTCCCATATTCCCAGACTTTAGCATAATGCTCCTTCAAGGTGCTCTCAATTTCACTTAAAGTCATTTTCTTTACTCGTCGACACTGAGGTAATGATGATTGCAGTCCAAACTTTTGTTTAATTGCAGCCTGTATTTCCCTCAACTTCTTTCTTGGTTTTGCTCTTATTGTACCCCCAAACTTGTCAACCAACCATCTAAACCTAACAATCTTAATCCTTGTTTTCCTCACACAATAATGTTGCTCATTGTATGATTTAATTTGAAATACCTTCTCAAGTGGCATAACTAGCCCACAACCCCCATGGACAGTTAGTGGCACACTGTATTCTTGTTTTCTCATTTACAGAAAAATAGATTCCCTTTCCATTACCAACTGCATAATTCACTATAGCTTCCCTACGCTGTTCAGGTCCAGTGAATATCATATCAACTTCAAATTTTATCTTGCTAATTGGAGTGTTGGGATTATATATTGGAACTACTCTTTTCTTTTTCCTTTGTGGCTCCTCTCCTTCTCATTCACTGTTACTACTAGAATCACCAATTGGAGGAATCTCATCATCAGAATTTTCTTCAGTTTCTACCCAAGGCCTCATTCCTTTTGTCCCAAACCCCAACTCATCCTCAACATCTGAAAATGTTGGTTCAACTTCCACCTCTACAGCCTTAGTTTTTCTGGATGTCCTAGTCTTTTCCCCCCTGCTACTGCTCTCTTGTGTACCAGCTTCCACATTTGGTTCAACAAATGCTGGTTTTTTAGCCTTACCTCTAGCAGTACTTGAGGACTCAGGCTGCTTTCTTGGGATAGATGAATCCCCAACCTCCTCAACATGTAAGTGACCAATATCAACCGGATCTTCATCAAGGTTTACTTCACAATCCAAAACTAACTCTTGTCCTCTTGATTTTTTTTATCAGTCCCTTTCTTTTCCTTATATTTATCAACTCCTCATTCCCATCATCATCAGTAACATCACTTAACTCCTTTACAGTACTTAATATGCTTCTAGAATACTCAATGAGCGAAATTATTATATTTCCCTTTATTTATTAATACAGTTCTAGAAATAACACGTGGCACCTTGCCATTAGTGGGTTATTTTACCCACATCAATTTCCATTTTAAATTGGTTACCTATGTAGTATTGGAGTTTTAGTTGGTCTCGAAATTTTAGGTTTCGTTTAATCGATATAAACTGATGGAACCATCATTGGAGTTTTGTTAATTGATTGTTGATAAATGATAAGTTTTACATTGGTTTAATGCCATTGTGTCCTTTGGATGTTACCCCTTTTGTTCCTTTTGCCACCTTATCTTGCATCACTCGGCAGTCGCTTTTCCATTAATCCACCCACTCAAATAAGAAGTTAACAACTGCCTCTCTCAGGTTGAAGGTTGTGTTTACCTAGTCTTGGAGTTCTGTGCTGGAGGAAATCTGGCTTCTTATATTTTGCAGCATCGTGAAGTTCAAGAACAGACAGCAAACAGATTCATGCGGCAGCTCGGTAAATCTTTATTCTAGACTAGCTTGTACTCTGCCTCCTCTTTTCCAACTGTTAATTTCCTGTTTGTTTCAAATCTGATAATATCAACCTCTACATTGTAGGAGCTGGTTTGGAGGTACTGAACTCCCACCACATCATCCACCGTGACTTGAAACCTGAGGTAGAATTATTTCTTCTTCTTTTCATATTTTTGGCTTCTCTTGGAGGTATTCTGCTGAATTCTTTTTGCTATTTCTGAAGTACTCCTTTCGTTCCAAAGTTAGAGATACATTTCTTAAATGACGACTTAAATTTATCGCTAACATTTGCTATAACTTGTGCTGACATAAGGGTACTAATTTAGAATACAAGTATGGTGTTTTAGAAACTTCATGCAACCTTATATTCTAAAATTAGAAATGTATCTCTAATTTTGAACGAACAGAAAAGCAAAATGTATCTCTAATTTTAGAATGAATAGAAAAGGAAAATGTATCTCTAATTTTGAAACAGAGTGAGTACATCATTCCCTGTATTTAAGGAAGTTGAAGTAGAATTTTTAATGAAAGAGTGATGCGCAGAATGCATTGGCGAGAAAGAAAAACTGTGGGGTCTGTACAAGAAGTATCAAAATGTGTAAATACTAATGTACATTATGCATTCATAAGTCATAACCTCCCTACTAATAATAACCAAGTTATGTATAAAATTTTAAAAAGTAATTATGGATGAATTTGTCCTTTTGAGTTACTCTAATTGCTTTTGTTGGTTGTGCAACAAAATTTTAACTTGTATACAACTTATATTTTGAGTATACACATGGTAGTAGTTGTTGTAGAAGTTGTGGGCTTATTAACAAGTTTGTAAAAGGAACTCCCTCTCGTACGAGGCCAAGGAAAATGTTGAATTTGCGCTAAATTTTTAAACCAAACCAGTTAATCAGGTATGTCACATGTTAGTCACACAGGAGGGAGGGGTGCAAATCTGGTTCAATCAAGCCTCGTGTATATGCCTAATAGACGCAACCTATTTAATACCTTCCTTCTTGGTTTCATCTTCTCAGTTACATAGTTCAGTTTTTCGCCATCTTTAATGCGCTGAAAATATACTCATCTTTATTATACTACTAAACATTTTGTTCTCTGGGTCATCCACAATAACAAGGCCACGACTTCTTTTGTGGTCCACACACTAGGATCCTCGCTGTTGAATACTGTAGGGTCGTTCCCAGAGCACGTATGGTCCACACAATACGCCTCAGTGCTTCATGCAGATAACCTCTTCCAATTTTCTCCCTATGTTATTTCGTGTGTTGTGGTTCAAATTGTTGGTTGAGTTAGTAGAGTACTCAGTTTTTACAACAGCTTTTCCCCCTTTTCCCTTTTGAAGATATAAATTTAAAAGGTAATTGTTATTTTTGAAAATGAAAATGATAGTTCCACAAGTTCTTCATGTGCACGAGGGTGGGACACATTTACTATCTATGTGAGGAGGACCTTGTGAAATTATCACTTTTATTTGTGGAAATATCAATTCCCATTTAAAATTCCACATTCTTGAATGTTTACTATTGCTCTCCTTCCAAATGCATCAAGTCAAGTATAGCAGAGAACTCAACGTACTTTAGTTTCTTTCCCAACTTTCCACCCCCCAAGCTATCTATCATTTCATTTTTTGTTTTGACAAAAACCTGGACTTTTAAGAATCATACCAGTAAAGACATTTCCCTGGCAAAAGATATTGTATCAGCTGTCTCTTTCTTCTGTCCTATAGAATTCTTCTGTCTTAAAAACAGACAGAAGATCATTTTAATCTCTTCTGCCACCTTATTCATGAAGTGCCTATCTGAAATTCGATTATTATTGTTTCCTTTTTGGTGCTTTTTCAACAGAAGAATCACTGCGTTTTAAAAGTAAACTTGGTACCCCAAATGCCTAAGAATTAGGCATTGAAGTCGCCCATAAATATAGCTGAAGGTTGCTATATTTTATACTTGGTTTACATGTTTTCATTTTATATTGGGAGCAGCCTCAGCATGCCAAGCTGCAGTATGGGGTTGTTTTCCATATGTGTGTGCGTATATATCCACAAATATGTGTTATATTATGTGAATTGACTAATTTTCTGTTCTCATTGGTAGAACATTCTCCTATCAAGTGCTGACAGTGATGCAGCAGTGCTAAAGATTTCCGACTTTGGTCTCTCAAGGTAATATTGGGCTAGTATGGGATTCCTATTGCTAAAAGCTTTATATGAAGGAAAGACCAATTCCAGATGTAAAAATTCTTTATTTTTGTTTTGGAACAGAATTCTACGCCCAGGTGACTGTGCAGAGACTGTTTGTGGGTCCCCCTTGTACATGGCTCCAGAAATCTTACAATTTCAAAGATACAGTAACAAGGTACGAATTTTTTTAGCCTGTGTTTTTAGTTATGGAATTAAAACTGAGACTTTTCTTTTAGGTTGACATGAGGAGTGTGGGTGCGATTCTTTTTGAACTTCTCAATGGTCACCCACCTTTTCATGGTAGGACTAATGTTGAGGTATCACCCTGAGCTTAAACTAAAAGTGTCCTAATTAACCTAATTAATCTGCTTCAGTTTTTTAATCAAAACTTTTTTCATTTGAGTTATTGCAAACTATCAAGGCATGTAGATATCTACCATTTTCTCATAACATTCTTCCAAGATTGCATCGTGACTGCCTCGATTTGTGTTCAAGACTTTTGTCTAAAAATCCAGGTTTAGCATATCTACATAATAATTATTGCCTCATTTTCCGTACTAATAACTGTGCTTAATGGAGAATATATGCTAGCGTGATTCGTTGCTGATGAATCTTTGTATCTCTGCAGAGAACCATTTGTCCTTTGATGAGTTTTATCACCATAACTTTGTAAGCTACAAAAGCTGGGGAGGAACACCAAATTCTGAGTCCAGTGAAACTTCACTGCTTGTTTAGCACTTTGCACAATTATCCTCGAGATCATTTCCAGACTCTATCAATACACGCTGTAGTCTTCATGAACATTGGTTTCTGTGATATTTCTTCTGCTGATCTAGCTTTCAGTAATTGCATAAAAGTTCCTACCTTTTTTCCTGTGGCGTGTTCTACCGTGTTGTTGATGTATATTGTTGGTATTATATGGTGGTTTCATCAATATTGTGAAGCTGGATATAGTTTCTTCTACTGTATATTTATGCTTCTGGAAGTTTGTGAAATATGGATATAGTTTCTGGTTATTGAATCATCTACCCCGTGTATTCATCAATATTGGTAATGCATCACGACTTGTACCTCCTCTTTGACATCCTTCTTGTAGAGGAATGGTAAATAGCACTGATACTGGTTTTCTTCGACATTTATCTCAAGCAAGAAACAATTATTCTCCTGAGAGAGTGTTTAACTTTATTGCAATTTTCTCACAGTATGGCTTAATTGAGAGCCATTCACTGGGATCCTTTTCTTGCAGCAAGGCTCAACATTAATAGACTAGTTGTAAAGGGTTACCATGTAACTCGAGTTACCATGCGTTCTGCGTACAAAGTCTATTGTTCTAAATCATGGTACATGAACTAATATACGTTGTGATTCTACTATAGATAACATTCCTGCGTTCCTGACCATGTATTCCCATTTTCCCCAGTACAACTGAGTGGTGAACCATCACTAGGGGCTTTTTCTTGCTGCAAGGCTCAGCGTTGCTAAACTAGTTGCAACGGACTCGGGTGATGTTTGATGCATTTTACTGGAAACAGCTAAGAAATTCCTAGAGGAACATATTGTGCGCATGTTGAAGTACCATGGCGAACATAGGCCATGGAGCAGCATTTGCTCTTGCCAAACGTGCGCCTCTTCCATTGTATAATCATGAATGTAAAAAGAACTTTTTGATTGATTGCCAAACATGTTGGTTTTCTTCTATATGATGTTAACGAATTCTTTTACTATAATTGGAATGTAGTAGGTTTTGCTTACTATTACAGTCTGCGATATCTGCGTGAAAGAACATTGCTTGCATGCTCAATTGGAAGAAATTATTATGTTTATGATTAAGTTAAAAAACATCAAACCGTACAGATAAAAGAACATGAAAAATATGAAGTAATGATGCATCATACGACACGGAACCTGGTCCAAATTTTATAAGTTACTTTTGTTTATATTTTAAACTGATAATTTCTTTGAATTTTCTACTTTTTATGAGAGCCAAGAAGACGAAAGACGGGATTAAAGTTCAAAGACTTTTATTTGAGCTTTCTTGTGGTTGTAATATTGTGATATAAATTTTATATAAGAATTTTTTTTTTTGGGTTAAGAATATTACATTCGCTAACAAAAACTACTGTTCTTAACTTGTGTAAACTATTTTGTTTTGTGTTGTATCTTAGGCTGCATTTTATTAAAGGAAAAAAATAGCAATGTACTAACGTCTAAGAAAGAAAACATTATCCCCAATTATCCCCAAGTCAATTTGCTAATTGTGAGAAGTTAACGGATCCTGGAGTCAAACCTGAGGGTGTTAGTGAAACTGTGAAGGCTAAACAACCATTTTTGTCCTTCTACTCTATAATTGGTTTCAATTTCATCCATGTACAAAAAAAAATTATAATAGGAACAATTTAGTAATTTTTCTTAAAAAAAAAAAAAAGACGATGTGGCTTTTTAAAAAATGTAAATAAGTGTCAACATTTTTTAGTAAAGATAAACAAGTCTTTTTATCACATTTTTTTATTAAGTGATTTTTCAAACTTCTATTTATTTTTTTTCCAAGTAATATATGTCGACGCCGGAAAATTAGATTCCTCTACCCTTTGTTATTTTGCTATGTTAATTAATTTATTAAAGGGTGATATTTTAGGAAAAGACCGACATAAATGTCAACGAATTTGAAAAAAGGTTGATTTTAATGATTGACAAATTAGACAGAGTCGTTAGTTGGTATAAGTTTAAATGGATGTACCAACTCATCTAGATTTTTGAGGTTTTGCAATATGGCCCAATATGTGATTCCGTAAAATTGGTTTGGAACCCGAGATTCATAGAGTTTGGGGCTTGCTTAAGCGAGGGAATGTATTAGACACCCCCGACTTCCATGAAAACACGGCTACCACATCTTATCTAAAGTGTGAAGTGTGTGTGTGTGTGTGTATGTGTGTTTTGAGAAAGCATTGAATATTTAGTTTTGAATCGAAATCGTGTTAAGTGCGTTTTTTTTTGAAAGTAGTGTTGAACCTCTTTGAACCTATGCGCGTTAAAGCCTGACTGGGGAATCATAACCTGATACACTCGACTTGACAATTCCAAGATTCACAGTTGGAAGGAGCTAGCCCATGATTTTCTCAACTAATATAGTTTTCAATCCCATATGGCTGGCCTAAGTGGGACCCACCAGCTCGATTTTCGTGCCTTCGATTGTTGCTTTGCTCACTGAAACATCAGTATCTTTCAATCCATAAATAGTTGGAAGACGTGTCATACCATTCCTAAAAGCTCTTTCCGAGAGCTTCACGATGATATATGATGTGACAACCGAATATTTTTGAATAATATTAAAATAATAATTTAATAAATTTAAAATTCTTATTATGTGATATGTGGTGTTTGACTTCATAATTATTTATGTATTGTGAAATATGTGGTTATGTGTGATTTTATGTGATGGGTAGATATATATATATATATATATATATATATATATATATAATAAATATGGAAAATATGTATTTACTTAAAAATTATGTTTAATAGTTAATTATATTATTAAATAAGTTAACTTGAATTGGCTACACAATGAAATGAGAAAGTAATTCAAAATTTAAAATTTTTGGAAATTAAAATGTTTATTTTAAATAAATAAATAAATAAATTTATTTATTTAATAAGGATAGTTATATTTATATTACAATAATTATTTGTAGCATGAATAATAACGTAATATTTAATATAAAGGCAAAATGGATGTAAATTTAATTAAATTTTACTCCCTCCGTCCCAGGATAAAAGTCCTGGTGAACTTTTCACGCATATTAAGAAGAGGAATGAAATGACAAAATTGCCCATAATAATATTTCATTAATTATTTCCAATGTAGGTGAGAGAGTGACTTTCTAACTTTTCAATTCAAAATATACTTATTAAATATGGAGAGAGAATTAGAATAAGAAAAGTATGAGATATTTAATGCTAAGGGTATAATAGGAAAAATTGTGTAAAAGTTTAGTTATTAAAGGAAAGTGGACATTTAACATGGGACTACCCAAAATAGTAATAAGAACTTTTATCCTGGGACGGAGGGAGTAATAAAGTATGAAATATATTAAATTATATATACCTATTTAATGTAATAAATGGTTTGAAACAATTTATGGAAGGAATGAGGTGATTATATTTAATTATACAAATTAGTAATAATGCATTAAATATTTGAATTAAAATAATTAACTAAATATTAATTATTTTAATATAATATTTTCGTTACATTAAATGAGTCATTTTATTTAATGTATCAATTTTATTTTTATTTTATATAATTAAGAAATTATAATACATTAATTAAATAATGTAATATAAGTATATGTAATATATGTATAGCATGAAGTGTTAAAACAGAGTAAGAGGTGGGACTTAATCATATAACATGGGTTGAGTCATATTAGTTTAAGGAGGAGGTATTAGATTCATAATGTGACGCCCCCAAAATAGATATACATAATTCATTTTGAGTTGTCAAATACATAGTACAAAATTTAAATACAAACTTATTTTATACAACACGACAAAAGCGTAGCTGAGAGTTTTTCAATGAATATTGTCTTCTAGACAATATCCAAACTCAAATGGAGTCCTCATTATAATTATTATCACACTATTTTATAAAATAGTGAGGACTACTACAGCCACCATCTCGGACCGTCACTCCATTCCCCGACTAGTCCCAGCTACGTTCTCATTTTCTGAAGAGAACAATGAAAGCAAAAGGTTGAGCTCAACTAAGCCAGTAAGAAATATTATGACTAAGATAATGCAGAATAAATTATCGTTAGCCTTCAAAAGTGTTAAACTGATAGAATACAATAAACAACAAGTTTAACTACAGCGGAACAAGCAATCCATTAGAAAAGTCAAGTAGAACATAATGTCTACTATCTCCTCCAAATTAAAAGTCCATCGTTAATATTTCTTTCCAGTAATACTTATCAACAGTTCTTTGTTGTACCCAAGACAAAGAGAACTTTCATCACCTGTCTTCACCTGAACCACTAAAGATTATAGTTAAATTCACAGTTCATGTTTATAATAATGTGAATCAACAGTTTCTTTTTGCCACAAAGGCTTAATAGAACGTTCACTCAATATCCTTACCCCAAAGGCTAAAGACATTCTAGTGTAATAACAATGATCATACCAATCAGTTGTCTATCTTTGCACTACGGGCAAAAGATATTCAACTATAAAATTAATGGTCATGATCATACCAATCAATCATTAATGCAATCGATTACTTTTCTGGCCAAAGACATTCAACTATTAACTAATGGTCATGATCCTGCCAATCACATCATCGAATTATCTATGCACTACGACCAAGGATATTCGTTAGTATCACCAGTGGTTATGATCATGTCATACACCTGTTCATCTTTGCACTACGGACCAAAGCTATCAATTAACAGTTCATCTTTGCACTATGACAAAAGATATCAATCAACAGTTCTTCTTTGCACTATGGGCAAAAGATGACTTTCAATGCAATATAAGTATGAGGATCATGACAATGATATAAAAAATCAATCAAGTGAGATAAATATTAAATATTTATAATTTAATTTATCCAGAGTTCAAGAATATCTAAATTGTTAACATGATCACCAATTGTGGAGTAAAATTTAAGAATAATATTCATGTATCAAAAATTAATTTGGACAGAAAAGAATTAATTTTTCATCGTGAATATTACCTCGTGAATAATACTTCGTGAATAGTACCCCATAAATAGTACATCGTGAATAGTACCCCGTGAATAATACTTTGTGAATAGTACCCCGTGAATAGTACTTTGTGAATAGTACCCCGTAAATAGTACTTTGAGAATAGTATTTCGTGAATTGTACTTCATGAATAGTATCCCTGAGTGAATAATACCCGAGTGAATAGTACCCCCTAAATAATACTCCGAGTGAATTGTACCTGAGTGAATAGTACCCCAGTAAATAGAATATCGTAAATAATACCCCGAGTGAATAGTACCCGAGTGAATAGTAAGAAATAATAACGCTTATGAATAAGAAATAAATAACATCTCTTACCTTAGTAGAAGACTGGATACTGCAATAGTGAAGTAGCAGAATACTCTTCTTCTTCCTCTTT
Organism: Panax ginseng; assembly: GCA_020205605.1. Lineage (NCBI taxonomy): Eukaryota > Viridiplantae > Streptophyta > Magnoliopsida > Apiales > Araliaceae > Panax > Panax ginseng. The sequence goes on from CM035132.1 coordinate 151,955,890, forward strand.
ATAGCTTCTCTCTCTATAGTTGCTATTGTGAGTCTTAGTGAATTAGTGAGAATGAAAGAAGAATGAGCTTCTATTTATAGGAAAACATAGTTTTGATAATTGCACGTTTTGGGGCTCGAATTATTACAGTATATAGTACCTTCATCTTTTCCTCCATTTTTAATTTAGTCCTACAAGTATTATCAAACTTGCACCACCTCCCCTATAGTACATGTGACGCCCCCAAATTCGGACCTCCACTTCGTCACTCGAATTTGGTTCATCACATTCTCATGGTAAAACCATAATAACTAAAATAACGCATACACAATGAAAAATCGACTTTAGAATAATATACAATGATTCATTATAATTATTCCCCCAAGTCTCGCAACCTACAGTGCTTAATAGATTACATAATAATATCGAATAAAGACTTATTACATAATCTTACATACGCTTAAACATAGTCTGAAATAATCTTAATACATCATAATAGATTTTAAACATAAAAATGACAAGCTAATCGGTAGCCTTGCCCTTGCCCTTGTCCTGTCCGTATACACTTCCCTGTTCTGCCTTAACTGAAAGGTTTTTAAAAGCAAGGATGAGCACAAATTGCCCAGCAAGTAATATACAACAAGGGTGTAGGATATAATATCACAAGGTTTGAAATATTGAAGTGTCATTATAGGATAGTTCAAAGTATCAGAATCACATCATGGATAAGGAATATCAACAATTCTTTGAATAAGAATGATAATTCAATATAAATCAATAGATATATATGAATTCAACTACTAACAAGGTATCCAACTGAATAAACAATTTATACTGAGTAGTCACTAAGGACTATTGAACTTCCACTAGAGTTACCAATATTAAACTGATAACCCAAAAATATCAAGTACTATAGATGATCAGTCTACAATACTTCACGTTATGCATAACACCACAATAATAAATCACTTATGTGTTGGGATTTCCAACAACATACATTCCCCTTACCAAAAGGGTTGTTCAACTCAGTTTTTAAGATTTTCGCACCAATCAGTTGGTTTGGACAATTTTAGAAACATGCATATAGTCTAGCCGAATCAAATGGCATCGACTCTTTCACAATATTCAAGGACAATACCAAGTTTAACATGACTAATAGCTTTCACAAGGGTTTAACATACTAGCTCATTTGAACGAGAAAGTAGTATAACTTGTATTCAAAGAGATAAGCTTACGATATTCGTCGAATAAAGTAATGCAAGGGTTTAGGATACTTGCTCAATGTAAATTTGAGTAAGGTTAGAGAAACTTGCCTTAAGCGTAGTTTATGCACGTTAATAAATCAACACTTTCGAATCCTAGTATAGCGTATTATAAGTATACAATGTTTCATTAGCTAACACAGTCCTTAATCAAGCTCGACACGATACAAGTATGCACATATGGTACAAAATCAGTTTATAACTCATCATGAATCAAATACTTAGTTACTTCATAAGCAAATCAAGAAGGCTCAAGGTTAAGACCTCCTTACTCATGGACTTTTCATTTCAATGCAACACCAACTTATCAACTAAGCATCACACACATATATATACATCAGTAGGTTTTAGATCACATTTAGCATCATAGGCATCATGCAAGTTGCTGTACAAAAGTCAGAATTCACTAACTGTAATTCCAGATCAAGCCTTGTTTAGGCATGGCTAAGCTTAGACCTAGAACAAATTGCAGCCATCCTCAGCCAAGCCAAGATCTGTTCTTGCCTTTGTGGTTTCTTCCCGGCTTGCCCAAAACAATAATACATGATCTATTTGTCATGTTAAGGGTCTTTTCATGCTCCTCAAGTAAATCTTGGTTCCCTTTTATAATATATTTCTAATTTAAACATTTCAACCATTTAAGGCCATTCGAGGCCATGAACTCACAAGGTCTAGCATGCTTGCTTTCTAAACATACAAGATAGTTATAAAACTCATATTAGGCATGTTTGTGTGTATTCATAACACATACGTGAAACTAACACCGCTTTAGTTGAAAATAGGCTTCGTTCATGCTTTTCTTGAAATGTGCTACACAAGCATGGTATATATATATGTTTATGCTACATGAGCGAGTGTAAGAGTGTCATCAAACATGATCACAAATGTCATATTTTAGTCCTCATGGTATCTTGACAATATTCACATTCAAAGCTTGCTAATAGGTTCAACATGCTCATGTTTCCTTACTAATCAAAAAAACACAAGCTAAAGGTTTATTCATGCATTTCCAAGTCATATTCACATGCTTGCAAAGTCAGAATATACATCATGTAGAAATCATGCATGTTAGCTCACTATGCTAAGTCTTCTCTTGAAAACATTTCTAACATAAGGCTTAACAAGTTTGATCATGCTCAAAGGAATTATATATACTACAACATGTTCATCTATGTGCAAAATCAGTCATGTATAGCTTACTAGGTTCACAATTTGTAGAACATGATCTTTAACATAGTTTCTTTTCAAAACTTAGTCCAAATCTCCATGTAAACCATACGCCTCCATTATTCATGCAAGTCTAGTCTAAACATGCTCACATTAGGTTAACATATCCATATATACATCATACACATGTTTACATGCTAGCTTGGGTCATAATGATTAACTAGCATGGATCAGATTGCAAAACAGAACACTCAACTGAATTGAAATGTGGTAAGGCGGTGTCTGTCTTGCGCCTCAATATAAAATGGCGCAATTAATTGCCTGAGTGTCCAGTTTGAGCGAAGAACGGTTTGCTTGACAAGCTGTTTTAGCCCAACCTCAAAATTTACCCACGAAATCATTCCTAAACACTCATATATCAATTGCAACATGCTTATATGATCATATAACAACTATATGGACATTACCCAACCTTATTAACATACAATTTCATGAATTCAAGAATTTGAAATTTCAAGATTAAAACTCCATTTTTACAGAGAATGAAAATGGCAACAAGGAAAAAGGAGTTATACCTCTGTAGTGTGATAAGAACTTGCTCCAAATGAACTTCTAAGCTCTAGTACACTTGTATGCTCTCAACCTTACTACTTAGCAAATCTCAGACAACTTCAAGCAACATTTACTAATGAGCATGGCTGCTATTCATAGAAGAAGTTTGGGCTGGGCATTGGTGTTACATAAGATGAAAATCCAAGGTGCAATGGAGTAGAAAAATGGTTGCTCAAGGGTTGGCCAACCACCCTCAAGCTCAGCCATCATCTCCTACACTAGCCTTTTGAAGAATACGTAATATAGCTTGAATCACTATTCATGTATTTGGTGACTTTCATTTTGGGACAAAAGGAAAAAAACTCAGCAATCTAGTTATCTAGGCTTAGTTTGGTCTACTTAATTCCCACAATGAGATGTTAATGTACAATTGTTACCATATTGGGAATTTCAGGGATAAATTATACCCTCACATCATATAGTCCATGTACATTAAATATAAGCAATAAAATAATGCAGTCAGGTATTATTGTCCGGGTAGTTCCATAATTAATTCTACCACTCATGTAATCATATAATAACCTTATTATATTAATATCTTATTTATAAATTTATTCCTTCCCTTAATTAATTACCACTTAATATAATATAGATCATATAACTTAATATATAGTCACACAATGTCGCATTGCACTATATAGTATAGTTGTATATGCACATAACCGTCAATATAATATTATTATATTACTAACTTACTTATTTATGTTAAATAAATAAATCATGTACTTCCTTAGTTAATTAACATCAATATTAATTAGTCCAACCATTGATTAATGTAGTAATGGATTTCCATAATCATTATTCATCTTTATAATATATTCCAAATAATAATAATCACACATTATTAGTTAATTACTAAGAATTCAATATTCTACCACCACCATTATCAATTCATTAATATAACAATTAACAATTAATATCACTTAATTGTGCACTTTATTTCATGGTTCATCAATGTCACCCAAATCACATAATTGCTTCATTTAATTTTCAAAGTAAAAAAATTTATTTTTCTCCAACTAACCATTAGGCGCAATTGTGCGGTTTAATATACGGGGACGGTGTAGTTAGCTGTAGTGCCATGTGATTACCAAGACTAGTTTAGCTTCAGCCTGTGTCAATTTTCATCACTAAACTCACTTTATACGACATGAATTACTGTCCACAAATGTGTTACTACGAGTCTACGAGTATATTGATTACATATATGAAATCATATGATTAATCTTCTTAATTCCCGTTTTAATTTGCTTAATGGATTTCTTCATTTCACACTATGCCACACAAGGTATTTCACAATTCTCATTGTCACTTCACGCATCTTAATACACATTGGTCTAATACGAATACATTGAATTAACCAACTCACAAAATATCAGCACTTGTATTCAGAAATTTTATTTCCATTAATATATTCATTTAATAATACGTGGAAATTCTCGGGTATTACAGTACATGCATGTGAATCAATAGTACATGCATGTGAATCAATAGTTCCATTCATGTGAACAAATAGTTATATGCATGTGAACTAATAGCAATTACTTGCTCGTTTATCCGATTAATTTCCCGATTGGTCAATTTAACATTCAGAAATCAACTATTATCGAAATAATCGATTTCCACTAACACTAATAATCCCAACACAATGAAAATATTTTTATCTACAATTTCATCTTTGAAATTTAACTGTTGAATTTTTGACCAAAAAGTCAATCCCGACAAATTTTGTGTCTATAGTCTATTTTTACTAATTACATCGTCCCGGACTCAAATATCTCGTATGCGTCTCCAAATTCAACTCTGAACTCAAATTTAATTTTTAATAACATTCATCATTAATATTATAACTCACAATATTAACAACCAGATCATTCCCAGGAAAGAGGGGGCTTTCCAATAAGGACTTCTCCTTATTGGCGCGCAATTAGGTGACCAAACCCCTTTCCTTGACAGAACTTTTTAGACATCGTCAATAATGCAAACAATAATATGAATAACTTTGTCGTCTCAATTATTGGTTTAATAATATTCCTTAGCTATGTTCTTATAATTGGGTATATTCATATGTAAAATTTGTATATATTTATTCGAATTGGTAGTAGAAATTATGGAATTAGAAAGAAGGAGAATAGTTATTGATGTGCGGAGGAATAAGGAAGAGAATTTTATGAAGAAATCTGGATACATCATGTCTAATAAGCTACGAAAACCGATTTTTAAAGCTATGCCCACAAGTTGTTTGATGAAAAGCTTCAAAGAGTAATTTTTGTAAAAAATCGATAATTAACTAATGTAATGAACAAGATAGCTCATGAATAAGAGTTATGATATAAATCAAGTGAATTGAGTTGTTTTAGTGTGCCTTTAAAGTGGTGTTAGAAGTTTTCTTGAAGTTGAGACCAAATAAGAAACTAGTTTTGAAAATCTTGACAACATAGGACTTTTGAGCCTAATTTCAGATTTGTTAATGAATCTAGAAATAAATTCAACCCTGGAGAATTTGAAAAGGACGTTACAAGCTTTCCATAGCCTCAAGAATGGACTAATTCTGATATCGGGTGAAGAAATTATGAGGATTTGAAGTAGGTGCATCAAATAGACCAAATCTTGAAATTTTGGCAAAGTGGGCAGAGAATACTATTCTGATTGGGCGTTGTTGCGCTGCCCACAAGCCAATTTTAGGCGCGACCACGCAGGAACAATGTCAGACATGATTTCTTTAACCTCCTGTAGTAAAATGGGCATAATATTTTTATACGAACTTCGATTAAGGTGATTTAAGATGATCTGGAAAGATAAGAAGTAGACCTACATCTTTCATTCTTTAAGTTTTGAAATTTGAGGTCAAGAGTAGGGTCTAAATTGGGCATCTTATTCAGAGGTAATCGGAGGGCATCGAGCGTTCGCGTATACAACGTACAATGCTCCTGACAATAAAAGATAATGTTCTAAGTTATAAAAGATGAATATTATAAAATAAAAAAAATGTTTAACATTAATCAATGAGTATTAGATAAATAGTATAAGCGTTCTAAGTGTACGCAAGGGCGTTCACATAAGCGAATCAGACATGTGATGCATGAACGTCGAAACACTTTGACTAATATTAAAACATGTAAATAGTATTTCAATCCAAATGAAAAAAATAATGCAAGAAGCAAACTAGAGTTACTTTAAACCAATGATTTGCCTTAATGATGTGCCTAATTGATATGTGTGTATAAATGTAATTATGTAGGATAATTGAGAGACGATTAACGTCAAGTATAAACAACGCACAAGGCAAGTATCCTAACTTATTGCAATTATTCTATCCTTGTAAACTAATTTCTAATGTGCAAGTTCTCTAATTTCATTCAATTTGTATATTGAATGTATGTATCTTATCATTATGCAAGTTGTCTATGTTTATGCAAGTATCCTAAATTGTTACAAGTATTCTAACCTTGTTCAATATTATCAATGAGCAATTTTATATTTCATTTGATAATACTCTTATGAATACTCTGAATGTATACCTCGATTTATGCCAGACACGTATACCGAAGAAACTCAAAGTTTTGCAAATCTCTTGATATTCACACAAATTATTCAATTCTTTGCTATAATGCATACCTTTAAAGTTCCAATATACTTTAACTATTAAGAAAATAGTCTAAGCCAGTTGATTCGGCTAGACACTTGTTAAAATGTTTCATTGATTCAAATTTATATCCTTGAATTGTTATTAAAATTAATTAAGCGTTTTCCAACCAATTTTTTTTGTTGGAAACAGTCTAAGAATGAACATCCCTTTTTTGGGAAAACTTTTATTGTACCAAAAGGCAAGAAAAACAAGGATGTAGTGTTGATCAACGCAGGGCATAAAAGGTTGATCACCTAACGTGCCCCTGAGTCAGTTGGTTCAAAAGTTGAATTACTATTAGACCTTTTCACAACATGAAAAACAAAAGTTCTTGGTCTTTTGACCACTCAACATCTATAGTCACTAGGTCATTTCAAAAACACAAATGATTTGATATGTTATTTAGAATTGTTTTAGTAACTTCACAACTATCGATTCATTGTAGAAGTCTATTCAAAGAAAATATTTAATCCTTGTTCATGAAACTTATTAATTGCTATTACTTGTTGAGAAATTGAATGCTCATTCTTGCTTTGAAATTAAATGTTTTCAGTTAAGCAAGAATGTATCGAAAAGTCCAGCCAGAACAAAGGCAAAGGAAAACTAAATAAGTAGTCATAAGTCATTGTTTGTAATAATTAGAATTTTTTAATATGATAATACATTATCTATCATGTAATGAAGTACTTAAAGGTCTGTGAACCTGGGTTAGACAACTCTAATGTAATATTTATTAATGCGTACGTTGTTTAAGTAATATCGTGTAGCACCAAATACAGGTTTCAAGTACCCGGATTTTGGGGGCGTCACAAGGTGGTATCAAAGCTATAGGTTAGAAACCTTAGGTGGGAACACCATATGCTATAACTAGATAGAAGGGTCAGAAAATAAATAACTCAAAAAGAGTTTAAATGAGATGAATTGAGAAAGTTCATTGTAAAACGAAATAAAAATAAATTAAATAAAACTATAGCTTGCTATGTGTATAAAATGTGTATTATATACTAATCAAAGATAATTTGCTTATAGATGTCAGGTGAAAAGGAATTAAGAGACTCTCATATCGCGAGCAAAGAGCATATCACTCTACCCTAGCCAATACTCAAGCTAATAGCTGAAGTAGAGGCTCACATTGAAAATGACCCTGAGTAGGTGATCATTTTGGAGAAGATAGTACCAGAACCATTGTTGGTGGTATTGATAGATAGTGATTCGGACATGGAAGTTGGAGCTAACCATGCATCAACAAAAGTACAAATCTGAAGAATAAGGTGTTTTCTCTGGAGAAATTATGGGAAATAGAAAGACTATTAAACAGTCAATTACAAAAGGCATTAATTGAAATAATGGAAGAACATGATAAGTTGAAGGTTCAAATTGATAAAATGGAAGTCGAATGCAACATATCGTGTAAAGTTCCAAGTCAAAAGGGGAAAAGGAAATTGAATAATAGCGATCCAAGAACTTCTAAAAATAACCAATGAAAGTTTAAAAGGATAAGAGGATGTACAAATTATGGGAAGAATTACCAAGGTGTATGCAGGAAAGGGCAGAAGATATGATATAAATGTGGGCAAGGGGAACATATCTCTCCTTACTGCCCCAATCCGAAGCAAGGTGCATGTTTTATATATGGGGTTGTAGGCAAGTAAAGAAAGTGAAAGGAAATAGGATTAATTTTCTATGAATATAATGTATTAGATGATGTGCATATATATGTATATGTGTGTAGTGTGTTAATATCCCAAATTTTGTATAAGTTGTGGAATAATGATAAATTTTCTCATTTTGTATGTAATAGATGAATAAGATATGTGAATAGCAGAAACGATAAGGTTTTAAATGAAATATGTTATAAAAAATATATTAATAAAAATATTTGTTAAGTATGCTTTGCGATGGGTATGTGTTAGTTAATAAATATTTTATTAACAAAAAAATGCCGCTAAATGAACGAGGTTATGGAAGACCACCAATAAACAGAAATATAAATAAAGCCGCAGAAAATGAGAATGGAAGTAGGGCTGGAAGTCAAGGAAACCCCATGTAGCAGTTCATAGATTTACTACTAGGAGAATTTCAAAATAGGAATCCTCCTAAACCTAACGTAAATATGAAACCATCAGCAGCGCATGTTGCTAGTTTCATGAACTTCAAAAGTGTGGGACCACCTTATTTTAGGGGAATTACTGAGCCTATAGAGGCTCAATCATAGATCAAAGAAATAGAGAAAGCATTTGGACGTGGCTTATGTTTTTTTTGTATACTATGATTTTAGCTAAGAATCTGACATTTACCTTTAGAAACGCTAGAAGTCTCTATGACGCCCCCAAATCCGGGTATCTTTCAACCCGGCATATGGTGCTACACGGTGCTACAGTTCACACATACATTCAATTGAAACAACATCAAAATGAGTGTATTAACTACATTATTATTACAATAGTAATAATAATCCTTTTCCCAGGTTTTGAAATCGTTACATTCTTTGTTCGTCATAATATAATTCATACAACATACTAGTCTATTACAGGATAAAATAATCATTCATCTTCGCCTCGCCTTTATCTTTACTAAAATTCTCAGTTCGCTCGACCTTAGCTACAATCATATAATTCAAACAAGAAGTGAGCATAACTAGCTCAGCAAGTCTAACAATATATTATATAAATACCACTTCGAGAATCATATGATTATTTTTCAATAACTGAACAATAATTATGAAGTACTATGGAACATTGAATAGCACTTCTCATCTCATAAAATAATTTCGAAGTACATATAGTAGCTGAGAAATTCTGAGTAGGTCAACAGACCATGGACATTCTCTTTAGTTTTTATTCATGAAAAAGGACAACCCGGAACTAAGACCGTAAGTTTGATATTTCTTACGAGCACTTCTAGGTGATCAGCCTATAGTACTCTATGTTGATCAACATTCATCCATTAAACGTATTTATGTTTAAGTTTTGGCAACCTCGCGTGCCCATCGAATAATCGATGTAAAATACATTATTTATTCATACCCAGGCTTACCTTGAATCCGTTCCAAACAATTGGCGTAGGATAGCGTTATCAATTCTATATTGAAAGACTTGTAAAGAAATCAATCAATCTTTTAAGATTAGTCTAAATTTTGTTAAAAGCGGCATCAACCCTTTAAGTAAAACAATTCATGCATCTCAGAACATGAATCACAGAAAACTTGGCTAACACGAATGTTAGACAAGCGTTAAGAAAACTTTCCTTCAAGCGTCTTCAAATAAATATTCAACAATTCGTGGTCTTTACAGTCTCTACAACACATAACCACATAACATACCACATTAGGTTATACACAATCATGTAAAGTTCATAATGTATCTTACCCTTCTTCTCAATCCAATTGTTCATTAGATTTAATAACATTGGTTACTGTTATCGCATTACATTGTTCTTACGTTCACGTTTACATAATCATTAACAACTTTTAGTTATAATTCTCAACGTTATAGTCATCATCGAGGATGTTACTTTAAGTTAATTAAGTAATTAATTCATCATCAATCAATTATCTTTCTTTTTATATACGTAACCAAATTTATTTTTTTAATAAAACTTGTATACAATTACTTATCCTTCTTTACGGCTTATTATCGTTCTTTCATCACTAAACCAATACTTATAAACCATGGGTTAAGTATCATAGTAATTGAATATGGTTTACCCTTTTACACTTTACGTTCTTCGTTTAATTATTTGTTAAACAATCATTTCATTCCTAGAATCATCAATATATACATGATATAGTAATGGTCTTACTATGTACCTTAAGTTCATACATGCCCCATACTTGTCTTGCAATCACTTGAGTTCATAATTAACTTGGTCCAACATTTTTCCTTACTCGGTGCTGCGGCACCATCCTCATGCTTACCATTGGTATTTACCATTAGCCATTTATTTTCACACTTCGATACCAAACTCCGGTATCATTGTTGAGGGCACGAGACTCCTTTCTGAGTCACTGCGCAGTGCCACTCTGCAGTGTCTAGCCTCTCTCCCCGGCGCTGCGGCGTGGTTGATTATAGCTTTGGCGGCGCTGCGGCGCCGACCCTTAAACCTTAAGAAATTTCAAAATTACCTTGATTTAATTCCTTCCGAACTCGTAACTCGATCGTTATAAGTCCGAATTGACTCGTTCAAAAGCCATTTTCTTATATGTAACATAAACTACGATTTTATCTGGACAAAACTAGTTTTCAAATCCGTTAACATTAAATTTACTACTAACATTCTAATAACACGTTCGTTATACGTTCTTCAGCGTTCAATGCTCGTTTTCTTCGTTATAAGTCGGATTTCGACGATTCTTGAGTCCACGACTCTCAAATACGTTATGCTATGCTATGCCATAGAAAACCTAGGTTTTTGAGTTACACAAAAACTTTCGACTACTAATATGAGATTTCTTCGTTTTCAACGTTTAACGCCTAATCTCGAAAATTTTGCCATAACTTTGTTACTCGTGTTCTATACGCCAAATCAAATGAAACAACTCTATTGATTCATCATCTAAATCTTAACCAATCAAGATGCACATAACCTAGGATGGTTTTCAATTTGTCCATCAACAACCAAATAAACGCTTATTGGTTTTCTTCGCTTAAACTTTCGTAAACGCTTATGATTCTTAATTGTTCATGGCTTATCAATGATTTAATTCAATATTAGCCATCCTTATTACTCCTTATCATACATGCTCCACCATTTCATACTTCTCTACGAAAAAGAAATCAAACAAGATCAAAAACTTAGGTTTACGTATATTACCTTAACGTTCTTCGCGTTCTTGACTAAAGCTTGTATGTTTTACTTTGGATTGCTCTTGATTATGTGTTAGATCTCATTTCTCTCTCTCAATATTATCTAGAGTTGGTGAAAATAATAAAATGACCAACCTAGCTTCTCTTATATAGGAAAATCTAATGGAGGGTATAATGGTCATTAAGTCCACCTCCTTACTATTAACCTCCTTACTATTCATTTTCTTAGCCACCAAGTATAAGCACTTTACTTGGCCACCACTTTGGGTCACCCATGGGTTTTAACCATCCGATAACCCATCGGTTTGATCCACAGTTTAGTTTCTTAATTTGGGCCTTAGCATTAATTCTTATTGGGCCTATCTTGGGCTTGACTCTAGTTAACATTAGGCTTGGCATAATCCAAGTCCAATTGGATAATGACAAATTCCACTTACTAAAGTCCATTAATAACTATTCGTATTTTACTCGTACAATTCTAAGTATTCTCTTATATATAGTATTAAATGCGATATTAAGTATTATACATTGTATTAATCTTTGTACTATACTCGTATACTAATTTGTATCGTACTCGTATATCACACGTATAATAACCCTAATCATTATACACATTTCATTTCCTTCTCGGAAATCACTTTCCCTAACCCTTAGGTTTTAAGTCTGCAGGCAAAAACTTCATTTTCCATAACTGAAATATTATTGGATTTTCCATCTTATCTTAGAATTCTATCATTACCCATTTCTTTGAAATTCAAACTTAATTCCCGAGCAGAAACGGATGAATATTGTTTTTACGAAAATTTCTCGGAAAACTTTTATTTTCGTATTGGAAATTCAAACACTTTAATTCTACCACATAGTCAGAATCCTAACCACATCCGCACATTCTAGGTCATAGAACGACCTTTAAATAGCTTACTCACATAAATAATCAATTAAATTAATTTAATCCACATAATCAAATAAACATTTAATTCTCATAAAAATCCGATTTTTCTCGGGTGTTACATCCTTCCCCCCTTATAAGGATTCTGTCCCCAGAATCTCGCTACAATTACATAAAAAAATGAGGAAAAACTTCCTTCATTTTAATCTCGAGTTCCCACGTTGCTTCTTCGACATTGTGGTTCCTCTAATTCACCTTCACCGAAGGTATTATCTTATCTAGCAAGACTTGTACCTTCCTATCAAAAATCTGAATTGGAAGTTAAGCACTTACTAACACATTACACTATCTTTCTTTTCATATTTGGCCAACCAAAGTTTCGTCAAAGGTCTTAATGCATCTCAGTATTACCTGGATGTATCGAGCACCTCGAACTATGGGCCTCTCTTATTAGTTCTTCTTTTAACTTGGAATTATTTGGAACTCAAATTCCTCCTTCAAAACAAGATTATACTCGGTCTTCTCTTCATCCTTCATTCTCATCTTCATTCGCTTGCACTCCTCATTACTTTGTTGTACTCTCTTAACTCATTCCATTTTTGTGGATTGAGTCTACATTGTGAATAACATTTGTACCGCTTCATTCCGTAAATTAACTTCTAACTCCGTTCTCGCCGTCTCCGTTATTAACTCATTCTGAGTCATTAACATTGATAGCTTTTCCCTACCCTTCCTACTTAACTCGTCGGCTACTATGTTTACCTTCCGTGAATGATATAAGATATCACAGTCGTAATTCTTTATATATTCTAACCACCTTCTCTACCTCATATTCAACTCCTTCTGTGTGAAGATATATTTCAGACTCTTATAGTCTGTGTATATCTCACACTTCTCCCCGTATAAATACTATCTCCATATTTTTAATTCAAAACTACAGCTGCCAATTCTAGATCATAAGCAGGATAAACCTTCTCATAATCCTTTAACTGACGTGATGCATACGCAATGACCTTGCCATGCTACATGAGCACTCAACCACGTCCTCTATGCGAAGCATCGCTATAAATTACAAAGTTCCTCGTATCATCTGATAAAGATAATACAGGTGCCTCACTTAACCTTCCTTTTTAGTTCTTGAAAACTATTTTCTCATTTCTCATTTCCAACATACTTATCAATAACATGTCCTAAAGTCTGTATATCTTTTAAGCCAAAATTCACACTTAGTGAATTCTGTATCCAACTTCTCCCTCCGTAGTGTTTCCCACACTATCTTCAAATATTCAGTGTGATCTTCTGGCGTCTTAGAATAGTCTAGAATATCACCAATGATTATTACGACAAACTTGCCCAAATATTATTTGAACACTCTGTGACACTAATGGTACTTTCAACCATAACACCTCACAAGAGTACTTATCAATTTGCTACAAACTTGCTCGGCGCCCCTTACGAAAAGTCTAGTTTCAGTGCATTAGTCAACCCAAACGACATAACCAGAAACTCGTAATGACCATAACGAGTTCTGAATGTCGTCTTAGGTACCTCTTTTTTCCTTACTTTCAACCGACGATACCCCGTACACAAATCTAGCTTAGAAAAAAATACTTTGCCCCTTTCAACTGATCAAATAGATCATCAATCCTGGACAATGAGTATTTACTCTCAACCGCTAACTTACTCCACTCACGATAGTCGATACACAAACATAAAGATCCATCCTTCTTCTTTACAAATAATACCGGTGCTCCCACTCTTTGGGTGTCCACAACCTGACACAGGTATTCTATACACCTCTTCCTTAACATCCTTCTAGCTTGCGTTATGGTTAGACAACAAGAGCGTCCCGGTGTTTTATTACCGTAGAACACTACCTTGGGTTTCTTAGAAATCCAAAGGTTCACACTTTTCCTATGGCAATCTATTAAAGTTCTATGGTTAATCAACCCCTTCATACCGAGAATTACTTCAAATTCTCTCAACCTTATCGGTACTTATCTACCGATACTTTATTACCTGAATTATATATGAAATAATTCCCATGAATAAGTTTAACAAGAGTTATTTCCTCATTCTCTACCTTAACGTTTAAAGGTATTTAAAATCCTTTCGAAAATGAACCTAATCGCTTCGAAAATTCACATGCTATAAGAGAACAAGTAGCACTCCAATCAAATAGAACATAAGTATTTATTTTATTGACTGAAATGATACCTGTTACTACATCCGCTGATGTAACCGCATCTTGGACAGTCATATTAAAATTACGGGCCGTATGTCTACCCGACAATGGTGGTCCAGTAATGGCTAACTTACCATTACTAGCACCCTTACTCTCCTCCAACCCCTTCTTTGGGCAATTTCTTGCCATGTGGTCCATCGACCCACAAACAAAACAACATTGGTTTTTCTTAGGATTATGACAATTAGGTGATATATGACCCTCCTGTCCACAATTATAATAAACCGATTTCCCCTTCAGACAGACTCCTAGATGAGTCTTTTCGCATGTCTTACATGCTTTGATCCTATGCTTAGGATCCCCTTGTTCCACTCCAGTATTACTAGAGTTAAAACTCTTCCTCTTGGGCATACTTACACTGCCACTAGCTCCTTCGACCTTTGGTCCTCCTTCTCGTTTGCTCTTATTCTTTCTCTCTTTGTGGTATTGGCTCAAAGCCTCACTACCACCCTCTGCAATGATTGCTTTCTCCAGAATGGTCCTATATGAGGAACTCTAGAAAACAGAAATCCTACTATAGAGCCATGGTTTTAAGCCCTGCTCAAACCTATGAGCCTTCCTCTCCTCAATGTCCACTTAGTGTGGAACAAACCTTGCCAATTCATTGAATCTGGCCGCGTACTGGGGAACTGTCATGTCCCTTTGCTTAAGTTCTAAGAACTTAATCTCCATCCTCCCCTGCATGCTTGTAGGGAAATAGTTCTCAAAGAAAACCTTCTTGAACTGTTCCCACGTTACCACATCTATTCTAACCCCACCCTGGTGAGCCTCCAACCAAAAGTTGGCTTCTCCCTTCTTCATATAGGTCGCAAAAGAAGTCTTTTGCGAATCCCCTACATTTGTAATAACAAACACCTTCTCTATTTCCTTTACCCATGTCTAGGCCTCAATTGGGTCCGTAGTTCCTCTGAACTCCGGTGGACCTACGCTTTTAAATTCCTTAAAGATAGTCATTCTGGCTACCCTAGGGACTATAAGTGCTCTACCCTCGGTTTGATTAAATGCAACCGTTAATAAATTAATGAACTCTTGCATAGGGTTGTTTTGACCCCCCTGTTTATCGTTATGGGACTCAGCCTCCTGATTACGTTGTCTTCTCCTTGGCGGCATTATGCTGATTAAATAAATAAAGTTTCATTATTATCTATTTGCTTACTTAGTTATCATTTCACAATAATAACTCATACCACAACAAAGCATATTTAATAAAACTTCACTATATTCATATGCTTCATCATTCAAACTATTTACAATCTTATTCTATAGCCAAAGCTATCACATTCCTATCCCACGATTGAATTTCACAAAAAATGGGATTTACAAAAAGACTACCCTTTTATACAAAAGAGGGTTTTACGTCACTACACACATATTTATCACTCTAGACTTCTAATAATGCATAACAGCGTCCTCGTGTTTCTCATTCGTAATACTCGCTATAATATCCCGACTAATAGTATGTCGAGTATGTCCCGACTCAATGGAATAACAAGCAATTTTCAGCTTGAAATCCTTATGAGCACTCTCATGGATGTAAGACATCCGTGCTATTTCCTGGTCCTTCTTCCCCAATTCTTTACGAAGCTCATCGGCCTCATTCTTATAATCTAACGCCTTATCCTTCATGAGCACCTTCTCGTCATGATCAATCTCAAAATCTGCTTCTGTAGACACCTTAGCTTCATGGAGATCACTAATCTCCTTCCTCTAGTTCAGCACAAGAATGCGCAGTTGCACATTCCGGTCAAGCACTGCCAGATACAATTCCCTCATTGCCTCTAGAAGTGTTGGCTTTAGTCAAGGTACCACCATATTAAACGATGCTACCTCCATCTCCCCATCCACATCGACCAACATATCCCTATACATGAAGCTATCGATGGACATCTACAATACCACATAAAATGTTGATTAGTACATAATACACAATAGTATAAGCATAAATCACATTTAAATTTATTTAGGGTTAATTTCCATCTTTTAAATCTTTCGGTACTGAGTTTCCTCAATACCTTATTAACTCATTCGACTCGAGTTTACTTCCTTCGAACTTCTTCTTTTCTAACGAGGTTATTAGCCTAAGGTTCTCCCCCCTTAAGTTTTATAACCTAATGCTTTGATACCAACCTGCGACGCCCCCAAATCCGGGTATCTTTCAACCCGACATATGGTGCTACACGGTGCTACAGTTCACACATGCATTCAATTGAAACAACATCAAAATGAGTGTATTAACTACATTCTTATTACAATAGTAATAATAATCCTTTTCCCAGGTTTTGAAATCGTTACATTCTTTGTTCGTCATAATATAATTCATACAACATACTAGTCTATTACAGGATAAAATAATTCATCTTCGCCTCGCCTTTATCTTTACTAAAATTCTCAGTTCGCTCAACCTTAGCTGCAATCATATAATTCAAGCAAGAAGTGAGCATAACTAGCTCAGCAAGTCTAACAATATATTATATAAATACCACTTCGAGAATCATATGATTATTTTTCAATAACTGAACAATAATTATGAAGTACTATGGAACATTGAATAGCACTTCTCATCTCATAAAATAGTTTCGAAGTACATATAGTAGCTGAGAAATTCTGAGTAGGTCAACAGACCATGGACATTCTCTTTAGTTTTTATTCATGAAAAAGGACAACCCGGTACTAAGACCGTAAGTTTGATATTTCTTACGAGCACTTCTAGGTGATCAGCCTATAGTACTCTATGTTGATCAACATTCATCCATTAAACGTATTTATGTTTAAGTTTTGGCAACCTCGCGTGCCCATCGAATAATCGATGTAAAATACATTATTTATTCATACCCAGGCTTACCTTGAATCTGTTCCAAACAATTGGCGTAGGATAGCGTTATCAATTCTATATTGAAAGACTTGTAAAGAAATCAATCAATCTTTTAAGATTAGTCTAGCTGAGTTAAAACTGGCATAAACCCTTTCGTAAAACAATTCATGCATCTCAGAACATGAATCACAGATAACTTGGCTAAAACGAATGTTAGACAAGCGTTAAGAAAACTTTCCTTCAAGCGTCTTCAAATAAATATTCAACAATTCTTGGTCTTTACAGTCTTTACAACACATAACCACATAATATACCACATTAGGTTATACACAATCATGTAAAGTTCCTAATGCATCTTACCCTTCTTCTCAAGCCAATTGTTCATTAGATTTAATAACATTGGTTACGGTTATCGCATTACATTGTTCTTACGTTCACGTTCACATAATCATTAACAACTTTTAGTTATAATTCTCAACGTTATAGTCATCATCGAGGATGCTACTTTAAGTTAATTAAGTAATTAATTCATCATTAATCAATTATCTTTCTTTTTATATACGTAACCGAATTGATTTCATTAATAAAACTCGTTTACAGTTACTTATCCTTCTTTATGGCTTATTATCGTTCTTCCATCACTAAACCAATATTTATAAACCATGGGTTAAGTATCATAGTAATTGAATATGGTTTACTTTTTTACACTTTACGTTCTTCATTTAATTATTAGTTAAACAATCGTTTCATTCCTAGAATCATCAATATATACTTGATATAGTAATGGTCTTACTATGTACCTTAAGTTCATACATGCCCCATACTTGTCTGCAATCACTTGAGTTCACAATTAACTTGGTCCAACATTTTTCCTTACTCGGCGCTGCGGCGTCGTCCTCATGCTTACCATTGGTATTGTATTTCACACTTCGATACCAAACTCCCCAGATCGTCATTTGAGGCACGAGACTCCACCTTTAGTCGTGACTGCAGTGCCACTCTCTGCGTTGTCTAGCCTCTCTCCCCATGTTGCTGCACGTATGGTTTGATTATAGCTTTGGCGGTACTGCTGCCTACAATCCATAAACAACAAGAAATTTCAAAATTACCTTGATTTAATTCCTTCCGAACTCGTAACTCAATCGTTATAAGTCTGAATTGGCTTGTTCAAAAGACATTTTCTTATACGTAACATACACTATGATTTTATCTGGACAAAACTAGTTTTCAAATCCGTTAACAATGAATTTGCTATTAACATTCAAATAACACGTTCGTTATACGTTCTTGAGCATTCAAAGCTCGTTTTCTTCGTTATAAGTCTGATTTCGACGATTCTTGAGTCCACGAATCTCAAATACGTTATGCTACGTTATGCCATCGAAAACCTAGATTTCTGAGTTCCACGACAAATTTCAACTACTAATCCGAGATTTCTTTGTTTTCAACGTTTAACGCCTAATCTTGGAAATTTCGCCATAACTTCGTTACTCGTGTTCTATACGCCAAATTAAATGAAACAACTCCATTGATTCATCATCTAAATCCTAACCAATCAAGATGCACATAACCTAGGATGGTTTTCAATTTGTCCATCAACAACCAAATAAACGCTTATTGGTTTTCTTCACTTAAACTTTCGTAAACGCTTATGATTCTTAATTGTTCATGGCTTATCAATGTTTTAATTCACTATTAGCCATCCTTATTACTCCTTATCATACATGCTCCACCATTTCATACTTCTCTATGAAAAAAAAATCGAATAAGATCGAAAACTTAGGTTTACGTATATTACCTTAACGTTCTTCGCGTTCTTAACTAAAGCTTGTATGTTTTGCTTTGGATTGCTCTTGATTATGTGTTAGAGCTCTTTTCTCTCTCTCAATATTATCTAGAGTTGGTGAAAATAATAAAATGACTAACCTAGCTTCTCTTATATAGGAAAATCTAATGGAGGGTATAATGGTCATTAAGTCCACCTCCTTACTATTAACCTCCTTACTATTCATTTGCTTAGCCACCAAGTATAAGCACTTTACTTGGCCACCACTTTGGGTCACCCATCGGTTTTAACCATCCGGTAACCCATCGGTTCGATCCATAATTTAGTTTCTTAATTTGGGCCTTAGCATTATTTCTTATTGGGCCTATCTTGGGCTTGACTCTACTTAACATTGGGCTTGGCATAATCCAAGTCCAATTGGATAATGACAAATTCCACTTACTAAAGTCCATTAATAACTATTCGTATTTTACTCGTACAATTCTCGTATTCTCTTCGTATAGTATTCATACGATATTCGTATTATACATTGTATTAATCTTTGTACTATACTCGTATACTAATTTGTATCGTACTCGTATATCACACGTATAATAACCCTAATCATTATACGCATTTCATTTCCTTCTTGGAAATCACTTTCCCTAACCCTTAGGTTTTAAATCCGCAGGCAAAAACTTAATTTGCCATTACTGAAATATTATTGGATATTCCATCTCGTCTTAGAATTCTATCATTACCCATTTCTCAGAAATTTAAACTTAATTCCCGAGCAGAAACGGATGAATAGTGTTTTAACAGAAATTTCTCAGAAAACTTTTATTTTCGTCTTGAAAATTTAAACACTTTAATTCTACCACATAGCCAGAATCCTAACCACATCCCCACATTCTAGGTCATAGAATGACCTTCAAATAGCTTATTCACATAAATAATCAATTAAATTAATTTAATCCACATAATCAAATAAAAATTTAATTCTCATAAAAATCCAATTTTTCTCGGGCGTTACAGTCTCCCTTGAATATAAGAATTGGAAATAAGAAAGTAATTTCGTTGAACATACTCATAAAAAGTTGTGGTGTTGAAATTCGAAAGCATAGGTTGATAATAGATTTAAGTCTGATCTAATCGGGAGATTGTAAAGGCAAATGAGGTTTTGGATGCTTTAAATAAAAAGAATCAGGGGAGGATTTCCAAAAGTAAGTAGATTAAGCATAAACCCGTTAATGAAAGAATGTTAAGAATTTGAAGGAGGAATTTGAGTTCTATTATTACCAAGGTTAAAAGAATAGATTTAGCAAGAGGCTATTGTTCGAGGTTCTCGATTCGTCTTGATAGTACAAAGATGTAACAAAACCTCCGGCAATTATGGTTGTGATGCCCCCAAAACAGGTATACATCATCCATCTTGAGTCGCCAAATACATGGTACAAAAATCAATTATAAACTCCATTTATACAACTGTCGTGAAAAATACGACGACATATATACTATGAGTTTTAGTACAAATATTGTAACGTATATAATACGACAATATTCATACTCAAATTATTACATGCCATATAAAGTACAGCAAAAAATAATTCAAGTCTCTAAAGGGACACGAGAAGATTTCTGTTCTCTTCATTTTAATGCGGTGCACTTTTGACGCTTTCAAGGTCGGGTTCTCATCACCCTATTGTTGTTCACCAAAATCAATTATTAAGTGACGCATAAAATACGGCACACACATCTTAGGTCCTCAATGCAATTATATATTACATGTCATGCCGTTTTATAATGTATTGAGAAACTTCAATAGTCTCAGACCATCTCACTATTTCCCTGCTATCCCCGCTCGACCCATCTACACTCTTATTACCTGAAAGGAATTGTGAAGCAAAAGGGTGAGCACAACTAGCCCAGTAAAGAATATCATAACTAAAAGATAATTAAATTATCAATTGCTTTTGTCAATAATAAATCGTAGATTTAGAACATAGGGTAGATGATAAAACTTTTCAACCATAGTTGCGGAACGAAGCGATCCATTAGAAGAGTCAAATAGACCATCGATCTATTATCTCCTCCATGTTAAAAAGTCTACCAATAATGTTTTATCCTCAGTAACATCAATCAACAATTCACATCCCACAATCATATGAATAACTCATAATCATAATTGTGATTCTAAATTCCTTTTTCGCACCTAGGGCGAAGATAATTTACATCACCTATCTTCACCTGAAACATCAAAAATCATTGTTATACCAAATTACAATTCCTGCTCATAATCATACTAATAAATTCATCTTTGTACTATGGCCAAAGATATACAACTGTATAACCAATAATCAACAGTTCATCTTTGCACTACATGCCAAAGATATACAACTGTAAAACCAATAATGCTGAGACTTAGCTTAATAGTATCACAACCACGAATTATCCATGCTCTAGGGGCCAAGAATTTTCGTGTTTTCAATTACGATCATGATTATACTGAATAATCCCTGGTCATAATCATACCAAGTCCATCTATGCACTACGGGCCAAAGATGACTTTTACCACATCATTTGTAACATTACGGTCATGATTATACCGAATAATCCCTTGTCATAATCATACCAAGTCCATCTATGCACTACGGGCCAAAGATGACTTTTACCACATCATTTGTAACATTACGGTCATGATTATACCGAATAATCCCTTGTCATAATCATACCAAGTCCATCTATGCACTACAGGCCACAGATGACTTTCAACACAACACAAGCATGAGAATGATGACAATGATATAAGCATTAATCAAACGAAAACAAGGATAAATATTAAAGACTTTAAATTTATCCAAATATTATCAATCACTTAATAAACTCATAATCAAATATTATTAATATTATAACAATATTTTAATCACTTCTTAAAATTATAAACAATCTATTTCAATTGTTTACACTTTACCACATAATGCATTTAATCATTCAAAAATGCCATACTCATAAGATTTCATCACAAATGATTAAATCCCTTATCAAAAATATGCATATACCCTATATAGGATTCCCAAGCCATAAAATATTATTTTCTAACTTTGTTATTTCACATAACATATTTAACTCATTTACTCATAACTAGATTATTTTCATGAAAAATACCAAATCAGTCCCAAAAATATTTCTTTTCTGGGATTTAGCAGAATATAGTCCCATATTGAACATATATTTTTCTCGGAATTTTTAAAATTCATTTACTATTTTTCAAAAATTAATTTCTAATTAATTCCTTAAGAAATTAGTCACCTCAAGTTTAACTCCAGAAATTCCCAAATCTTGGCAGGATCTTACACATGTTAACGTGAGCTTCCAGTTTAAATTTCATGGTCATCGGAGTTATAGAACTCCGGTTATAGCGTTTTTCGTCGAAAAAACCTAAATATTGAAATGGTCATAACTTGGTCATTTTTGGACAGGATGTTCTTTATACCATATACTTTCATGTCCCAAAAGGCCGGAATTTGTCTCACAAATTAGGTGGCCGAAACATCCCTTTTAAAAATATGGACAGTAGCTTTTTTTCATTTTTTGATTTTTCGTGCTTTGCTAAAATCAGTCCACATGAAAATCTACAATACCTTTTCCAGTGATTACACTTGGATAAGTTAGTAAACTCATAGATCTAACTCTAGGACTTGACCACACTAAAAAATTCAAAATATAATAGGAGATATGGTCAATTGAATTTCATGTTCCATTTTTACCAAAATCTGATTTTTCAACTCTGTGTGATTTCTAAGAAACTTTCATGTTTTCACATAATAACCAACATAACTTATCATAACACTTACTAATACTACATATACCCATGGTTTTCATCAATCCATTGCTTTTATTATGACGTTCTTCATAATCCACGTAGACAGATCATTTCCACAATTTAATAAGTAATGAATACAAAGGGTCAATCACCATGCATGTGGTAATCCACATAGACAAGTTATTCCAATAGAATAATAAAGAATGGAATAACAGAAGGATTCACCATGCATGCGATAGAGAACCAAGCTTAAGCGAGTTATTCCTAACGAGAATAATAATAAAACGAGAACCGAGTCGGTGAAATTACATGCAAGCGGGATATTCCAACAAAATAATAAATAATGGAACCAGTCCCACAGTAAATGCACGAATGACATATTTCGACGAAATAATAAATAATGGAACCAGTCCGTGAAAATGCATAGACATGATATTAAATGAATAATAAAGAACGGAATAATAGAAGAATTTCACCATGTATGCGATTACTTTGCATATACAAAGTTATTCCAACATAATAATAAAGAATGAAATAACGTAAGAAGTTCACCATGTATGCGGTACCAGCATACCAAAGTTATTCCAACATAATAATAAAGAATGGAATAACAAAAGAATTTCACCATATATGCGGTACTTCGCATAAACAGGTTATTCCAACAGAATAATAAGGAATGGAATAACAATAGCTCTCTTCATGAATACAAAAGAATAATACCCCTTACGGTACAATAAATAATATCCCTTACAAGTACAACAAATAATATCCCTTACCTTAGAAAGAAACTGGATACTGGAGTAGGGAGGTAGCATACTTCTCTTCTTCTTTCTCTCTATAGATTTTCTCTCTATAGCTTCTCTCTATAATTTTTCTCTATAATAAATGCTCTATAGCTTTAGTGAATTGGTGAGAAATGAAGGAAGAATGAGCTTCTATTTATAGAAAAATATAGTTTCGATAATTGCACGTTTTGGGGCTCGAAAAATTACAGTACAATACCTCCAACTTTTCTTTCATTTTTAATTCACTCATCCAAGTATTATCAAACTTGCACCACCTCCCCTAATAGTAAATCATGCGAATCAATAGTAAATCATGTGACTCAATAGTTCTAAGCATGTGAAAAAATTAATTACAGTATAGTACCTCCATCTATACCTCCATTTTTAACTTAGTCATGCAAGTATTATCAATCTTACACCAACTCCCCTAATAGTAAATAATGTGACTCAATAGTACACATATGTGAACAAATAGTTATATAAGTATGTGAATTAGTAGCAATTAATTGCTCATTTATCCGATAAATTGCCCGATTTATCAATATAACCCCCAGACATCAATTATCATCGGAATAAATGTCGATTTCCACTAACACTAAGAATCCCAACACAATGGAACTATCAAATTCATCTTTAATCAACACGAACTTATTCATCATTAATATTATAGCTCATAATATTTAACAACCAGGTCGTTCCCAGGAAAGAGGGGGCTTTCCAATAAGGATTTCTCCCTATTGACGAGCAATTAGGTGACCAAACCTCTCCTTGGCAGAACTTCTAGACATTGTAAATATTATAATTTAATAATATGAATAACTTTGTCGTCTCAATTATTGATTTAATAATATATAAAATATCGACAATAATTGAATCAAACTGAGTGACTTCTCACGTAAGCATTAATAATCAATATTGTGTGCTACTATGCAACCACGCGTATTTTACCACTGATTATTTTATGACAACTTGCTTAATTTGAAAAAAATTTCAAATGTCACCCTTAACTTTAAACTTTTATCAATTTAACTATTTACCAAAATAGAAAAATTGAATACTTTCATTTCATAAAATTCGAGGTCTTACAATGGTGGTGACTGAATATAAAGTTAAAAGTCGCGGAGTACGTCAACATATTTCTCACCAATTAAGATAAAGATTAACTTATACATATTAGCTAAATTTTATATTAAAGAAATCTTTTCAAAATAGGGAGTATTAGTTTCAATTGTATCGAATTGGGATCTGCGTTTCACGTTAAAAATTCTAGAAGAATATGCAAGAGCAAAGGAAAGCACAACTAAGGTTGAATACGACGTATCATCCTCAAATCGTACGTGCAGAGTAAAGAAACAATTCATTTATCCCTAATAAAATTCACTTATAGTTATAATTATCACGTAAATATAGTTATATTGCTTTATAAAATCTCGTCAAGAAGGAATTGTCGAACGCCATGATGTTGGAATCAAAATTAGTACGACAAACGATGAAAATCATTGAAGTAATAAAGTCAAGGCTTCTAGTAATTCAAGATCGACCGAAGAAGTACGCTGATTATGACGCCCCAAATCCGCGTATCTTCCAACCAGATAAATGGTGCTACACGGTGCTACTATTCATGCATACATTCAGTTGAAATACATCAATAGAGTGAATATGTCTACTATATATTACATAATAATAAGTCCCTTCTCAGGTTCTTTGTAACCATTACACGTGTTATTTGCCATAATATCAAATTAATACAAAAATAATACTATTCTATTGCAAGGGTAACTATTTGTCCGCCTTGGTCTTCCCTTTGTCCTTATCGGATCCTTCGATCCATTCATTTTTAGCTGCAATCACAAGTTTTAAGCAAGGGTGAGCATAACTAGCTCAAAAAGTGTAACAATTATAGTCAAGCAACATGCATGAATCATATGAATATATCTTCTATAACTGAATCAATAGTTATAAAGTACTATAAATAACCCAAATACCACTTCTCTTTTCCTTAAAACGTTTAATGATGAACATCATCAGTTAAACCTTGAGTTTAGTCAAAGACCTTGAGCATTTCATTCTTTGTTTCTTTAAAAAGGACAACCCGACACTAAGTTTGTAAGTCCGACATTTCTTACGAGCGCGTCTAGGTTATCAGCCTATAGTACTCTATGTTGTACAACACTACATTAAATGTATCTACGTTTAAGTTTTGGCAGACTCACGTGCCAGTCGCTTTATGATAAAACATTTGTTTATTCATACTCAGTCTTTCTTTGAATCCATACCAAAACAATTGGCACAAGATATCAATATCTATAATATTTTGATAGATTATAACAAAATCCACAAAATACTCTAAGTCTTGTCTAGCCAAAGGTAATGGATTCGACTTCTTTGTTACATCAATTCATGCGCATTATACATGAATCATAAAGCTTGTCCAAATAAGTATAGACAAGAGTTTAGAACACTTTCCTTCAGCGTCATCTACTATTAATTCATTTTCCTTGTGATTCTTTAAAGATTCTACATAACATAATCACATAGCATACCATGTTAGGTCATAAACAATCAATAAGTATTGTCATTAACCTATCTTCTCCTTCTTCTCAATCTAACTATTCGCTTGGTTAACTTTCCTAACATTTGTTAGATTAGTTAACGTTCATTACGGCTTTATAACATTTTATTATTATAAGCAACCTTATTTGTTCAATGTTTAAGTACTTACATTATCATTAATCTCAAGCATTCATTTGACGTGCGTACGGTTTACCGTACTATTAAACTTACTTTATGTTTACATTTTTGTAATCTTTTGTTAACTTTTAATTGTTGAACTTAAGGTTTTAATCATCCTTTAAGATGTTACTTTAAGTTTAATTAAGGTCATAATTCACCTTCAATCAACTTATCTTTCTTTTGTGTTCACATCTATTCTTCTCTGCCTTTGGTCTAGGACCGGCGCTGTAACGCCATGTCCTTTGTTATTTATCATTATATGCCAAGATATCTCAATAAATTTGAGACCCGATCTTGGCCTTCTGACAAATACTTCCTTCCTTTCATCAAGTAATGCTGCATTCTCTTAATACTTTGAATTTTTTTTCAATTTCTCAAGCCAGTCATTTTCCGAGCTCGCAACTTGTTCGTTATAACTCAGAATTAGTTCGTTCAAAAGTCTTTATCTCACATATCTCATAAACATTGATTTCATTCAGACAAAATAAGTTTTTGAATCTATTAACAATAGATTTACTATTTAAATTTTCTATTATACGTTCGTTAAACGTTCGTAAACGTTTGTGAACGTTCATAGCTTGTTTCTTCGTTTTAAGTCGGGTTTGGACCGTTCTTGAGTCCACAACTCTTAAATGCAAAGTTCTACGATACTTCATCGAAAACTAAGGTTTTCGAGTTAAACGACGACTTTTGACTATCATTTCGGAAATCTTATGATTTCGACGATTATCGTCTAATCTCGTAAAGTTTTCCATAACTTCGTTACTCGAGATTTTTACTCTGTTCAAAATGGATTCATTCTATTATTCAAACATCTATCATCCTAACAAAGCATATAGCATCTAATCCTATACACGATGATGTCGACGTCGGGATTTTTATTTGTCCCTTTCTATTCTTGTCTTTTGGTGTTCTCATTTTAAGTGAGATTTGTTTGAAAAAACAAGTTTGAAAAGGTCCAACATGTATATGTCAACGATTTGACTGTAAGAGTTGCCAGTTGATTATTTTTAAATGGTTGCACTAACTCAGCTTAGAAAAGGTTTGCACAAAGACCTAGTTATGTGACACTGTTTAACTGGTCTGCAAAACCGAAATTCGTTAGGGTCGGGGGGATTGATTAAGCGGAGGGAATGTGTTAGTCACCCCCCGACTTTCGTGATAACACGGTTACCGCCACTTTTTCAAAAACTTTTATCTGTGAATGTGTGTGTGTGTGTGTGAGTTAGGTCTATGTGCAGTTGTTTGGAAGTAGTGCTATGCCTTATTCACACCTATATACAAAGGGTTTGACTTTTGTATAAAAGTTCAATTCTAACAAGATATAGCAGTGATCTTTTGTAAAACAGGTTTTTCAAACCCTTGTGCTCAATAGTAATTGAGGCCTTTGATACTTTCATTTTATTATGTGTTCGGCTTGATTGCTTTTATTTACAAGATGCGAGACATCTTCGAGAAAATAAGGTACATAGCAGTGCCGAACTCTTTGTGGGCATAATATATATTTAAGGAAATTCAGACACCGTATGTAATTTATAAGCTGGCTGTAGCTGAAAATGTCCATCACGGGAACCGAATCTAGATTTAGGAACTGAATCTTTGATCACATGATTTCTAGGCTCACATAACAAAGAAATATGTATAAAAGCTAGAAAACAGGCCAGATTTGAATAAATCTAAGCATTCCAACTTCAACGGTTTCAGTTTAGTCACCATGAACCGGTTAAAGTGAGAAATAGCTAGATTTAGGTAAATTTAGCCCACGGGCTGATAAAAGGTAGAAAAAGAACTAGATGTAAGTAAATCTAAACTATTTCAGCTTCAACGGTTCCAGTTTAGTTACCATGAACCGGTTAAAGTACGAAATAGCCAGATTTAGGTAAATCTAGCCCATGATGAATAATATTATATATATATATATATATATATATATATATATATATATATATATATATATAAAAGCTATAAATATATATATGAACTATCAACTCCACGTAAGTAAACTCAGACGTGACTTGAAATGTATATATATATATAAAAGCGGTAAATGGCCACAAGTGATCTCTGAACTTCGATTGAAATGTAAATATATATATATATATATATATATATATATATATGTTTATGTATACTTGGATATCACACCTGGCTCAATCAAACGAGTTAGTTAATATATATATATATATATATATATATATATATATATATATATATATATATATATATATATATATATAAGTATTTATATATACAAAAGTAGTAAACGCTCAATATATATATTCTAGCTCAATCAAGCATAGTTTGATAATAACATATATATAAATTTATATATATATATAAATTTATATATATATATATATATATATATATATATATATATATATATATATATATTAAAGCAATAAAACCCACGGATCGATGATCTAGGCATACCCATACAACGTGGCTCTCAACGTTAGTAGATATATATATATATATATATATACAGAAGTGAGAAAAAGCTTAAAAATCTAAAATATCTTACAGTGGGCTGCCAAGAAGACTTCAGATAGCTTTTAATGCCTTAAAACTCGATTTCCACTGATTAAATTTCAGTATGTAGCAAAACACGAGCTTACAAGTGTTTAGAAAGAAGAATCACTCAGTTTAGAGAACTCTATAAGTGTTTACTGGCTGAAATGGACAGAGTTTTCTCTCTTTTTTCTATTTTTTTCTCTTTAAAATGAGTTACCCAAAGCTCATATTTATAGACCAGATGGTTGCGGGTCTATCTGCGGCTTCCCGGGTTACCCCGGGCCATGCGAGTCTCATCGTCTCGAAGTACATGCACTAGTGTAACGCGCTATCTGCTCGAACCTTCATAACTTTCAATCCGGGCTTCCGATAGAGGCGTGATGTACCTTTTCGAAATGCTGTTGTCGAGAGATACACAATGACATGGGATTAGAGGTTATACAAAGTCAGGAAGATGGGTCTATGACCTGATCTCCGAGTTTTCAAATTCTATCCGGTATGTTGTCTTGTGTAGTAGTCACTCGGGATTTGAGCTATGGTTCTTGTGGGACACTTTTGTATGAAATATGGACTAAAATGATGTTGAGATGACGTGAATGTAGTATCGAGGTGAAAAAATAATGATTTTTCCCCTCACTGGGGTTATCTCCGGCTTTGCGCATATGTAGCAGTCGTTGCTCAGGGTTATCTCTGAGATTGGGCTGCTGTGGATGCTGAATGTCGTCAGGGTTATCTCTGAGGTGTGCTTGACCTCCCGGGGTTATCTCTGGGTTTGGAACTGAGTGCCTCGGGGCTTCTCTGAGGTTGGAATTGACTATTTTGGGGTTATCTCCGGAACTGGAACTGCTTCCCTCAGGATTGTCTCTAAGGTTGGAACTGAGCATCCAGGGGTTGTCTCCGGGATTGAAACTGAGTATCTCGGGGTTGTCTTTGAGATTAAAAATTGAGTATCCCATGGTTGTCTCTGGGATTGAGCTGATTTGACTTCCAGGGTTATCTCTGGAAGATGGTTTTGCCCTCCTACAAGGTTAGTAATAGGAATGAAAATTTTGAGTGTCTACAGATATCCCTCTTTATCATATTCATGCAATGTAATGGCATGGATATGATAAAGACCACTAGACCCTTGAAATGTGACAAGATAATCATGATGCAAATAGGATGCAACATGATACGAATATATACTGAGTGTATGGAATGGAATGGAGGTTGGTCCATGAGTGAGACCAAAGGATGTTGACATTGGGGTTATCACCAAAGTCCTTAACCCTCATTACAGGCTTTCCATCGTAGATGTTCTTCTCATTTATAAGAGACTCTTTGGGAATTATGCTTTAACTGTTGAGGATCTGTATAACAGATTCCATCATCAGTCCTCCTAGATGAGGATGTTCTCCATGGTTTGCATTGCCAGGTCCTTCTGACGCTTCGTCAGAGTTGCTGCCAACGGTTTGTATTGTCAAGGCTGGCCGACCCTTGTTTAAATGTCCTTCAATGGCTGAGATCACCAGACCACCTCTAATGCTTCGTTGGAGTTAATTGCCAATGACTAATGATATCAGGGCTGCCTAATCTTCGCTGAAATGGTTTTCAACGGTCTAAAAATCATCAGACCACCTCTGATGCTTCGTTGGATTTACTTACCAACGGCTGATAACGTCAAGGTTGCCCGACCTTCGCTGAAATGTCCTTCAATGGTCTAAACATCATCGGACCACCTTCGATGCCTTGTTGGATTTATTTGCCAATGGCTGATGATATCAGGGCTGCCTGATATTCGTTGAAATGTCCTTCAACGGCTAATATCATCGGACCACCTCCGATGCCTCATTGGATTTACTTGCCAATGGATGATGATATCAGGGTTGCCTGATCTTCGCTGAAAATGTCCTTCAATGACTCATATTATCGGACCTCCTTTGATGCCTCGTTAGATTTACTTGCCAATGGTTGATAACGTCAAGGTTGCCTGACCTTCGTTGAAATGTCCTTCAACGGTCTAAACATCATCGGACCACCTCCGATGCCTCGTTGGATTTATTTTCCAATGGATGATAATGTCAGGGTTGCCTGACCTTCGCTAAAATGTCCTTTAACGACTAACATGTATGAAATCCCCGTTGGGGAGAGACTTTTGATGAAATGTATGATTTTGATCGTAATTACGATCCCAGTGATGGCATCAGACCTTTGTGAGGTATTTCCAAGGGTAACTTTCAATAACTTTGATCATAGGCTTTGTAAACCCTGTATTTGTGCGAATACCAATGATTGATATGTAGACCCGCAGTTTGGTCTCTAAAAATCAGGATTTCAGGCTTTTCTGCTTAATTGTGTAGAATCTTTTTTCCTGATTTAACTTTTCAGCTTGTAGGACCTCCTTTATAACTCAAATTTGATCGAGTCAGAGGGGGTAAGGACCACCCAGGATAGCCGCAGGTGGACCTGCGGCAGCCGTAGGTAGACCCGCAGCTATCCGTGGGTTTTATTTCAAGGGTCTTTGCATTTCATAAGTCATTTTCAATTGAAGCCACACAAAGAATCTGAAAGTTCTTCTTCAGATCTACTGAGTTCAGGCTGTTTTTGGCAAAATCTGTTACCGTATAAGTGTTCTACACTATCCTAGTAATGTATGTATATCTTCTTTTCCAGTTTTGACCATTAGAAAGTGAGTTATCACATGAAATGCTTCTAAACACATAGTAGTGATTATGCACGCTCATATGACTTGATAAAAATTATTCAACATAGTAAATGTTAGTATTTAACGATGTTGAACGTATTGATGTAAAAATAATTGACTTTTGAAACAGTCAATTTGGCACCTTTTTCTGCTATTTTTTCCATCCTATTTAAGGACAAATGAGTAAAGGTTGTGAAGCAAAGTAATCCTGGTAATTAGGATACCCTTATGGATTATGACTTTGATATTTTTCATGCATATAGGATGTTTATGACTATGAAATAGTGTGCTACTGAATGGCCACCTAGTCATGCTTACGCCCATGTGGATAGTCCTTTTTACAAAGGAGATTCTGGCAAAAAAAATTCACGAGTCTAGGCATTGAATGAACATGCATTTTTAACTCTACTGTAGACATATGTTAAAGTAACACATGCATGTATATAGACATAAAATGCATTAAATGAGCTCCAGGTTAGAATTTACCACACCCTTTCTGAGGTGATTTGGAGACTCTTATCCAGATATATGGATCCAAACCAGCTAAATAGCTCTCGTAGGACTTCTTCAGGTGTGAGGAGGAGAGCTTCAGATGTGCCTCAGCCTCGCCCATCCTGACAACCTCTTCGATTGATTGAGTCAGTGATTCGTCCTATCCAGGTTGAGGTACCAGATATTAAGGACGAGGAGGATGTACCGGTTACGGATCCTGCTCCTTCTCCTTCTATTCCTTGTAGGGAGCTTTCAGTCATAAATGTGATGAATCCAGAGCTTTTGGATGATTTGAGTCGCCACCCCTCGATCTATTTGTATGCAAATGAGGTAAAAGATGTGTTTGATCTTCCATTTTCCTATTTATGAGGAGCAAGGGATCTAACGTTGATTTATATTGTGATGCAGGTTCCTAACTTTACGCAGCCTCGAGGGAACTGATTCAGCATATATTCTCTGTACCAGACTCATCATCCAGAGTACCGAGAGATTGTGCATGCTTGGGGCTTTGAGGCTTTCTTTTCTATCCTCCCGTACCGTTGTCCCTGGGGTTACCTCATGGCGTTATCTGAGCGCTAGTTTCACTAGAATCAATCTATCCATTTGCTGGATTGCGAGGTAATGATGACACCGATGGATTGGCAGTTCATCATTGGTATGGAGTTTTTTGGGGCGCCAGTGCCTTGTGTGGCTGACATTTCCCCTGTTGCCGTCATATCCTTGCTAGGAGTCCAGACAACGATGCTCAAAGGCAGGACAGTCCGCACTGGTCCTTTGAGTGTAGACACTGTGAGTGGGGCTTTGACTGAGCCATTGCTCGATGATAGGAGAGTTAGGGATCTCATTCTTCTGCGATTGTTCCTGATCATCCTCAGGGGTTGCTTCTTGGCGGATAACTTTTCCACGGTGTAATTTTCTTTAGTCAGCGCCACACGAGAGGTGGATCGTATTGGAGAGTTTGATTGGGGCTCCTACACCTTGCCTATTTCCTTAGGGGAATACGTCTGCGCTCGTAGGGCTTAATAGAGGCTTGGCTAGGATTTTACCCATTCCTACATGTGAGTATTTCTCTTTTAATTTCCCTTGTTCGGGTTGAGAGTGTTGATTGACCCCAGATATTTGATCTTTATCCTGCTAGGTTTAGACACCTATCCACGGGGACGGCGATGGCATCACTCCACTTTGATGGAGGTTCTTGTAGCTGAGGGTTTCACCCATTCTTGCTTACAGTTGGAGCTGTTGACAGCTGATGTCATTACATGGGTTCCTTAGTCTAAGGACCATTTGATAGTTGGCTTTGAGGGTGGTGTCCCGATTGGGGTCGAGTATGTGATGTCCACCCGTCATTTTCCTCTCTTCACAGATGGAGGTTGGGAGCTCTATTTTGGAGAGCGTACTATTAGGAGCACCACATGAGATATTCCTATACCAATCTGTCCTCTTGTCAGGAGTTATTGGCCTGTGTTGCAGCCACCGATCAGTGATATCCCATTGGTGGGAGTTGATGGCTTTGCTTTGTTAGAGGGACCTTTCACTTAGGAGGCATTCTACCGCTGGTGGTTCTCCCACACCATTGGAGCCCTGACCTGCGCCACACAGTTTATGGGGGATATGGTTCTTGGCTTCGTCATGATGACAGATTGGATTGCCTACGTCCGAGATCCTATTTATCTAACACAAATTGATAGATTGACCCAGCAGTTGGACCGGGAACATTTTTTCATCTGGCATTTGGGCAGAGATCTTTTCGAGGCGGATACTTTTGATCCATCCATCTTTGGGGCTGGCCCTTCAGGTGGCCCATATTTAGATGGTTTTACCGGTGCAGATCCCCCATTGTATTAGCCTGATATCCTTACTTGCAGAGATTCAGTGACTGAGGAGGAGTTACATCAGATGGATAGGTTGGATGATGTGGACATCAACACTATTAACTTTTTATGATGCATTTCTTGCTATATCTTTTTATAGGCCTCTGTTAGATATTGGGCGAATGTGCCCTATTCTCGTTATATCTTTTGATAGGCCTCTATTAGTTGTGGGGTGGTTGTGCCCTATTTCCCTGTATTTTTTAGCTGTACATAGAGATGATGTACTTAGCAATGTATGTATACTATTTTCCATTCCCTACATCATATTGTCATCTATTGCTTATCATGCATGTCTTAAGTTATGCATATATATTTCCATAAATGAGTTTAGCATTGACCCCTGGATGGTCTTATGACACGACCCTACAGATGTCTTCATCGACAGTTAGCCGTATTGATCATACCCCACCAGTGTTAATGGTATCTTCATTGAGATTGTTGTATGATAGCTTGTCCTCCCTAGATCGGGTGATAGTTGACCAGCTGATGTGTCATTCTATGACCCTCCTGATATTCCAGGTTCCATCGAGCTTTGTAGAGGGCATGCTGGAGCATTGGGTACTAGATAGGCAGGTGTTCCGATTTGAGACCCCAGAGTTGACTCCTACTTTGGAGGAGTATGAGCGTCTGACAAATTTTCCATTAGATAGGCCTTGTGCTCAGATGGCTGTCGGTGACATGAGTCTCCAGTTTATGACCCTCACAGGTTTGAGACGCAGAGTTTCCCTGGATGAGATCTCCTCGGGGCATGTAGTGTCCATGCTTTTTTTGATTGACAAATTTGGCTCATTGGACAGTTATTTGCGGTACTTCAGGGATTTCACCACTTCGGAGGATGATTTGTCAGAGTAGATGTATTCCAGATGTGTATGGTGGCTTATCTGTACATGCCATTGTACGTGGACCATTTGGATATCAGCGTGCTTATGGTAGTGTGTGCTCTCCGGGAGGGACATACCATTTTATCGATGATTCTGGCAGAAACCTTGAGGTTGGCCACGTATTTCCATACCCATTCTGTGGGGACATTTATAGGCAGTTCGATCTTATTGTACGTGTGGTTTATAACACACTTGAGACCGATTGGCATATTCCGACACCATGTGTATTATTTTTCCCATGAGATAGCCATGTCATACTCCTTTCAGCTGGCAGAGTGTACATATGCTGCTTCTTGGTCGGCTTTCTTATCAGGGATCGAGGATCCGTTTGATATTCTATCGTGTTCAGGGCTTAGCTCTCCCTACAGCTTTATCACTCATGCAGCTGGCATGGATTATCTTCCCTTGGATGGTTTAAGGGGCGTGACCACATATCACCCACTGGCTGTGATGGCATAGTTTGACTAATTTCAGGATGTTCATCCCTTTGATGGGCATGGGTCAGCGTTTGTCCTCTCGGCTTCTGTCAGTAGAGGATTTGTCTAGGATTTATGCCTGTTGGACCCAACGTGAGAGGGATGATTTTTCTACTAGCCATCCAGGTCATTCTACAGAGTATTCTACATGGTTGGAGGCAGAGATTGCATCAGCTAGGGTTGTATCCTCAGAGCCGAGTATTGATTCTTATAGTGGGGAGCCTATGGAGGACCCTAATTCTCCCACTGAGGATGAGCCGCTTTCTTTGGGTTGACAAAGATCTCTAGTTGATTCCCCAATGTTGTTCTTCTTTGCCGACTCCACATTCTATAGAGTATTTAGAGCAGAGTCTACATCTGCTCTATTTGGTAGAGATGCCACTCTGATTGAGACAGATGATGCTCTAGCTCATAGGGATACCGCTGTTGCTGAGTGAGATGAGGCTCGATTATCTAGGGATGCAGCTGTTTGGGTTGGTGCGCTATATGACTGAGATGCCGCCACTACAGATAACACTGCATTGAGATCTCATACTGTTGACATCATCGCAGAGATGAGTACATTCATTGATGAGTATAGTGTCACCATGCAGATGGCCGTAGATCTCTTGGCTCGTGTGGATACCCTAGAGCAGGAGCTCACAGAGTTACCCCCATCTTTTTAGAGGGATGCCATATTAGACTTGATGGCTTGCTTATCCACTGGTTTTTAGATTAGCTTTAATTTTCCTACATAGACTAGCTTAGCCATTTTTGTCATGTCCAGGACATATTGTATATATCAAACAGTATTATATGGAAAGGAAATATGTTTTGATTAACTTCCCTTTTAGTTATGCCTTGTAACTTGCTTGATAGTTGTCTGTTCTCCTGGGCTTGTGATGTTGATGTATTCTGAACTCCTC
The DNA here is from genome assembly GCA_020205605.1 of Panax ginseng. Taxonomy (NCBI): domain Eukaryota; kingdom Viridiplantae; phylum Streptophyta; class Magnoliopsida; order Apiales; family Araliaceae; genus Panax; species Panax ginseng. The sequence goes on from CM035132.1 coordinate 151,992,217, forward strand.
CTTGATGGATGGACATTGAGATGTCTTAATATCTTTCACAATGGATCGTTGATCTTTGTATTCCTCTACCTTTTGGTGTCTTGGGACTGGTTTTTATATGTGGTTATGGAGAGGATTATGGCTTTCCTCTTTGAGGTTGACCGCCCCACAAATGGTCGACAGTACTCCTTTGTATTGGGGAGACCAGGTAGTTCCATCTCTTATGGATTGGTGTTTCTCTTTGAGGACTCAACCACAGCTTAGATGGTCGCCGGTTCTCCCATTTATGTGGGGGGACCAGGTAATTCCATCCCTTTGGTCTAAGCCGATGAGGTGTGGTGTAAAGGTTTGAAGGATGATCCCAGTACCATTAACAAGGTTTTGTGTTTTTGGTAGGGGTGAGACCGCACCGTGAACGGTTGCCTACGTATTCCCATTGATGAGGGGAGATCATGTCTGTGTAGTTCCAACCTAGCATGAAAAGGTTGAAAGTTGTATGTTGAAGGGTGAAAAATGAAGAGAGATTTTTTTGTTTTTTCTGTAGTTAGACTGGACCATAAAAATGGCTGCCTATGTACTCCTGTGTATTAGGAAGATTAGGTCTGCGTAGTTCGCCCCTGATGGGACAAACTAAAGTTGTGAGAAAGTGTTTTATCCCTAGTGGGACAAACTGAAGTTGTGAAAGGTTTTATCCCTAGTGGGACAAACTAAAGTTGTGATAGGTTTTATCCCTAGTGGGACAAATGTTGGGTAAAATCTAATTACGCACAACACGCAAGTATACGTGGTCAACAAGTAATAAAGTGAAAGTAGAGTATCGTTCCCACGAGGAATTGTTTAATAAAAATCACCAAGTACTAACCCGTAACCAACTCAATCTTATTTAAACGAATGAATTTCAAATTATATAATTAAACTACTATTAAATTCCACTAGTTAAATTAAGATTACAGAGATTTAAGATCATAACTTCACTTATTGCTTCATTTAAGTTAACACACTTCTCATCAATGATTCTCTATCCTGAATTGTTAATCAAGAACACTAAAGTAGATAAAACCACCTCTCGATGTATAATACCCATACTCACTTAAATCCATAGATGATAGAATTAAGCAAGACACCCTAATTAACTAATCCACTATATCTCTATGTGAATTACAATTAAAAAGGATTTAAAGCACAAGTTCTCTATAAGATTATATATGGCGTAAAGGCTTATCTTTATCCTAAACATGAATCATGAATTCCATCTATGCAGAAATCACAAACACATGCTATTATGATCAGATCTAAATATAAATTTCATCTCTCGAGTTCATATAGATTATCACGGTAATTGATGGTCAATCAATTAAACAATTAAGTCCAAATCATAATAAACAATCCTCACAATAGAACATAATAATTGATAGCGAATCATATTAAAATAAACTACACAATAAGATCCATTGTAATCTCAAACAAAGAATTAGTTCATTGAATTAAAACAAAGAATCCACACTTGAATACACATTAAAAGATAAGAATAAGATTAAGGAAAAGAAGTGAATCTGTTGTCGGCAAATTCGTCCTCTGTCTCGCTCTTGATCTTGATCTCCAATGGCTTCCAAGTGCTTCAATCTCCAAATCTCATAAGTACTAGTGTTTTCTAATATTCTACTCTAATCTAATCTAATGGAATCGTCTCTCCCCCTAATCTAATCTATATCATCTTTTTATGCCTCTCATAATGTATTTATAGGTTACAATTCTAATTTTTATCTTAGGAACAAACCCAATCCAATTTAGAGTAAAAAAGGTATTAAAATTCGACCCAAAACGCATCAAAAACGTGTTCTGGCCCGTACCCCCGCCCCGGTGGGGGTTTCCTTCAGAAAAAGCCCGACCTGGATGGCTTTACTACTAATTTTTAGCTTGTACCCCGCCGGGGGTAATAGGCTTAAAGAGCCCGCCCCGGCGGGGGTCCTTCTTGGAAATTTTCTGTTCCATTGTCCTCTGGTAAAATGGCCATTACTTTTGATCCGGGAAGAGTTACGAGGTTCTCCACCTATCAAATCGAAGATATCTACGAGGTCTACAACTTTCATTCTTTCAGAATTGAGAAATAATAGACAGATGAAGGTCAAAATTGGGCTGGAAGTGACTGCTATGCAAATGGCCACCCAAAATAGTGAAGTTCAACGTCCGTTGGTACCAAGATCATAACTCTTGCATCTTAACTCCGATTGGAATGATTCAAGATGTTTTGGAAAGCTAAGAAGAAGCTCTACAATATAATCCAAGTTCCAAGCCAAGAACATGAAATAAATAAGAAAGCCCAAACGATGTCCGAATTGATTTTCTTTACGATTTCATACCAATTCTTTGCGATTTCATACCAATAGTTCCTCACACAGCTCCCAAGCGTGTAATCTACAAAATGAACACAAAATGCATGAAAAGTAACCAATAACATAAGTTTAAACAACTAATTCAAGTAAAAGATACCAGATAAGTAGGTATAAAAACTATTTATCAAATACCCCCAAACTTAAACCTTTGCTTGTCCTCAAGCAAAAACACAATACAACAATGTTATGCAATGCAACTAATCTACATACCTACGAATCCAGCAGTAATGACATAAACAAGTCTATTCACCTGGCCTTAGAGAAATGAAGTAAAAATGATAATACATCATATCAAAACTTATCAGTAATTTCCCAATCAATCATCAAATCTTAGACTGTTATTACTGATATAATACGTTTGTGTTCAACATCCATGCTAACTGATATAATGCTAAATACAACACATAATAGATCTCTTTAAAGTCATCATACAGTATAAACTCACAAAATTCACGAACAAGCTAGATCTAACTAAAGTCAAACATCCACCAAATTCAAGAGTCTAATCCGGGATACTTATGCTTTACTTTTCATTACGAGGGCTTTTTTCTCTTTTCCCGTTTTATTATTATTTTTTACTTTTTTTTGTAACCATGACTGTGCAATGTCTCATTACATTAGGCTAACAGTGCTACCCTTTAGCGAGCTTTCGACCAACGACTCCCAGACCATAAAGACCTTAGGGCGCTAGGTGTAGAGACACTCCCTCGGGCGTACTTGCTCAAGTACCAAATGCCCCAAAACAAGACTAGCCACATTATTTTTTTCATCATTTTTTTCTTTTCTTTTCTTTTTTTTAGTGAAGCTTATACATCCCAAAAAATTTTTCCCAAACTTTAGTTTTTGTCTAAATTTAGCCATCTTCGCCTATTCATGTCTTTCATTCATTCAAACTAATATTATCCTTAAGAAGTCCATTATGTATCAATTTAAACTTAATCGGTCAAAAAAGTTGTTATTATTGTGATATCCTTGATTATACCAGTTTCAAACAGAGAAAGATTCAATTCATAACAAGAAATCACATCAAACCTCTAATAATTAGTATTATAATTGTCTACTCAATTCCAATCTCATCATTGGCCAAAATAGAATGTAACTATCAAACAGCTAGACTCACACAAGATGAACATAGTAATTAACTATTATTTTTGAATTTTTGATTATTTTTTTTAACAAGAAATTGAATATAATGCTTTTCAAACTATACTACTATGCAACTACTTATGCAGTTGTAATACATGAATGCAAACATAATGAACCTAAACTAAATTAACAACATATGCAAAATAACATAACATAAACATGAAACTAAACATGTAGTAAAGAACTAAACTAAACCCCCCCAAACTTAGCAATTACAATGTCCTCATTGTAAGAATATAGCGGTAAGTAGAAGAGAACTTCCCTATAATCAGCTAAGCATGAGGTGATGGTGGCGATAGCGGCGACGATCATTTTCCTATCCATTGAACCTCCAATACCTACAATGAAGAGAGACAACATGGATTAGAATAGAACTTTGGAATATAACGTGAGTCCTATCTACTAAATAAACTAAGAAAGCATATAAATATATAAAAAAATTCCTGGGTTGCCTCTCAGTCAGTGCTTGATTTACAGTCTTTCAGCCTGACTTTTTCTGGTCAACGCTATCCAATTCCTCTTCGGTAATTGAGGAACCCTCCATCCATCGGAAATAATGTAGCTTTTGGTAGGTTCCCATTTGTGATGGCTATCGAATTAAAGTCACCTAGAATGCTCTGATTTGGTATGATCTCAATTAAGAACGTCCCACAACTAAGTGTTTTCTCCATTGTGTATGTGATCACTTTGGGGCATGAAAGTTTGTCACACACAATGGGCTCTTCGTCTATCTTCTCTTTCTCGTCCCACCATGGATTCAAAATTGTACTCGCTCTTATGTCATCAAGAGCTTCGCCAATGATATGACTACCAAGTGGGCATGATTTTGCAAATCTGACTGACTCTTTGATCTTTGGTGGAGACCCATTTAGATCTTCGTCGACCTCTATTTCATTATCCCCAATTGTCTCCACACTTTCGATCAAAAAGCTGACATAGATGTTATGGGTAGAATTTTTTGTAATTTAGTTCACATCTTAGATCTAGGAATTTATCCATCTTCCATAAAGGAGCTCATCCAGTCGCAGATTTGGTTTGGGTTCTCCGTCAATTTCGTCATCCATGTCATAAAGCCAAGTGTTTGGAGGAAGGTTGCTTACGACTTTGGTCATTTGATCTATCTTATTCTGAAGAATCTGAATTAACTTCTCTTGATTAATCCTTCTCTCCTCATTTGATGCTATGAACTTGGACAACAATTCCTCAAATCTCGAATTATCTGTATCAGTTTTGGAATCCATGTATTGAGGACCATGAGTTGAAGTGGTGATGAGTTGTTCCATTTGGTGCTGAAAATTGTGGCTCGATATTTCTTGACTCATCATCCTCTCCTCTTGGTTTGCTATGACCTTTGACAGTAATTCCTCCAACTTTAACTTTTCTTCTTTTAATGGAGGTTGATATGAGAATTCCTGGATGTATGTTGGATTTGGACTAGAGTATTGATCTTGATAATTATAGCTCCATGAAGAATCCGGGTGATACCCCCAAACCTGATGATAACTGGGATAAGAATAGTTATTGAGGTAGTTACCACCATACTGTACCGGCCCAAGACTGATGGTGCATTGATTACTCGGGTGATTGCCAGCACAATAATTGCAAGTAACTGTTATCCTTTGATTACGTTGTGTTGCAACAACGTCCAACCTCCTCGAAAGTGTCTCAAGTTATGCTAATAATGCAGAAAAATACATTAAGTCCATCAATCTGCGCTCCCCTTGGTTTAGTCATACTCGAATATGGCCTTTGATAATTGAATCCAGCCATGGTACCTGAAATGAGAGAAAATAAGAAGATAATAAAATAAAATTAAATTAAAGAAAGAAAAAAATGTTTAAATTAAGACTAATTTGATTGAAGCTAATATTGGCAAAAATATATTAAACTAATACCCCGGCAACGGCGCCAAAAACTTATTGGGTAAAATATAATTACGCACAACACACAAGTATACGTGGTCAACAAGTAATAAAGTGAAAGTAGAGTATCGTTCCCATGAGGAATTATTTAATAAAAATCACCAAGTACTAACCTATAACCAACTCAATCTTATTTAAACGAATGAATTTCAAATTATATAATTAAACTACTATTAAATTCCACTAGTTAAATTAAGATTACAGAGATTTAAGATCACAACTTCACTTATTGCTTCATTTAAGTTAACACACTTCTCATCAATTATTCTCTATCCTGAATTGTTAATCAAGAACACTAAAGTAGATAAAACCACCTCTCGATGCATAATACTCATACTCACTTAAATCCACAGATGATAGAATTAAGCAAGACACCCTAATTAACTAATCCACTATATCTCTATGTGAATTACAATTAAAAAGAATTTAAAGCACAAGTTCTCTATAAGATTACATATGGCGTAAAGGCATATCTCTATCCTAAACACGAATCATGAATTCCATCTATGCAAAAATCACAAACACATGCTATTATGATCATATCTAAATCTAAATTTCATCTCTCGAGTTCATATAGATTATCACGGTAATTGATGGCCAATCAATTAAACAATTAATTCCAAATAAAAATAGACAATCCTCACAATAGAACATAATAATTGATAGTGAATCATATTAAAATAAACTACACAATAAGATCCATTGTAATCTCAAAAAAAGAATTAGTTCATTGAATTAAAACTAAGAATCCACACTTGAATACACATTAAAAGATAAGAATAAGATTAAGGAAAAGAAGTGAATCTGTTGTCGGCAAATTCTTCCTCCTTCTCGCTCTTGATCTTAATCTCCAATGGCTTCCAAGTGCTTCAATCTCCAAATCTCATAAGAACTAGTGTTTTCTCCTATTTCACTCTAATCTAATCTAATGGAATCCTCTCTCCCCCTAATCTAATCTATATCATCTCTTTTATGCCTCTCATAATGTATTTATAGGTTATAAGTCTAACTTTTAGCTTAGGAACAAACCCAATCCAATTTAGAGTCAAAAAGGAATTAAAATTTGACCCAAAACGCGTCAAAAACGTGTTTTGGCCTGTACTCTCACCAGATGGGGTTTCTTTCTAAAAAGCCCACCGGATGGCTTTACTATCGATTCTCGACTTTTACCCCGCCTCCGCTTCGGGGTGTAATAAACTTAAAGAGAGCCCGTGAATCCTTCCTAGAAATTTTTTTGCTGCAATGTCCTCTGATAAAACGGCCAAAACATTTGATCTTAGAAGAGTTATGTGACAACCCGAGAATTTAGACAATTTATTAATTGATTGATTTAAGGTCAAATATTAGACCTAGATAGAAAATAAGTGTATGCGTTTGATGTTATTGGGAAGGAATTTTGAGGATTTCAAAATTTTGTGAAGGATTTAGGTGAATTATTCAGGGTTAAGGATTTTGTGAATATGTTCTATGTTTATGATTATGTATGTGTTCAGAACGTGATTAAGGGTCATGGGTTGACCAAATAAATTGTATCTGTGACAAACCCTAAGTTTATATTAAGAACGTCAACGTTCAGTTAGAAAACCCTAACGTTTGATAAGAAATCCTAGAATCGGTTCTGGAAATCCTAGTTTTAGTTCCGGGAATCCAAAACCCTAATTCGGATATTAAAAACCCTAGATTGGGAATGCAATGCTATGTATAAGGTTTAACATTATTAATTATAATTAATTAGGGAAAACCCTAAGGAATTACTAGAAACCCTATTTGAGTATTAGAAAAACCTAATACCATATCTGAAAATCCTAATTTCAGATTTCGAATATTTGAAACCCTGATCTGGGAATATAACGGAGAATTATAATGCTCAAGTGATTTAGATTATAAGTTTAATAGGGTAAAGCTTAATTATTTAGCAAACCCTAATTTCCAAAAATTTGAACCCTAATTATTACATGCGAAACCTAATCGGGATATTAAAACCCTAAGTGGGAAGCTTGAAGTTAAGTATAGAGTTTCTATGTAATTAATTGTAAGTATAATTAGGGATAACCCTAATTGATTAATTGGAAAGCCCTAATAGAAAACCCTGACATGCAATTAGAGAAAACCTAATTATTAACTTATAGAGTTAATGTTAATTAGGAAGCCTTAACCCTAATTAGCAAGCTTGAATGAGATTAGTAAACTTTATTTTAATTAGGAAACCCTAATCTAAATTAGGAAAACCTAATTTCTAAATTTGAAAGATCATTTTCTATGTAAAATCCTAATTAGTGGGTTATAAACTCTAATGACCAATTATGATCCTAATTGCAAAATTAGCAAATTTAATTAGGAAATAATAATCCTAATTGGCAAGCTTAATTTATGATTAGGAAATTATAATATAATTATCAAATCCTAATTATAATTTAGAAATATTAAATTTCTATTTTTAAAACCTAATAGGTGTGAGAAGTTACCAAAGTACCATGCACTTTATGAGCCAAATGACCAAGATGCCCTTTTAGCATTATTTAATAAGATAACTTGTGTAGGTTGCCATAACTTTAGTTGGTGACCTAATCTTGACTTTGTACAATCTAAAACTCCAGCAACTCAGCCTAATTCAGCAGCTAGGTAAGCAACATACATTGTATTTATATAATATAGGAGATTAAAGAGAGAAAAAGCCACTTACATTTTCATTTTCAACCAAGCCCTTCTCTCTCTAGAAATTCGGGAGTTAGAAAGATAAAAAGTGATGAGATGAAGCATGATCAGTTCATAGCAACTTAAGAACAGAATCAGAAGTCAGAAAACCAAGATCAAAGCTTAAAGGTATAAGAACCCTAATTTTAAAAATTCTTAGATTTGATGTTAAATATTGTAAGTTGTTGTTGAAAGTTGTGTATTAGGGTGCCTATAAGTGATGCAGGTTGATAGATCATGGATCTATAACATCTAGATGCACGCAATTTAATGTTTTCTAAAATGCTGAAATCTGGAAAATTCTTGTCTGACAATTCAAATGTCGGACATCATAGATCGGTGTCTGTTAGTTGTTTTGTGTTTTGACTGTTTGTATTGATAGTATGTTATCTGGTCTTTACTCTGAAACTCTAAGCAAGTCCAGATCTTGTCTAGATCAAAAGTTATGAACGGTCAAACCTAGTTGACCGATCACAAAATTACTTTCTGGGCAGCCCAGAAAAATTCCCAGAATTTCTGACGAGGATTTCACGGCTTCTGATCTTGCTAGTTTTTATGTTTTTGGTCGAATTATTGGTTGTATCTTGTAAACTGGTATGTGATATACACATGGAAGTCATTATAACATTTCAAAATTTAACAAGATCGTTTATAATCTTGGTCAAACTAGCTTGACCGATCTGCTTTGATGAAGATTCTGGAAAACCCATAATCTTCAAGAACCACCCCCCTGACATGTAGTTTGACTGGATTAAAATCTCATTTCTTGTTGTTGTTAGTCAGATCTGTTAATGGGATGTTGTACTCTGACATGTGGTCTACCTTATGGAACCAATATTTCACCCAAACAAATTACAGAATACCAGTTATAAGGATCGAAAACTAGTACCCTTATCGTTTCTTCATTTTTACGAAAACCCGAAATGAAGAAACGTCGATTATCGAACATTTGGCTAGCTTAGATCTTCTTTGTGATGTTGTGTTATGATCTAGATGATGGTTGGTTATTGTAGTAGTACATTTCTACTACATAATAAGAGTCTTAGCTAGCCAAAATCATGTTGATACTTGTGAATCATAAATTTCAATTCGAACCTACCTATTGCACATTGTCATGAGAGCGTTACAGGCAAACTCAAGAACACCTATAGCGACAGTTACATGTCGCTATAGGACCCTTTAGCGACGCTTATTTTCTAAAATAGATTATTTTATTAAATAAATAGAAATAAATGATTTTAAATTATTAAAATACATATTAAATTACGAAAAATTATTTTAAGGTCCTAAAAAATAGTTTTAATTATTTTGAGTATATTTCAAAAATATTTAATATTTTTAGAATATAAATGGTATTTATTTATGTAATATTAATATTAGATAAATTATTTAAAAATAGTTTTAATTCATGAAAAATTATATTATGGTGTTAGAAAATATTTTAAGTTATTTATAATGACTTTTGATATTTTGTGATGAATTTCATTAATATTTATTATTAATGGTAATTAGTTTATTTAATAAATATATTAAATAAAGTATGGAAAAATAAATTAATGTTTTAAAAATCATATAAAAATGATTTAAGTGTTATAAAAATATTTTTAGTTATAAATATAACTTTTGATATTTTGGCATGAAAATATTAATATTTTAATAATTATAGCAATTATCGGATAATGGATTTGATTGTTTAAAAATCATAGAAATGTGATTTTAAGGTATTAAAATACTTTGTGATGTTATAATTATATTATAATATTATGTTATGATTTTCATTAATATTTGGTATTTAATAAATATTAATGATCAAGGAATAATGTGGTATTTATATTAATATCGATTATTGATTAATGTTTTAATTACTTTAAAAACATTTAAAGGAAATAATAATGTATTGAGATATTATAAATATGATATAATATTATGGCATGTAATTCATTAATGTTTAGCAATAAATAAATATTAATGACTAAGGAATTATGTGATATTTAATTCATTTAAATCTGAGTTTAATGATTGGAAAATTATGATAAATGATATTAATTATCCGAAAATTGTTACCGATATATGAAAATTGTTTTGGTGATAATATGATTATCTAAGATTATTGTTAATTGTTTAGGCGAGTTTAATTGAACGTAAACTCGATAATTGTCCGATTAGGCCAATCGGGATGATTGAATTGTGTCGATTTCAACTTAGACTTAATTAGTCTGCATTTGATGTTAAGTCTACATGTGTTGTATAGAATGATAGGATTATGTGATAATGTGTTTAGGTTATTTTATCTTTGTGATGATATTATTCTAATATTTGGAGATCGGTATTATCTCGTATTAGGTCTTGGATAAAGCTAAGTTATATTTCGTTTGATGAATCAACTGAACATGCAAGTTTGTTTTCTTAACTCTACTAAGAGTGTTTCATTCAAGATATGCTTATGGTTAATCGTTACTGATTACCATGTAGAATTGTACTTTGTACATCTTGTATGTATAAGTCAGGTATGAAAGGCTGATCACCTTCATTACCAGTTGGTCCAGATATATATTGTTCATGTAATACTTGTTCAGTCAAAAGTTTGTTCATGCTAATTCACAACTACATTGTGAATTATAGCCAGCTTATTATTCAGACTCTTTCAATCATGATATATCCTTAAATTGTATTTAAACTTGCTGGGCAACTTTCATGCTCACCCTTGCTATATCATGATAAAACATTGCGATTAAGGTGAATCGTTGGATCTGAGGAATTTAAAGACAGCCCAAACTTAAAGTTAATGTGCTTGCGATTAGTTTTGTAATAGTCTTGTATGATAATGATGTCATATGTTAGATAAGTTATGAATTGTGTATAAGTTATGGTTACTCGACCTTGGGATAGTGTATAATGTTTAATGTATAAATAATTTATGTTTATATCTTCCGCAACAGTTATAGAAATAGTGAACCGGATCCGCGGTGATTCGGGACCCGGATTCGGGGGGCGCTACAAGTTACGAGGCCCGCCACCTATTAAATCGAAGATATCGACAAGCTCTATAAGTTTCATTCTTTAAGAATTGAGAAATAACAGATGGTTGAAGGTCAAAATTGGGCTGGAAGTGATTTCTATGCAAATGGCCACCCAAAATAGTGAAGTTCAACGTCTGTTGGTACAAAGATCATAACTCTTGCATCTGAACTCCGATTAGAATGATTCAAGATGTTCCAGAAAGCTAAGAAGAAGCTCTACAATATAATCCAAGTTCCAAGCCAAGAACATGAAATAAACATGAAAGCCCAAACGATGTCCGGATTGCTTTTCTTTGCGATTTCATACCAATAGTCGCTCACACAGCTCCCAAGCGTATAATATACAAAATGAACACAAAATGCATGAAAAGTAACTAAGAAACATAAGTTTAAGCAACTAATTCAAGTAACAGATACCAGATAAGTAGGTATAAAAACTACTTATCAACAAACTGAAGTGGTGAAAGGTTTTGTAGTGAGAAAGGTTTTGAAAACCTGAATTGACTGATGGATCTGATGATCCAGAACCAGGATACTAGTTTGCAGGTAACTTCATACATAGTACCATTTCACGATGTCCGAGTTGATGAGTTGGGGAAATTCCTCACCATCCATCTCTTGTAATCCGAGTGCTCCTCCTGTTAATACCTCCTTAACAACAAACGAGCCTTCCCAATTTGGTACGAATTTTCCTTTAGATTAATCTTGGTTGTCAAGAACCTTCCTTAAGGCCAAGTCATGTTCTTTGAAATGCCATAGCCGGACTTTCTTGTTGTAGGATCGAGCGATCCTCTATTAGTACAACTGACCATGGAAGATGGCTGTGGCCTGCCTTTCATCTATTAGAGATAATTAGTGGTAACGATCTTGTAACCATTGGTCTTCATCCAACTTAGCATCTATCAACACTCCGAGGGATTCCATTTGTTCCTCTATGGGGAGCACTGCTTCTATGCCATAGGTTAATGACTAGGGGGTTTCCCCAGCGAAAGTGCGTATTAACGTTCTGTAGGCTAATAAAATAAGAGGCAACAAGTTATGCCATCCTTTGTGATTGGCGGACATCTTCTGCATGATCTTTTTGATATTCTTATTAGCCGCTTCAACAGCACCATTTATCTTTGGACGATAGATGATGGAGTTCAGATGCTTGATGTGGAATTTGCTACATAATTCTGTTAGAGTTTATGCCCTAGAGGCCAATTATTTGATATAATTGCTTAACGTTTTGATATTATATTTGATTGAATAAATATATGATTTTATTATGGTTTTATTTACTGCGTAATATAATTGTTAACATAATAAAATTCCTTAGAATAGTGATACAAATTATATAGTTTCAAGTATGTGACTTGAACATGAGATTATATATTACCATTAGTATCGGTGTTCTTAAAAGTCCTTAATCGAGTATCATTGTTGATGGGACAACAATGATGCATTGAGACTAATATGTGGATCGATGATGACCAAATCTCATTGGTCATAAATATATGAGATATTAAGTCAATGCATAGGTACATGTTGAGAACGATGTCTTGGATAGACCCACCATGAGAATTCTATATGGAGCATTATGCGAAGTGTCATTAGCAATTCTCATAGTGACAATGATGTAATGGACCTCCGACCTGAAATCGCTATATTACTACACGAGAATTTATGTACTTTGATATCATCAAATGTCACCTTTAATAGGGTGGACTATAAAGGTGATTATTGGGTTCATCATTAATCGTGTGAGAAATATGAGTGCTCTAGATAGAATTTAACCATCCTATATATTATAGGTGATATCCATAGGCCTCTTGATTGAGTAGGAATATGAAATGCATGGCCATGCTCAAATAGTGATTTGTTTCATATAGTCTACTCATTGATCAAGAAAACTCAGATTAAATTATGAAGAGTATGACACATTCCATGACTCGAGTTTAATCTAGGATATTAAGGTTAAAAGGATTAAATTACATTGAAACATTGGTCACGAAAAGGTTGCATCGAATCATCGATCTTATTATTACTTGGGTAGCAGTGATGCATTACTAGATGTCGCTCACTGTTTATAATTTTATAATATGATTTTAAAATTATTGCCAACGTAATAATAACCTATAGGGTCACACACATAGAACGTTATTAAAAGGGAATTAATTTAAATTGTAAGGATTTAAATATATCAATATGATTAATAGTATTTAAATCACAATTTAAATTAAAAGGATAATTTATATATATATATTAATTAAGTAAGACTTAATTAAGAGATATATATATATATATAAATCGGGATTTTATAAAATTAGGTTTTGATTTGATTAATTCCTTTTAACTACTATATATATGATATATAGCGACTACTTAGGGTAAGATATCAAATTGAAAAAACCCTAGCCGCTCTTAGAGAGAGACTAGAGAAAAACAGTTTGAAAAATCCATTCCTTTTGGTGGCTAGTCATGAAGTCCTTCTTATTGCGAGAATCGTTCGACGGTTAGATGCGGCGTTCGATAATGGATACCGTAGAGGCACAATCGGTTTGTATTGCGTTGGAGATTCGAGGCGCAGTCGGTTTTAGATTCTCATTTTTGTTTATATCTGGTATAATCTCTAAACCTCTGAATTAATTGATTTTCGCATGGATCCTGTTTTAGGGTTTCAGAAATTGCTTTAAAATTTTAATTTTCACTGTGCATTTCTGTGCCGAAGCCCAAAAAATTCCTCCATCATTTGGTTGTTGAGGTTTTTGGCATTGTCTGATACAATCACCTCTAGTTGTCCGTATCAACAAATGACATTGTTTCTGATAAAACTAATGATCACTTCTTTAGTAACCCTGGGGGAAGAGGCTTCTTCTACCCACTTAGTGAAATAGTCGATCATGGTGAAGATAAACCAATGACCATTACTGGCTTTGGGCTCGATGGGCCCGATCACGTCCATTCCCCACATTGAGAAGGGCCAGGATGAACTTATGTTGTGGAGCTCCCTTGGAGGGGCGTGGACAATATTCCCATGAATTTGGCATTCATAACACCTCTTAGGATTTTATTGACAAGTAGAGGGCCACTCATGTGTGGGCTGCATACTCCACCATGGATTTCATCCATGAGCCTCTGAGCTTGGTCTTTATCTAGGCATCTAAGAAGGCCTAGTCCTGCATCTCTTTTGTAGAGTGCGTCTCCGCTCAGATAGAATTTCATGGCCATTTGATGGATCCACTTTCTTTTAGCTTAACTCGCCTCAGCGGGTGTAAATCCATCTCGCAGATACTCCTTGATATCCTGATACCAAGGGTGTTGGATGGGAGGCAGTTCATCCGATACTTCTCAAATGTAGTTCCCGTAAGTTGGTGTCTTTTGCCAGGAAAATGTGATATTTGGCATGTCTTCCTTATCAAGTATATTGATTAAGGAGGCCAAAGTTGCTAGTGCATCCGCAAAATCATTCATATTCTGAGGAATGTGGAAGAAGGATATTTCTTCAAACTCCAAAGCTATCTGGATAACTTGCCAATGGTAAGGCAGTAAATGTAATTCTTTGGTGTAATAGATCCTAGTGGTTTATCTGATTACCAATTTAAAATCTCCAAAGGCAGTTAACCGTTAGACGCCCATCGATTGGGTGAGTTTCAACCCCATGATACAACCTTCATACTTAGTTGTGTTGTTGGTGTTGACAAACTGTAATTTGATGGCAACGGGTTACTGCTATCCTGAAATGGATACTAGAACTGCTCCTGCCCTAGAACCTCCCATGTTTATAGCTCCATCAAAATACATCCTCCATAGTTGGTGTGTATTATCCTGATGGTGTTATTGAATTGTCATTACCCCTTCATCAGGGAAATATGTTTCCAAAGGTTTGAAATCCCTTGAAGGTGCGGCGGCCAGTTGATCCGTAATTCCTTGACCTTTGATAGACTTTTGAGTCACGTAGATAATGTCAAATTGCTGGAGGATCAACTGCCATTTGGACAGTCAACAATTCAACATAGGTTTGCTGAACACGTACTTGAGAGGATCCATGCGGGATATGAGATGGGTTGTGTGACCATGGAGATAATGATGTAATCTCATGGAAGCCCATGCTAAAGCACAATAGGTTTTCTCAATTATAGTATACCTATGTTCACTGATGTTGAATCTTTTGCTGAGGTAATAGATAGCTCTTTCTTGGCCTCTATCATCTTTCTATCCCAGCATGTAGCCCATAGCATTGTCATTGATTGATAGGTACATAAACAGGGGAACACCATCCCTGGGAGGTACCAAAATAGGAGCTTTGACTAGCTGCTCCTTGATTGCAAGGAAGGCTTACTAACACTCTTCGTTCAATTTCTTGGAGGAGTTCTTCCTTAACAACTTGAAGATGGGTTCACAGGTTCCTGTGAGTTGGGAGATGAATTGGCTGATGAAATTGATTCTTCCCAAAAATCCTCATATTTTTTTCTCTGTCAGGGGTATGGGCATCTCTATGATGGCCTAGATTTTTGCAGGATCCAGCTCAATGCCTTTGTGGCTTACTAGGAATTGTAGTAATTTGCCTAACTTGATGCCAAAAGCGCACTTGGTTGGATTTAACTTCAAGTTGTAGTTACGCAACCGGTTGAAGAGCTTTTTGAGATGATCTAGGTGGTCTTCCTGCCTTCGAGAATTGATAATGATGTCATCCACATAGATTTCTATCTCTTTGTGCATTAGATCATGGAAAAGAGCCATCATGGCTCGCTGATAGGTAACTCTAGCATTGATGAGGCCGAATGACTACCGTCTGTAGCAAAAGGTTCCCCAAGGAGTGATGAATGCAATTTTCTCATGATCCTCTTCAGCCATGATTTGATGGTACCCAACAAAGTAGTCAGCAAAGGAGTACATGCCATACTAAGCTGTATGGTGTGACACCCCCAAATCTAGGTACTTCATTCCCTCAAGATTTGGTGTTCACTATCCATACATTCATACTATCTACTCAAATAAACAATTATTTAAACCATAAATCCTCCCTTTAAATAGGGTTACATCATTAAATCCAAATACATCCCAGGTTATCTAACCTTAACATCATAAAAGTGCAAAAATAAAATTATTACATCACATCATTAAATAAAAGTCTATCATCATAACAATAAATGAAAATTACAAGTCTTCATCACCTGTACATTTTCCCCCTTTCCTTTGCTAGTTGTAGGTTCATCAACCTTCTCAACTTTAGCTGCAATGAGTGTATATATATGCAAGAGTGAGCAAAATAATTGCTCACTAGATATAGCAATGAATCAATATGATAATAACAACTGCCAATGAATAGGCTCATCAAAACTAAATAGTACTCTATCAATGATAACCAAAGATTGGAATCAAAATATGGAATATATATCTGAGGGTCATGAGACCATGAACTATGTCCACAGTTGCGAGTAATCTTTTAACTCCAACTTTAACAATCATAAGACTATAAGGACTCCTCTTACTTAGGGGGATCAGCCTTCGTACAATGTATTATGCACAAACATTTCAACGCTAAGCGTAAATTACCCCTAATAATAGGGTTGTTCATCTCAGTATTTAGAATACAAGTTCGCACCAAAGTAAGTTTGGTTTTGATACATTTCAAGGGTAATTTAGAATTCAACGGTCACCAACTAAGGATTAGTTGAAAACAATATTGATAACTTCATGCTATGGAATAATCATAACTAAATCGACATTGAAAATTAAGATCATGCTTTAGGAATAAACTAACAGCATAAACATCGAATAATTATAATATGCCTTGCTTGAACAATATTAAGCCAAGGTTATTTGGAACTGAGTACTAAACATGCATAACAAATAGTACTTTAAACGATATAACTTGTTCAACATGAGTATATTAGAGTATGTAAACTTGCATGCTTGATGTAAGACCCCAACTTTTATGAATAAAGAATAATTTTTCTCGAAATATATTTTTGAATATTATGGTATGGATTTGATATAATGTTATAGTAGTGGGTAATATTTACAAATTTTGCAAAGTAAGCAAGTGGTTCTATAATATTCGATTGGTTGTGGAATATTCATTTTAATAGGGAATATTCGTACGACAGCACAATCATTGGTGGACCCCACAACAGAAGTATTGTCGTAGTTAGAAAATGACAGAATTATCTTTTTATAAAAATAACGGCGAAAGTGTTACCGTTAAAAGCGTTGAACTACCCGGTAGTAAAAGTGCGATGTCTGGCGTGGTTGCATAGTAGCACACAATATTGATTATTGATGCTTACGTGAGAAGTCACTAAGTTATACTCAATTATTGCTACAGTAATTACTGCATCATATCTCTCATATTATTGATTCAATTATTGTCAGAGTATCATCTGCATAATATGTCATATTATTAAATCAATAATTGAGACGACAAAGATATTCATATTATTAAATTGCAATATTTACAATGTCTAGAAGTTCTGTCAATGAGAGGTTTGGTCATCTAATTGCGCGCCAATAAGGAAAAATCCTTATCGAAAAGCCCCCTCTTTCGTGGGAACGACTTGGTTGTTAAATATTGTGAGTTATAATATTAATGATGAATAAGTTCGTGTTGATTAAAGATGAAATTGATAGTTCCATTGTGTTGGAATTATTAGTGTTAGTGAAAATCGATATTTATTTCAATATTAATTGATGTCTGGAAGTTATACTGACTAGTCGGGTAATTAATCGGATAAATGAGCAATTAATTGCTATTAATTCACATGATTATAACTATTTGTTCACATGTGTGTACTATTGATTCACATTCTTGTACTATTAGGGGAGTTGGTGCAAGATTGATAATACTTGCATGACTAAGTTAAAAATAGAGGTATAGATGGAGGTACTATACTGTAATTCGTATTTTCACATGATTATAACTATTGATTCACATGATTAAACTATTGATTCACATTATTTACTATTAGGAGAGGGTGGTGCAAGTTTGATAATACTTTCAAGACTAAATTAAAAATGAAGAAAAAGAGGAAGGTATTATACTGTAATATTTCGAGCCCCAAAACGTGCAATTATCGAAACTATATTTTCCTATAAATAGAAGCTCATTCTTCCTTCATTTCTCACCAATTCACAAAAGCTATAGAGCAATTATTATAGAGAGAAAGAAGAAGAGAAGTCTGCTACCTCACCATTCCAGTATCCAGTTTTTTTCTAAGGTAAGGGGTATTATTCTTTCGTATTCAAGAAGAGAGTTATTTTCTTTCAATACGCGTAAGGATTATTATTCCATTCTTTATTATTATGTTGGAATAACCTTTCTATGCGAAGTACCACATACATGGTGAAATTCTTCTATTATTCCATTCTCTATTATTCTGTTGGAATAACTTGTCTGTGTAGTATGCCGCATGCCTGGTGAATTCTGTTGTTATTCCATTCTTTATTATTCTATTAGAATATCCTGTCTGTGCAGATTACGTATGACATGTTCCATTCTTTATTATTCTATTGGAATATCCTGTCTATGCGAATTACGCATGACCTGGTTCCATTATTTATTATTCTGTTGGAATAACCTGTCTCTGCGGTCTATCGCATGCATGGTGAATTCTTCTATTATTCTATTCTTTATTATTCTGTTGGAATAACATGTCTATATGGATTACCGCATGCATGGTGAATGATCCTTCTTATTCATTCCTTATTAAATTATGGAAATAATATGTCTACGTGGATTACCGCATGGCGGGCGAAAATCCATTAGCAGTTTCACATATTCTATTATACTCAGTTGGTTAAAGTTTTGGCTTCTATACTCCATGAAATTAGTGGAATATCCTTGATATTTGCGCTTCATCCAGTATCTTTTCATGAAAATATTCTTCTGAGCATTCTTGAATTTTACTATACAAAGCAGTATCATGTTGACAATTTGGACGTTATTGATTTCTGGATAAATTAAATTATAAATCTTTAGAATATTCTTCTGAGCAGTATTATATTCTTCTGAGCAATACACTATTTTCAAGAATATTCCACTAATTTCATGGAGTATAGAAGTCAAAACTTTAACCAACTGAGTATAATAAAGAATGGAATAACAAAAGAAATCACCATGCATGCGGTACTTCGCATAGACGGGTTATTCCATCAGAATAATAAATAATCGAACCAGTCAAAGTGTAATACGCGCCGACGGGATATTCCAAATGAATAATAAAGAATGGAATACAACAGAAATCACCATGCATGCGGTACATCGCATAGACAGGTTATTCCAACAGAATACTAAATGACGGAACCAGGTCAGGTGAAATTCACACCAACAGGATGTTCCAATGTAATAATAAAGATTTAAACCAGTCCCCGTCAGCGTAAAGCACCGATATACATGATATTCCAACGAATAATAAAGAAGGCGGAACCGGTCGTCGTAAAAGAATGACGAGGATATTCCAACAGAATAATAAAGAATGGAATACAGAAGAATTCGTAAGAAATAATGGTTACGAGTCTACATAGATAGCTCTTCTTTCTCTCTATAGTTTCTCTCTCTAGAGTTTCAGTGAATTCGTAAGAAATAATGAAGGAATGAGCTTCTATTTATAGAAGAATGGAATGAATAGTAACCAATCCATGAACGGTCCAGATTGATTTACTTTAATCGGACGGTTCATATTTAAAATAAAATCTTTTAAATAAATATAATATATTCTATTTATAATCTAATAAAACGAATAACTTTTAAAAAGATTTTACTATGCAAACACTATGCAAGCACTATGCATAATAAAATATAATATATTCTAATTATTGTCTAATAAAACAGATAACTTTATAAAAGTATTCTGTTTTATATAAAAAGATTTTACTATTAGCCTAATAAAACGAATAACTTTATAAAAGTATTCTGTTTTATATAAAAAGTTTTTCTATTTTATTACATTAATAATACGAATAAAATAAAACGTCATCATCATTATTATTATTCACACTATTAATCGACCAGGTCGTTCCCAGGAAAGAGGGGGCTTTTCAATAAGGATTTCTCCCTATTGGTGCGCAATTAGGTGACCAAACCTCTCCTTGGCAGAACTTCTAGACATCGTTAATAATGCAAATAATAATATTAACAACTTTGTCATCTCAATTATTGATTTAATAACATATAAAATATCGACAATAATTGAATCAAACTGAGTGACTTCTCACATAAGCATTAATAATCAATACTGGTAATATACTATTATGCAACCACACATATTATTTGTACTTTTACTACCGAGTAGTTCAACAAGATTAACGGTAAAACTTCCGCCATTATTTTCATAAAAATATTTTTGTCGTTTTCTCAATCCGAATAATAATTACATTAGGGGGTCCACCAATGATCTTGTCGTCGTATGAATATTCCCTGACCAGTCGAATATTATATAACAACTTGCGTACTTTGAAAAATTTATAAATATTACCCACAACTATAACATTATATCAAATTTATTCCATAATATTCAAAAATGATATTTATAGAAAATTCATTTTTATTCATAAAAAGTTGGGGTCTTACAATCTCCCCATCTTATGAAATTTCACCCTCAAAATTAGGGTACGTACCTAGTATGTCGAAGAGGTAAGGATACCTTGATTTCATTTCAGATTCTAACTCCCAGGTAATTTACTCAACATCGTGGTTCCTCCATAACACTTTAACTTGAGGTATAACCTTGGAGCGTAGAATATGTTCCTTCTTATCCAAGATTTGAACAGGAACCTCTTCATACGTTAAATCTTCCACTATTTCGTCCGGTTCTAACTCAATAATATGGTTGGGTCTTTCACATATTTACGTAACATGGATATATGAAAAACGTTATGAACACGATACATACTTGGCGGTAAAGCAAGTTTATAGCCTACAGTCCCTACTCGATCGAGGATTAAAAATGGGCCAACAAATCGAGGATTGAGCTTTCCTCTCTTTCCAAATCTCGTAACTCCTTTCCATGGAGCAACACGTAACAACACATGATCTCCAATATCGAATTCCATGTCCTTTCGATGAAGAACAACATAACTCTTTTGTCGGTCTTGTGAGGTTTTTATACGTTGTCGGATCGTTTGAATCTTTTTCGTAGTCATACGTACCAACTCCAGTCCCAATAATGTTGCTTCACCCACCTCATCTATAATGCCCCGAAATCCGGTCTATCTTCACACCCGGATTTCGTACGTCACGATCCCATCTTCTTCCAAACATACATCATTATATAGCTAAATATAACAACATATACTCTCAAATCCCATGTTCTAAAAACCTTATAACCTTTTTCATTATAAATAATGATAAATACATTATTCATTTCATCTTACAAGAGTGACTTTTATCCTCCACCAAGGATACATAACAGTTTCTTAAACTAATCTAAAGTTCATTTAACTTATTTTATATTACAAGTCTTCATTTGATCTTCTCGCTCATTCCCATTCTGAATGGCATTTCATCTGGATACCGTCAGCTTGATCTTTACGGGATCCTTAAGTTCTTCTAACATCGTTCGCTAAAAATGTTTTTCATTTAAAGTAAGTGTGAGCATTCAATTGCCCAGCAAGTCATAACAGTTGAACAAACAACTTCAAGAGTTTAAACGTTCCTTTAGAACTTTGATAACCGAACAAAGGTTATGAAGCAGCTTGAATAATAGGAGTAATCTCGATTCCTATCATTTTAAAACATTATTCACAGGCACTTTAAAATACTTCCATTCTTCTACCTTTTCCATACACATTTTGACTGGCTAGAATCATTAGCACAGACTTAAAAATAACGGATCATGTATGAACAGAGTATTCTCTTATTGAACAGTTAAATCACAGAACAGTTCATCTCATAGAAACACCGAAGTGTTCACATTGTGGCACAAGGCCTCATATGTTCTACCACTTTACATAAATATCGCACATTAGCACATAAACAGAACTTCTCAAGTTCAACATCTGAGAAGTTTAAGAAACTAGCATTCATTTAAAATATGAATGAAGTTAGGAAACTTGCCTTACGCCCAGCTACAACTTATGTTGAACTGCTCATCTCAATTCCTATATAACATATAAGAAAACACCACATACACCAATTAGTCATACATCTTTGACTTATGCATTAGTTTACTTAACTTTACTTCTTAGGGTTCGCGTTCTTCCAACCTAAGTTTACGCGACCACTTTCACTACCGTTCTACGGCTTCATGACATACGGAGATGTCTTACTTATACGTCCATCATCTTTGATGTTTTACATTCTTATCTTCTTTTTATAACTTATCCAGGACTCAGCACACATCGCTTCTCTACTAGTAGTACATATGGTACTCTGAGTGGTTTCCCACAAACAACCAACAAACAAGTTCTCGTCTCGTCTACACTGCCCATAACAGTTAGTTAGATCGGTTGCCAGTTTTGTATATACCTTCGCTCTTTGAAGGAATTGTTTAGCCCAGCTCCCATATGTCAACCATCAAAGGTTACGATTGTACCATAACCTAAACTTATCGTAACTTATCTTAACCATTAAACTTAATCTTAGTTAAGTTAATTTCTCATTCCTTATGGCTTCCTGGCAACTAAATGCCAGCCTCAGGATTCATTCTTATACGACTCACCTTTGGCTTTCATTAATCTTATTACCGTTCATTACAACTTTCTTGTTACCATTTTTATCTTACTTAATACTTTCGTTATCCATTACTTGAACCCCATGTTCATTAGTCATTCTTAATGTCCAAGCCATACCATTCGTTGTATGCTAAGACCACTCGTATATCGCAACAGCGTTGCGTTTGCAGTGTCTATATGCTTTACACTTATCTCTCACTATCATGTCATAACATCAAAATTTTATTCATTACCCTCGTTGCTCAACGTCTAAGGAATCACAACCCTAGCAATCCCTCACGTTCGTTCATCGCGACTACGGTCCCCGGACATTGGTTATGTAACTCGCGTTTAAAATTCTTTGTCTTTTAATCTCGTTTAATCTTTCCGTTCAACCTTCTGTACAATTAGGGTTTCTGACGGAACAATTAGGGTTCAAAAATTGGAAATTAGGGTTTGCTAATTAATTAAGCTTTACCCTAATTAAGCTTATAATTTAAATCACTTGAGCATTATAATTCTCTGTTATATTCCCAGATTAGGGCTTCAAATATTGGAAATCTAAAATTAGGGTTTCCAGATCGGGTTTTAGGGTTTTCTAATAATCAATTAAGGTTTCCAGTAATTCATTAGGGTTTTTCCTAATAAATTAAAATTAATGACGTTTAAACTTATACGTAGCATTTAAATTCCCGAATTAGGATTTTTAATATCCGAATTAGGGTTTCGAACTCCCGGAACTGAAACTAGGGTTTACAGAACCGATTTCTAGGGTTTCTTATCAGACGTTAGGGTTTTCTAACAGAACGCTGATGTTCTTCAATAATATTAGGGTTTGACACTGATAAAATTTATTTGGTCAACCCTTGACCCTTAACCACATTCAGTACACATACATAATCATATACACAGAACTTATTCACATAAACACTTAATCCTGAATAATTCACCTAAATCCTTCACAGAATTTTAAAATCCTCAAAATTCCTTCCCAAAAATATCAAACGCATACACTTATTTTCTGTCTAGGTCTATTATTTGACCTTAAATCAATCATTTAAGATTTTAATAAATTGCCTAAATTCTCGGGTTGTCACATTCACCCCTTCTTCTAAAAATTTCGTCCCCGAAATTTACCTTACACCTTACTCCTTATACCATGCACCATACACCATTCACACATCATTACATGCTACCCAATACACCTCTCACAAGAGTAAAAGTTTTCAAATTTTGCTGAGGAGTCATATAGACTATTTGTCTGTTATTTTTGCAAAGGTTTTATGAAAATTCATCCGCAAACCGTCATTACTTACGGACACAAAGGGTGATTAGCCCGATATGCCCTGTACTGGCCAAGTACTGATTTTAACTATTTTCCCGTCACTGACGAAGGCACAAAAATTCTACCTCAGTCTTATTGGATTCCGCACTAAGACAATTTGGTTCGGGAAATTTCTTTCAATGAACACTTAGAGTTTTTATAAACATTAGTCTAGCTGATTCGAATAGCATAGACTCATATCAATAATTAAGTTCAATCGAATTATTTAAGTGTAGCCAAACCCCGTTGGCAAATTAAAATTTTTGAAAACATTTTCGAGAATGACGTCATGATGCCGTCTTCAGATATTAACAAATCTGCTTTGAGGATGCTGCATCATTGTATGACTTTCTTGTCATAACACATCATACAATAGTGGAACAAATGACTTTAGGTCAAATTCACACTAAGTATTCCTGTATTTATAACTCCATCACATTTTTATCATCTCTGCACCAGGTTACATGGTACATGAGTGATAATTAAAACACATTTTGATATTTCAAATCATTTGAGTCTAGCCGAAATAAGTAGCATAGACTATACTTTAAACCGTTTCAAAAATGGTTACGAGTCTACATATATTTTTTTTAAAAAAGCACATAGTGCGTATTTAGCTTGATGTCAAAATTTTGAAGTCTAGCATAGCTAGGAGTTTAGGAAAACCTAATGCCTTTGCTAATAATCATTTTCTTAACAATCTATCTGTTCCTATAATCCTCAACACTCCATTCACACAAAACTATACCCAGTTCATCAAACCACACTTATGAGTTCATAAGCTTGGCACAATTATATGAGTTTAAGAACTTAGCCTAGTCAGACCTTTGGCGTCCATTCGCTAAGGGGTTCATAAACATTTCATATAACTATGAGTCAAGAATGTCACATAAGTATGAGTTTTACGAACTCGTACTTAATCCTTATACCCTCTACCTATGACCTATCTATTTGTTATACACATGAGAAAGGAATCACCCTCTTAACCTGCATATAACAAATAGCGCGACACAAACATTTCAATGATTATCAATACCAGAAACTAAGTAGTTGTTACACCAAGTACAATTCCCCGCCCATACAAGGAATCATACAACTCAGCTGCCGACACAAGTCCTCAATTGAATCCCCACCTAATATTAACACCCTTTTCCATACGAATTTCATTTAATCCGTATTCATAATCCATAACTCTTTCATGAGTTTTCATAGTACAACTTACACACAGCATCTTGCTGTAAACTTTTCAATCATCAGATTGATTCTTTCTGGCTGTCATAACTTTATCAGATCATGGAGTGATCTCATCGTATATATTATGATTCATTTCTATACTATGATCATTTTGTTTTACGATCTCCTATCCCTGCACTTTCAGTCTTTTAGACTTGATCTATTCATCACTACTGTTCAACTTTATTATCAGAGTTAGGGAACTCTGTGGCTTAACAACTCGTCGAGATTCATCTTTGAATCATACTGACCAACTAACTCTATGTGAGTTAGATATTATCCAAGTCACTGCGGTTATTGGTCTCAGGTATTCCTACCTAAGCTTGATAACCAACTGCTTTGATACCAACTGTGATAGCCCCAAATCCGGGTCCCAAATCACCGCGGATTCGGTTCAATCATTCTATAACTAATTGCGGAAGATATAAACATAAATTATTTATACAATACACTTTACACACTATTCCCCAAAATCGAGTAACCTTAACTTATACATAAATCATAACTTATCCAACACATAACATTATTATCATACAACACTATTACAAACTAGTCGCACATTTTATCCCAAGCTGAACTTGGCATTATCCTTTTTCCTGTATCCGAACGCATTCGCCTTATCTGTAATGTTTATCATGATATAGCAAGGGTGAGCATGAAAGTTGCCCAGCAAGTTTAAATACAATTTAAGGATATATCATGATTGAAAGAGTCAGAATAATAAGCTAGCTATAATTCATCAATATAATTGAGAACTAGCACGAACAAACTTTTGACTGAACAAGTATTATACATGAACAAATATATCTGGACCAACCGGTAATGAAGGTGATCAGCCTTTCATACCTAACTTATACATGTAATATGTACAAAGTACAATTCAACATGGCAATCAGCAATGATTAACCATAAGCTTATCCGAATGAAACAACTCTTAGTAGAGTTAAGTAAAAAAACTTTTTTCAAACTGCTTGATTACCGCTACACAATTTATATTGCTTTATCCGAAGACCTAATATTATTAATATAGATCCCCAATATTAGAATAATATCATCACAATGTAATATTATTATACTTATAGAATAACCTAAACACATAGCACATAATCCTTTCAGTCTACAACACAGATAAGACTTAGTATCAAGTCAGACTATTGCGATCAAGTTTTGAAGCAACCATAATTCTAACATCCCGCGAGTCTACAATATGGACAAATATCGAGTTTAAGTTCAATTAAGCTCTCGCCTAAACACTTAACAATAGCTTAGATAATCATATTATCAACAAAACATTTTCATACACTTGTAATAATTTTTAGATAATTAATATCATTTATCATAATTTTTCAATCATTTATACCGTATTTAAATGAATTAAATACCACATAATTCATTAATCATTAATATTTATTTAATATAAAATATTAATAAAATCATAACATAATATTATAATATAATTATAATATATCAAACTATTTTAATACCTTTAAATCATATTTATATGATTTTTAAACCATTAAATCTATTATCCGATAATTAATATTAATTATTAAAATATTAATATTTTCATGTCAAAATATCAAAAGTTATATTTTATAACTTAAAATATGTTTATAACACTTAAATCATTTTTATATGATTTTTAAAACATTAATTCTATTTTTCCTTAATTTATTTAATATATTTATTAAATAAATTAATTACCATTAATAATAAATTATTAATGAAATTCATCACAAAATATTAAAAGTCATAAAAATAACTTCAAATATTTTCTAACACCATAAAATAATTTTTCATGAATAAAAACAATTTTAAAATAATTTATTCAATATTATAATTAAATAAATAAATACCTTTTATATTCCAAAAATATTAAATATTTTCAAATATATTTAAAATAATTAAAAACTATTTTTCAAGCTTTAAAATAATTTTTCAGAATTTAATATGTATTTTTAATAATTAAAAACTATTTTTTCTCAAATTATTTAATAAAATAATTTAATTTTCGAAATTAAGTGTCACTAAATGGCCCTATAGCGACAGAACCGTTGCTATAGGTGTTCTTGGTGTGTTCTTGACCAAACCCAGAAATCATGTCATACTTCGAGGTTGCTAGTTTGACCAACATTTAATTCATGCTACACTTGATTTTTGGTCTGCTAATGTTGATAGTTATGTAGTATAAGTGTAATACTACAATTAATGACTGATTTTAGGACCAAACAACAATAGATCTGTGAGATTCAGACCCTACAAAATCATGTCAGACACTGTTCTTCATTTCTGGGTTTTCCAAAAATGAAGAACAGTCCAAGTGTCTACTTTTCAATCCTTGTAACTTGCAGTGTATATATTGTTTGTGTGATCTAAAGGTTCTATCTTGAAAACCACATGGTAGGGTACAACAAGAAGTCATTATATCGGACTAACAACAACACGAAATGAAGATTTTATCTAGTCAAACTACATGTCAGAGACTTGTTCTTGAAGATTCTAGGTTTTTCAGAATCTTCATCAAGGCAGATCGGTCAAGCTAGTTTGACCAAGATTAAAAACGATTCTATTAGGGAATTGAGTGAAATAAAGGCTTAAGCATTTAGTCTTCATGTCATACTTCAACCATAAAACAACAACCGGACCAAATACATTACCAGAAGCAAGATCAATGGACTTGAAAATCATTGTCAGGCTTTTCTGGGTAATCTGGGTTACCCAGAAACAGTCAGTCATGGTCAGTCAACGCAGTTTGACTGTATATAACTTACGATCTATACATGCTATGACCCTGTTTTCAATTCCAGATCATAGACAACATGGCATACTACAAATCTATAACTTCAAAAACACAAAACGACAAACAGATAAAGATCTAGAGGCCCTGACATTAGGATGTCAGGTCTCATTTTTCCACTTTTCCATATTTTTATAAACTTTAATTTCGAGCATCAAAATGATATGGATCTGAGTTTTGACAACCTAGATCATCAAATGACACCCTCTAACACATATCTAGCCAACAAAAAATAACATTTAACATAAAATTTAAGGATTTCAAAAATTAGGGTTTATACCACTTTGAGCTTTGATCATGATTTTGATCCTTGATGTTTGTTCTTGGCTTGATAGAAATCATGCTAGGGACTGAAATACTTGATATTTTCGTGGGTCTATAGAGAGAGAGAGACTTGGTTGGGTGTTTTGGACAAATGAGCCAAATTAGTGTATGTTCTCTCTCTAAATCAAAATATAATGAAATGATGCAATGTATATATTCAATCTAGATGGCTGATCTGTTTATTTAAAGCCACATGGAGTTGGTTGAAGTGGTTCAACAACTCCCATTGACAAAATTTACACTCAACCTTCAAATAATGCACAAAGGGCATAAATGTCATTTTCCAAACAATTTTAATTCAAGAATTGGTATTTGATGAAACCCTTAAGGTTTAGGGTTTAGCATTTTAGGGTTTAGGGTTTAACCCTTAGGGTTTAGGTTTTAACCCTAAAGATTTTAGCAAAACTTAAAATTCTAAGATTTTCAAATTAGATTTTAAAATAGAAAATCATGATT
Organism: Panax ginseng; assembly: GCA_020205605.1. Classification (NCBI taxonomy): domain Eukaryota; kingdom Viridiplantae; phylum Streptophyta; class Magnoliopsida; order Apiales; family Araliaceae; genus Panax; species Panax ginseng. The sequence continues at coordinate 152,021,136 of CM035132.1, forward strand.
TCTAAGTGATAATTAGGGCTTCCTAATTATATTATAATTTCCTAATTACATTAGGACTTAAACCAATTAGGATTAATATTTTCCTAATTAATATTGCTAATTTAGCAATTAAATCCACCACTGTACAATTAGGGTTCAAAAATTAGAAATTAGGGTTTGCTAATTAATTAAGCTTTACCCTAATTAAGCTTATAATTTAAATCACTTGAGCATTATAATTCTCCGTTATATTCCCAGATTAGGGCTTCAAATATTCGAAATCTGAAATTAGGGTTTCCAGATCGGGCTTTAGGGTTTTTTAATAATCAATTAAGGTTTCCAATAATTCATTAAGGTTTTTCCTAATAAATTAAAATTAATGACGTTTAAACTTATACATAGCATTTAAATTCCCGAATTAGGATTTTCAATATTCGAATTAGGGTTTCGGACTCCCAGAACTGAAATTAGGGTTTCCAGAACCGATTTCTTGGGTTTCTTATCAGACGTTAGGATTTTCTAACAGAACGCTGACGTTCTTCAATAATATTAGGGTGAATTGGATACATTCGGGATTAATTTATTATTGTTCTCAAGTCTTTTAGAATAGTTTTTAAGTGTTTGTGTCTATTCATGCATGTTTTATGTTGTTTTGTAGGAATTGGGACAAAAGTTACTTGGATCGACATTTGGGGTGGCTAGATTCGCGTTTTCGGCTTGCCATTTACACAGCAGTCACTTTAGAGCCAATTTGAGTATAGCTCCGGACCTTATTTTGAAAAACGTAAAGAATGAAAGTTGTATATCTACGTCTCCTCTTTTCGGATCATCTTGAATCATCGAAATCGGAATTCAGACAAAGAGGTTATGGCCATTTTCCCAAAGGACGTCGGAGTAGAAAATGTCGAAACATGTGGCGATCTTAAGGCGCCCATTTTGTTTATGCCCGGTGGCAAAAATGGCTGAAAGGTGGTTGAAGAAGCCGTGCTCAGCTAGGGCACCTCGGGAAGAGGTTGGTTGGGCCTGGACGCGTTTTTGGGCGAATTTTGACACCTTTTTGACTCCAAATTGGATTGGGTTTGTTCCTAAGCTAAAAATCGGACTTGTAACCTATAAATACATGATGTAAGGCATAAAATTAAGAGAGAATACATAGATTAGACTAGATTAAACACTCCATTAAATTAGAATCTAAACCCTAGTTCTTAATTAGCCATTGAAGATTGAAGCAAATTGAAGAACACTGAAGATCAAGAGCAAGAGCAAGAGCAAGAGGGGAGCATCAGATTTGCTGACAACAGATTCTATTCTCTTCTCTTAATATACTTTTATCTTTTAATGTCTATTCAGTTGTGGATTCTTGGTTTTAATTCATTAATTATGAACTAACTCTTTTATTAAGATTTCAATTGAACCTTTTATGGTTATAAATTAGTTATTTAATTTATTCCAATTATTTGTGTCAAAGTGAGTTGTTTATCTTGCCTTATGCTTATTGATTAATTATCTGATCAGTAATTACCTTATTACTCTAGAAGGAATTGGGAAAGGAATTCTAGGGTTAGAACTGGGCATGGTGACATGTGACTTAGTTATTTGCACAGTGAATAATTAGGTTTGTGAATAGAATGAGAATATCTATTTGCCGCATGTAACACATAAGGAATTGGGATTGTAGTGAGTTTAATTCAATTGTTTTGCATAGGAATATAGCAAAATTAATCTGAATTAAATAGAAGGCAATTGATCACTTGAGAAAGGGCTTTTGGCATTTGAGAATTCTTGTTAACAATTCAGTAGACATAATAATTGGGATAATTGGATAATTGATTTATAGTTCATAATTGGGGATATTGGAGTCTTAATCCTTATTTACCTGAATTCAATCAAATCTTAGTTTTGTTTATTTGTTTTCTTTTAGACTAATCTCTTTTAATTGTTTAATTTAGTTTTCTTAATTAGAAAATTCACAATTTGCAATTGTTTAAATAAAATTGATTTGGTTAAGAGTTAGTATTTGGTAATTTTTATTAAATAATTCCTCGTGGGAACGATACTCTACTTTCACTTTATTACTTGTTGACCGTGTATACTTGCACGTATTCATTGATTGGAAAATCGATCGACAAGTTTCAGTGAATTCGTAAGAAATAAGGAAGGAATGAGTTTCTATTTATAGAAGAATAGAATGAATAGTAACCAATCCATAAACGGTCCAGATTGATTTACTTTAATCGGACGGTCCATATTTAAAATAAAATCTTTTAAATAAAATATAATATATTCTATTTATAATCAAATAAAACGAATAACTTTTAAAAAGATTTTACTATGCAAACACTATGCATAATAAAATATAATATATTCTAATTATTGTCTAATAAAACAGATAACTTTATAAAAGTATTCTGTTTTATATAAAAAGATTTTACTATTAGCCTAATAAAACGAATAACTTTATAAAAGTATTCATTTTTTATAAAAAGTTTTTCTGCTTTTATTACGTTAATAATACTGAATAAAACAAAACGTCATCATCATTATTATTATTCACACTATTAATCGACCGTGTCGTTCCTGTGAAAGAGGGGCTTTCCAATAAGGATTTCTCCTATTGGCACATGCAATTAGGTGACCAAACCTCTCATTGGCGTAACTTCTAGACATCGTTAATAATGCAAATAATAATATTAACAACTTTGTCATCTCAATTATTGATTTAATAACATATAAAATATCGACAATAATTGAATCAAACCGAGTGACTTCTCACATAAGCATTAATAATCAATACCGTAGTGCTACTATGCAACCACGCCATTCATCAGACTTTTACTACCGAGTAGTTCAACAAAGATTAATTCGGTAAAACTTACGTCGTTATTTTCATAAAAATATTTTTGTCGTTTTCTCAATCTGACAATAATTCTGTTGTGGAGTCCACCAATGATTGTGTCATCGTACGAATATTCCCTGACCAATCGAATATTATATAACAACTTGCGTACTTTGAAAAATTTATAAATATTACCCACAACTATAACATTATATCAAATTTATTCCATAATATTCAAAAATGATATTTATAGAAAATTCATTTTTTATTCATAAAAGTTGGGGTCTTACATTATCTCTCACAAACTGTGTTTGTATTCAGATGTTGTGAATAGGGCTCAGTTATTGGAGCGCGATAATGAGTCAACCCAACCAAGAGAGAGTAGCCGACAAGTCGATAATACCAGTGATAGCAGTCATCGAAGCGGTGACAACAAGCATGGAGGGAATCAACATGCCAGAAATGGTAATCACTTTGGTGGTAATCATGGCCATGACAATAAGAGTGGACATTTCAAGAAGAGGAGATTCAACAATGATGGAAAAACGTCAGCACCAGCACCTGTTGTTAAGGAAGGAGAACGACCGCCAGTCGTATGTTTCAAATGCGGAGGGGAGGGACATATCAGTCCAAACTGCGTAATAAATTCCAAAGCATGTTACAATTGTGGAAAAGAAGGTAACCTAGCCCGATTTTATCGTGCACCAAAGTCAAGTTCAGCTGGGATGGAGGCATCAAAGGGTGTCCCAGACAAGACAAAACCAATGAGTTCAAGGGAGAGCGTTTGTCATAACCTCCCAAAAAGCGAGGAATCCAACGAGGTGATCATCGGTAAGCTAATCATAAACTCTAGCAAAAAGTTTATACTTTATTTGATACCGGTTCTACCCATTCTTTTATTTCTCCTACTTGCGCTCAACGTTTAAATTTGACTCCGAAGAAATTAGACTTTGACTTATCGGTTGAAACTCTGTTGGAAGAAACCTTCATTACATCTGTAACAACCCGGAGAATCCGGATTGTTCAAAATTTAAGATTTAAAGAATTAGTTATTAATAAAATGAATTTGTATTAATATTATTCTGTGCTATGTGTTTATTAATCGTTCTAGAACCTAGAATGATTATTAATCGAGAGGATTCTGGCTACGAGCTAGACTAAACGAGTAAGAATTTTCAAGACGAAAATAAAAATTTTCCGGAGAAAAAAAAATATTTTCGGGGAAAAAGACGAAATAGGCACTATTCATTCGACAAAACCCTAAGGGTTAGGGTTTGAATAACCTAAGCCGTTCTGAGAGTTCGGTATGTCAAAATGACATTCTGTCAAAAGATTTGATGATAATATATCGTGAAATGTTAAGTAAGTCGATAAAAGTTTTTCTCAAAAAATGTGCAGAAATCGAATAAAATAAAAACTACGAAAAGTACTGTTATGTACTTTTCATTCGTTTAGCTACGTTAGGGGAAAACGTGAAGGAAAATGCTTGACACCAAAAAGTGTTTTTCAGTTTTTCAGAAATCCGAAGAATACTTAATATTTAATCGGTAAAGGAAAGACAAAATATCCAAAAAAAATTGGATTCCAAGAATCGCAGTTTTCGAACTGTCGGACGAAATCCGAAAGACGGAAGCACGAAGCTTCCGAGGGAAGCTACGTGAATAGTAAGGAGGTAGGAATAGTAAGGAGGTGTGAATAGTAAGGAGGTTAGGGGGTGAAAAGACTAAAATACCCCTAGCCTTGAAAATCTATAAATAGGAAGCTTAATCTCATTTGAATGGGATTTTGAAAATCCAATAACTAGAGAGAGAGAGAGAGAGAGTTTGGATGAGAGAGAATGAGGAAAAGCTTGCCCGATTACACGCTTTTTCCGACGGAAGGAGATTAAAGGAGAAAGGTAATCCGAAACCTTATCTCGTATAAATTTTCTTTAAGTTTTTATGTTCAAAAACATAGCTTAATGAGAATAAGGAGTAAAAGATGTTAGAAATGATTTCATATGGTTGAAATCATAAGAAAAGAAGAAATAAGAAATTAGAAGTTTAGTAAATAAATTTCTTAAGGAAGTGTAAGATTCGTAAGGATTTTAAGCGATCCGAATGAATCTTATGAATGAGTAGGTTAAATAACTAAGGAATGATGTTCTATAACATCAAATTTCAAGAAAAAGTAAAATCATAATCCAAAATATTGATTAAAATAAAGAACAAACGAAGAACACGCGAAGAACACGCAAAGAACACGAAAAACGTTGTTGATGGACAAATTTAAAACCATCGTAGAATAATTGTTGTTGATGGACAAGTTTAAAACCATCGCGTATAAGTTAGATTCTTATTTCTTGGTTAGGAACGACAGAAAAATTCATGAAGAACGGATTAAAACTGAGCTATAACGAAGTTATGGCAAAAATTTCGTAAAAGACGAGCGAGAATTAGAAAGTTAGTAAATGAACCCGAACGTGTAGGGTTTCATAAGAAAGTAAGAGAATGTATAAAACGTGAGTCGTAGACTCAAGAACAAACGAGTTCTGAGTTCGGATGACCGAATTACGGACGAACGAACAAAGAACGTTAAAAACGTTAAAATGAACGAAGGGTGAAGATTAAGCCAATTGAATGGCATGTTAATGGATTTAGAACGAAGTTCTGTCCATGAGTAATCAAAGTACGTAAGATAAGGAAGAAAGTGGCTTTGGAACGACCTCGTTCCGAGTTATAACGAAGAAGTTATGAGATCGGAAAGTAAGCGTCTCAAAATGAAGTTAACACTTAGAAAAATTTTCGAGAAGAAAGGCTTGGCCGCGGCTGCCACATACATGCTATATAAGGTGGCGCATTGCAGCTGAATCGGGGGCAGACACTACTAACTCGCGTCGCAACGCGAGTCTTAGTGAAGAGAGTGGCGCCGCAGCGCCGGTACAGGGAAAAAGGCCAGTAATGAGCTTTTTAAGTGCTCAATTGTTGGGGGATGTGCAAGAAAGAAATATGAACATATAGTTCGCCTAATGTAACACTTAATCAAGTGTTTTAAACCTTTAATGAAGGTTGAACAGAAAGATTAACCGAGATTAAAAGAATGTAATTGCGGATTACGGAATCGAGATCCGGGGATCGTAGTCGCAATAAACAAACGTGAGGGATTGCTATGATTGTGATTCCTTAGATGTTGAGTGACGAAAGTAATGAATAACATTTCGATGTTATGTTGTGGTAATGAGAGATAAGTGTAAAGCATATAGACGTTGTGAATAAAACGTTGTTATGATGAACGATCGGTCTTAGCATACAACGATCAGTATGGCTTCGACGTTAAGAAAGAATAAAGAACATGGGGTTCATGGGATGGATAACGATTGAAAGAGATTAAAACCTTGAGTAAAGGTTAAATGAGAGGTTAAGAGATGAACAACGTGAACGTTGAATACGTAAACGATCCTCATGAATCGTATTCGCGTTGGACAAACGTTCTAAGTATACCCTAGTTGTATGACATAGACGTTGACAAAGGTATTAAGTAACATATGAATGGTATCGAGAAAGCCGTATCGAACGGTAATAAGATTAATGAAAATCGAATGTGAGTCGGATAAGAATGAGTCCTGAGGTATGGCAATTACTTGCCAGAAAGCCATAAGGAATAAGAAATTGACTTTTCGAACATTATAGTTAATAGTTCGTATAAGTTAAGATAAATTTAGGTTGTGGTACAATCGTAACCTTTGATGGTTGACATATGGGAGCTGGGCTAAACAATTCCTTCAAAGAGCAAAGGTATATCTGGCCGGCAAACCGATCTAACTCAATCGTGATGGTACGTGTAGATGAGACGGAACTTGTTTGTTGGTTGTTTGTGGGAAACCACTCGAGTACCATATGGACTACCAGTAGAGAAGCGATGTGTGCTGAGTCCTAGAGAAGTTATAAGAAGAAGATAAGAATGTAAATCATCAAAGATGATGAATGTATAAGTAAGACATCTCCGTATGTCATGAAGCCGTAGAACGGTAATGAAAGTGGTCGCGTAAACTTAGGTTGCAAGAACGCGAACCCTAAGAAGTAAAGTTAAACAAACTAATGCATAAGTCAAATATACATGACTAATTAGTGTATTTGTTGTTTTTTTCTTATGTGCTACATAGGAATTAAAATGAGCGCGATTAAGCGTATGTAGTCGTAGGCGTAAATAAGGCAAGTTTCCTAACTTCATTCATATTTTAAATGAATGCTAGTTTCTTAAACTTCTCAGATGTTGAACTTGAGAAGTTCTGTCTATGTGCGAATGTGCGATATTTGTGTAAGGTGGTAGAACGTATGAGGCCTTGTGCCACAATGTGAACACTTCGGTGTTTCTATGATATGAACTGTTTTATGATTGAACTGTTCAATATGAGAATGTTCTGTTTATACATGAACTATTATTGTTGAGTCTGTGCTATTGATTCTAGCCAGACAGAATGTGTATGAAAGAGAGTAGAGAATGAAAGTATTTCAAAGTGAATGTCACTAATGTTTTAAAATGATAGGAATCGAGATTATTCCTATTGTTCAAGCTGCTTCATAACCTTTGTTCGGTTATTGAAGTTCCAAAGGAATGTTAAACTCTTGAAGTTGTATGTTCAACTGTTATGACTTGCTAGGCAATTGAATGCTCACACTTGCTTTAAATAAAAACATTTTCAGCGAACGATGTTAGAAGAACTTAAGGATCCCGTAAGAATCAAGCTGACGGTATCCAGATGAAGTGCCATTCAGAATGTGAATGAGCAAAAAGATCAAGTGAAGACTTGTAATGTAGAAAGATGAAAATTAAACTATAGACTAGTTTAATGAATTGTTATGTATCCTTGGTGGCGGATAAAAGTCACTCTTGTAAGATGAAAGGAATAATGTAATTATCATTATTTGTAATGAAAAAGGTTATAAGGTTTTAAAACCTGGGAATTTAGAATGTATGTTATTATATTTCAAAGATATAATGATGTATGTTTGGATGAATGATGTACTCAGAACGCACGGAATCCGGTGGGAAGATAGACCGGATTTTGGGCGTTATAACATCCAATCGCTTATAAGTCTTGTTTGATTCAAATCGAGAACGCATACGTTACTGTCGATTTTTATTTCTTTGAAAATACTTGCATTTGATGTGATTTTAGGGATTGATTGGTTAACTATTCATTTTGGTTTACAGCAAGATGTTGTGTGGCAGTTGTACTATGAAATTGTACTATGAAAACTCATGAAAGAGTTATGAATTGTAAATACGGATTAAATAAAATTCGTATGGAGTAAGTTTGGAGCTAGAATTATGTTGGATTTCAATGAGGACTCATGTCGGCGGCTGAGTTGTATGATTCCTTGTATGGGCGGGGAATTTGTACTTGGTTTTAGACTCACTTAGCTTCCTGGTCGATGTAGTGGTTAGGTTGATCAATTCTTTGTATGGGCGGGGAATTGGCCGCTTAGCTTCCTATATTGATTAGTGGTCGAGTTTGTTTTGACAACCACTTAGTTTCTGGCATTGATAATCATTGAAATGTTTGTGTCGCGCTATTTGCTATATGCAGGTTAAGAGGGTGATTCATTTCTCATGTGTATAACAAATAGATAGGTCATAGATAGAGAATAAAGGATTAAGTACGAGTTCTTAAAATTTATACTTATGTGACATTCTTGAGTCATAGTTATATGAAATGTTTGTGAACCCCTCAGCGAATGGACGCCAAAGGTCTGACTAGGGTAAGTTCTTAAACTCATATAATTGTGGTCAGGTTATGAACTCATAAGTGTGGTTTTATGAACTAGGGTATAGTAAAGTTGTGAATGAAGCATTGAGGATGATAGAAATAGATAGATTTATTAAGCAATGGATCAGTAGAGAAAGAGAAGAGAAGTAAATAGAATTTGAAATCCTAGTATTTCGTTGTTAAATCAAATCTTGATTCTGAAACTGAGAAGAACAACCTTCCATATAAAGGGAAGGGGTATGATTTAATCTTTATGGTTATCTGATACACCTGAGTATTTATCAAAGTAAATCTTTGATAGATACCCGAGAAATTTGAGTATCTTTGATAGATACCCGAGAAATTTGAGTATCTTTGATAGATACCCGAGAAATTTGAGTATCTTTGATAGATACCCGAGAAAATACGTTCAAGATCTTGTGTGATCGCTCAGTATAAAAGGTGTAAGGTGCAAGGTGTAAGGTGCAAGGTGTAAGGTGTAAGGTGAATTTCGGAGACGAAATTCTTAGAAGGAGGGGTGAATGTGACAACCCGAGAATTTAGACAATCTATGAAAATCATAATTGATTGATTTAAGGTTCAATATTAGGACCTAGACAGGAAATAAGTGTATGGAATTGGCAGTTATGTAATGAAATTCCAAGAATTTCAAAAGTTTTGAACAAAACTTGAATTATGTGATAGACTATAAGTGATAGTCTAGTATTGAGGTATAAAATTATGGTAGATTTAAAATTCTTTTGAAGAATTATCAGGGATAAGTATCGAAGTGAATACTAGTTGGTATATTTGATTATATATGTGAACCGTAATGATTTAAGATCAAGGATTGATAAGATAAGTTATAACTTTAGCAAATCCTAAAGTTATGTTAATCATATGTTTATTAAGTTAGAAAAATCTAACGAAGTGTTAGAAACCCTAACGATACGCCGTAAAAACTTTAATTTTAGTTTCGAGAATCCAAACCCTAATTCGGATATTTAAAACCCTAATTTGGGAATTTAAAAGCTAAGTGTTAAAAGCTTAAGAGTAAATATGTGGGAGAATAATAGTATTTAATTATATACTAATTCTAAGAGATTTATTTTATACATCTCGGTTAATTACTTTTATAACCTAATTATATATTAGGAATGAAGGATTTAATAACATAAGGGTTATGGAAAAAGAGAATTGTGATATTTAGAATACTTACTAATTCTAGGAGATTTATTTTATATATCTCAAATGATTAATTTTATAACCTAATTATAGCAAGTCTAATTGGGTTAAGAAATAAGTGTGCATAAGCAAGGATTTGTGTTATAATTGAGGAAATGAAAATCCTAATTAAATGATTAGGATATAATAAAATTTATCTATTGGATCATGCTATTATTTTACATAGCCCAAGCAATTTAATTGGAGAGCCCAAACAATAAAATAATTGGCCCAAGTTATGACCCAATTTGTATGGATCTTCTAGATGGTTATTAAACAAACAAATCAACAAATAAAATTGGCCAAAATGGTAGAGATATCCGCCATTCAAGGGCAAGTGAGCACAAGATTCATTTAATTTAGCTAACATTTTAGATAGTCAAAAGTTGGTCACCAAACCACCTAATTTTAGCCCACTAGCCTTTTTAGGGTAATTAATATTTTTCATCCATGCAAGCAAGACTTTAAGTGATTAGTAGGAGGGAGAAGGAGTGGGGAATGTAGAGAATGAAGGCTATATGGCCGGATCATGCACAAGGGAGAAAAAGAGAGAGTGGGTTGGACCAATTATAAACCACACTTCATAAAAAGTATAGCTTATTTTCTTTCTTTTTATTCTTCCAAGTTGCAAGGAACCAAAGAGAGAGAGAGAATAGAGGGCCAACTTCGGCTACTTCAAGAGAAGAGGAGAGAAGATTTGGACTCTCATGAAATCAAGATCCATCTACATCTTTGAAGGAGAGAAGGAAATCAAGTTAAGGTATAAAATTTCCTAAACTCAAAACTCTAGTTAGTTTATGTGTTTTGTGATGGTTGTTTTAGACCAAGTGTTGAACTTATGATCCATATGAGGGAAGATCTACATGATATATGATATTTTATGGTTAGATCTTGCCATTTTTAGGGTTGATAAGCTTGAACAAAGAAGATGAACCAAAACAGTTTTTTGTTTTAAATGAGTTAGTGGACTGCTGCCCTAAAACAGAAAGTTTCGGATTTGTTAGAGTGCTCTAAAAATTCTGGACTTGTGATATGTTATAGTACACTCAATAAGCTTTCCATAGACTTCGAAACGGACTAAATCCGACATCGGAGGAGCAAGTTATGAGATTTCTCCCAAACTACACAAAGTTGAGAAAACTGTTAGAAGGACAGTTTTGGAGCAGTCACTTTCGGGCTAAATTCCGAGAGCTAAACATATCCAAATATGGATTGTGATATATGAAAACTATAGTTCGGAAAGATACGAATCCAACAAAATTGACGGATCATTAATCGGAGTTACAGATTTCGTTTTATTTAAGTTTTGGTGAAGGACTCCAAAACTACCAAAGTGCAAAAAGTTTCTGGCCAAAATTTTCCGAGGGCTGTTTTGGACATTTAGTTAATGAGAAAAATTCCAGACTTCTGGGAAATGAAAATATATGATAATATGTAGCTCGTGTCCAAAAATGAGCTAATTCCGAGTTAAAACGACCAAGTTATGACCATTACGATTTTTGTGATTTTCCGACGGAAATCGCTATAAACGGAGTTCTACAACTCCGATTGCCACGAAATTTAAAATGGAGTATCACGTTAACATATATAAGGTTATGCCAAGAGATGGGCATTACTGGAGTTAAGCACGAGGTAGCTAATTTCTTAAGCTACGCACTAAAATTAATTAAGAAAAAATAGAATTAATGTTTTTAAAATCATATAAAAACGATTTTAAGTATTAGAAAATTATTTTAAGTTATAAAATATAACTTTTGATATTTTGGCATGAAAATATTAATATTTTAATATTAATATTAATTATCGGATAATGGATTTAAATGTTTAAAAATCAAATAATTATGATTTTAAGGTATTAAAAATATTTTGAAATATTATAATTACATTATAATATTATGTAAGGATTTTCATTAATATTTTATATTAAATGAATATTAATGATTAAGGAATTATGTGGTATTTAATTCATTTAAATACGGTTTTAATGATTGGAAAATCATGATAAATGGTAATAATTATTCAAAATTATTACGAGCCTAGGAAAAATGTTTTGATGATAAGAAAATTATCTCGTGATAATTGTTAAGTGTTTAGCGAGAGTTTAATTTAACTTAAACTCGATATTCGTCCGACTAGACCGTCGGGATGATAGAATTGTGTCGGTTTCAACTCAGACTTAAATAGTTTGACTTGATACTAAGTCTTATGTGTTGTATAGACTGATAGGGTTATGTGTTATGTGTTTAGGTTATTCTTTGTATTTAAATATAACAGAATTATACTGTGATTTTAATATTGGAGATCTATATTATTAATATTAGGTCTTCGAGTAAAGCGATATAAATTGTGTTGCGGTAATCAAATTCGAGCAAGTTTTTCAGTTCTATTATGTTTGTGGATGGAATGTAGTTATGTGTTAAATTACATATCATGCTCTATGAATTGTTAAAAGTCAAAATATGACTAAGTTAATTGGGTTATGGAACTCAATCTATATGTGATTACATTGTTGTATGATGTAACTCGATAAATTAGAAATGTATAATGCATGAATGAATGTTTTGTAAGGAATTATTGATGCATGTAGAATATGCATAGTAAAGAATATATGATGCATCCTGATATGCATATTAAAGGAAATGTAGTGCATATGGAATTGTGTGCTATGTGAAACATGATGGTATCGTTAAATTTCTTTGAATTTGTCGAGCTCAATCTTGCAAACATAAACTTTTTGCAGGTTAATGACGTTAGACAATATTATTTACTATGCGGATGATGAAGATTGAGCGATGCATATAATGGATACATTTTCTTGATTTAGAAATGGTATAGATCTATGATTGATAGTTTTATCAAATGTAATTTCCAGCTATATACAGTTTAAAATGTTGAATAGATAAAGAAGGTTTATATTGAAATGAGAATAGATATGATTCTTAAGCAAATGAATCATCGATAGAAAAGATAATGCCAAGTTCAGCTTGGGTTATAAAGTGCGGCTAGTTTGTAATAGCGTATTGTGATAAATATTGTTATGTAATAAATAGTTTATGAAATGTGTATAAGTTAAGGTTACTCGACCTTGGGAAATAGTGTGTAATGTAATGTATAAATAATTTATGTTTATATCTTCCGCAAACATTAATAGAAAGATATAGCGTACCGAATCCGCGGCGATTTGGGGCCCGGATTCGGGGGACGCTACAGATGGACGATCCGTGCATACCCACATAATGCAACTCTCAATGCTAGTACATATATATATACAGAAGTGAGAAAAAGCTTTAAAATCTAAAATATCTTACAATGGGTTACCAAGAAGACTTCAAATAGCTTTTGATGCCTGAAAACTCGGTTTCCACTGGTTAAATTTCACTATGTAGCAAAACACGAGCTTACAAGTATTTAGAAAAAAGAATCACTCAGTTTAGAGCACTCTATAAGTGTTTACAGGCTGAAATGGACAGAGTATTCTCTCCTTTTTTTATTTTTTTTCTCTTTAAAATGAGCTTCCCAAGGCTCATATTTATAGACCAGATGGTCGGAGATCTACCCATGGCATCCGTGGGTCTACCTGCTGCTGCCTGGGTTGCCCCGGGCCATGCGGGTCTCGTCGTCTCGAAGTAGGTGCACTTGTGCAACGCGTTATCAGCTCAAACCTTCATAACTTTCAATCCGGGCATCTGATAGAGGCGTGTTGTACCTTCTTGGAATGCTGTTGTCAAGAGCTACACAATGACATAGGATTAGAGGTTGTATGAAGCCGGGAAGATGGGTCCATGACCAGATCTCTGAGTCTTCAAATTCTATTCAGTGTGCTATCTTGTGTAGTAGTCACTCGGGATTTGAGCTATGGTTCTTGTGGGAAACTTCTGTATGAAATGTACTGAAATGATGTTGAGACGACGTGAATGTAGTATCGAGGTGGCAAAATGATAATTTTTCCCCTACTAGGGTTATCTCCGGCTTTGCGCAGATGTAGCAGTCGTTGCTCAGGGTTATCTATGTGATTGGGCTGCTGTGAATGTTGAATGTCGTCAGGGTTATCTCTGAGGTGTGCTGGACCTCCCACAATTATCTCTGGGTTTAGAACTAAGTGCCTGAGGGATGTCTCCGAGGTTGGAATTGACTATTCTGGGGTTATCTCCGAAACTGGAATTGCTTCCCTCGGGGTTGTCTCCGAGGTTTGAACTGAGCATCCCAGGTTATCTTAGGGATTGAAACTGAGTATCTCGGGGTTGTCTCTGAGATTGAAAATTGAGTATCCCAGGGCTGTCCCAGGATTAAGCTTATTTCACTTTCAGGGTTATATCTGGAAGATGGTTTTGCCCTCCTGCAAGGTTAGTAACAGGAATACAAAATTTCGAGTGTCTATAGATGGTTTTAAATTTGTCCATCAACAACATGTGTTAAGTTCTTCATGTTTTCTTCCTTATTTCTTACTTATTTGGTTATGATTCTGTGACGCCCCCAAAATAGGTATACATCACCCATTCTGAGTCGCCAAATACATGGTACATAATACAAATACAAACTTAAATATACAACATGAGCTGTGAGTTTTAATACAAATATTGTCTTCTAGATAATATTCAAACTCAAAATAAGTCCTCAATACATTTATTATCACACTATTTCACAGAATAGTGAGGACTACTAATGCAACCATCTAGACCGTCATTTCATTTCCCGACTTGTCCCAGCTATATTCTCACTTCCTGAAGAGAACATTGAAAGAAAGGGTGAGCTCAACTAGCCCAGTAAAAAATATTATAACTAAGATAAAGCAAAATAAATTATAACAACTGATAGAATATAATAGACAACAAGTTTTAGATCAACAACTGCAGCGAAAAAATAATCCATTAGAAGAGTCAAGTAAAGCATAAAATCTACTATCTTCTATGATTTAAAAGATTTGTCATCAATTTTATCGCTGAGACTCAGCTGAATAAATAATCCACATCATCGAATCATCCCTGCACTACGGGTCAAGGATATTCTTTAGTATCACGACCACGAATTTGAAAGTATTATGCATACAAGCCAATCATGTATGATGATAAAGCATATACTTTATAATCAATCTTATTTATTTATTAATAAAAGAATTATTTATTAAAGGCATTTATTATCTACATGGTGTTGTTTTAATAATATGTGATAAACCCATAGTTTTAAGCAATGCTTTTAGAATCATGATGAGATCATGCTAATGAGATCTAAATTATTAGATAGCTTAAAACTAAAATGTTCCCAATCAATGGATTACTAAAAAGAGGATTAGTGAATCCGGATAGATTGGTGCATACATTGCTTGCTCATTAGATAAGGATGATTGATCTCATGATCATTTGTGTGGAGACACTAAAGCAAGTATGTAGGTGCTTATTAGAGAATAAGTTCACTGAACGTGACTCGCTAAAAAATACTTAATGGAGTTTTACTTGCCTGTCAATAGGAATTCTTGTAGTGATAGTAGTACAAATGATCCTTAGACTTGAGATCATCATAGTATCTTATATATAATGAATTACACTTTGACTTATTCCTTAAGACTCTTAGAGTATATCAAAGGGTATGCTTGGGTGTAATAAGTTATATATAAAGATAATGAATGATCAATAAAGAATCTACCACTTCTAGTAAAAGAAGAGAAATGTCCTATGTGATTCGATAAATGACAACCCAAGAATCCTTGGTCAAGGTGGAATGAAGTTAGAAAGTAGTTTCTAATTTGCATTCATTAGGAGTTGTGCATTTAGGAATTGAAATACATATAATTAAATAAAATAAGACTTGACGGTAATTCTATGTCTTATATTTAATTGGGACATTGTATGGTGGAATTATTGAATTGTACGGTAACTATTTACTCAAAGGTTCTTTTAAGATTAATGTTGAAATCTATATTATGTGAAAAGTCGTTGATCGCTAGGGAGGCTTATCCCTACTGTAGAATAAATATTATTTATTTAAATAAATTAATCGTTTAATTTATTTATTTAAATAAGATTAGAATTGTTCTAATTAATTTATTCACAACCGGTTTAATATGGAGAACCTAAAGGGTCACACCATAAAAGAAAGAATAATTATTTAAGAAGTTAATGGCATAGTCGTAATAATATGTTAAGTATATTTAATTTAATCTATGGTGATAGAATAAATTAAATAGCTTAATATTTATTATTTAATATTTTAGAAATATTAAATATAAATTAATAAGAGGAGTCTTATTAATATTATTACAATTATTATTATTTTAATTTCTAAAAGAGTTTAGGTTAATTTAATATAACTACTCTCATTTATTCCTAATAGGATTAGGAGGGAAAATTAGTTAAAGGAGTTTAATTAATTATCCCTAATATGATTAGGGAGCCCATTTAATTAAAAGAGTTTAATTAAATGAATAAAACCTTATTTTAATTAAAATAGGATTACCTGATATCTTTAAGAGGAGTCTTATATCAGATATCAAATATACGTAATTCCAAGAGTTGGAGAGTACGCCCCCTTTTTCTATAGAGATAGAAAAAACTAGGGTTTGAGCCAATACACCCTTCTTCTTGAAAATTCTTCTTCCTTAGTGGATCACCTCTAGAGGTCATATACTTGGGTGGCTAATATTGATTAAAGGAAGGAATCTACCCGGAAATTCAAGGAGATCGCAGAGAAGTAGGAGGTAAACTTGTACCTGAGGAAGTTCGTTTCTACAAGGGTATGATTTCATAACTTCTTATTCTTCGTTTAATTAATAATATGCATAAAGGATGATCCGGGTAATTGGTTTGTGAAAATTTTAAAATCTGATTTTATTTTGCTTTCGCTAATTTTGCAATTTGATTGCTCTTTTGATTTTCACAAAACCTTATAGTGGTATCAGAGCCAAACTTTATGCAAATTATTAATTATTTTGATTCCATATATATATGAATATGTATTTAGAATAATTTATTGGGCATAGTTTGTTATATAAAATTATTATTTTATGAAGAAAAAAAAAATAACATTCGCGAACTATTTTTTTTTTTTTCCCTCCCGCTGTGTCTTTATCCGTGATTCACGGCTTGGTTAATATGAGAATAACCGTTCCTGGTGCATCAGAAGCTTGTTCCACGTGATTTATATATTATATACATAAGTGTAATCATTCTCCTTAAATACCCACAATCAGGAAAACATGGATGTTCACGTGAATCACTATTATTTTTCAATTGTAGGATGTTATGATATATATAATCATTCTCCTTAAATACCCAGAATCAGGAAAACATGGATGTCACGTGGGACAACAACATGATTGACACGCATATATATTTATATTAATGCGACGGTTATTATACATATAAATATATATATGTATAATTTTTTTTTAATAATTTTATAATTAAAATAAAGAGTTTATTTTAATCTTGAAATTGGATTTCATGCAACTTATATTGCCCATTAAATGATATTTATAAATATATGGAATGATTTTATTTATTGATACATATGATGATATGTATAATAATAAATGGGATTGATTATGGACTATTGACCAATGGGATTAGATTTATTTTAGTTGGATGTTTGAATGAATAGGTTTTATTAAATGGGGTATGCGTACCTCGTCTTTTCTGATTTTTTTCTTGATGTAAATTCTATCTCTCTCCTATGTACTTCCCCTTGACTGCTGATCAAGGTTTCTATTTAAATTAAATAGTTTAATGTAATAGGATTAGTAAGAATTTTTTCGAAGAACCAAAGATCAAGGAGCAAGGAGAGTTTGAAGACTCGTTTGTAATGGAGCCCGGGTTTAAATGTAATAGTTATATTTAAATGTTTATTCTTGCACCCTAGGGTTTGACCTTTTTGTTCACTTTGCATTCTAGTAGTAGCCCAAACTGTAATAAAAGTCCATAATCAATCCTAGAATATAGTATTCTATATGTGCATGCTAGTATTATATATATTATATATTATGCAAACATGTTTTACATGTTCAATAATATGACGCGATATTATATATATATATATATATATATATATATATATATATATATATATATTTTTGCATATGCGCTTAAACAAGATGAGACTAATAATAACAAACCGCTCAATGAAATTATATTAAGTTGTAACGTTCAAAGATATTTGAAATATCGAACGTCGCCTTCTAGCATGATAAAAATAATAGAGCATTGAATATTTAATATGAATTTCTTGTGCACACACAAGGCGTAGTATTAAATATTTGAGATGTTATTTTATTACATTTGATGTTTATAAGGAATTGAACATTACCGCTTTGTTGTGCACACACAAGAATGTAGTTTTCTCTTCACTTATATGGAAATCTTTGGGTATGACTTAACTTAAATCATTTTAGTTCGGATGTGCACACACTTGACCATTATGATTTAAGAGGCAAAATATAAGGAGTTACATGATGATGTAATTGACAAGAGTTGTCTACCTATTTATTTATATATAGTTTATTGTGCACACACAAGGTTATATACATTTGAAATGGGATCCTTATGCTCACTAGCAAATCTTTAATTAGATATTGCCGAACTATATTCATGAGGGTAATATAGTTTGAATAAAATAGTGGGAGATACCAATATAAAATAAGACCTAATTTATTTTGGTAATTAATTAAATGAATGTTTGCTAAAATATTGTCTTTTTACGTGCAGAATTTTGAAAATGTCACATTCACTAATTTCACTGCGTAGCATACTTGATGCTAACAAATTGATCAGACCGAATTACACGGACTAGTTAAGGAATCTGAGAATTGTTCTCACTGCTGAAAAGATTTCTTATGTCCTAAATTAACCAGACTGCAAAAGTTGCGAAAATGACCTCCAGGAAGAGATTGCTACTTTTAAACGGTGGGCAAAATGATGCATCGCTGGCTCAATGCATCATGCTCGCATCCACGAGTAATAAGTTTTAGCGTCGGCAAGATGAAAACATGGATGCTCCTACTATGCTATCGCACCTTCAAGAGTTGTATGGTGAGCAAAGTAGATCGCTAGATATGAGATATCTAAGGAGCTCTTCCGATCTCTATGACCGAGGGCACTACTTGTTGAGACTCATGTCTTAAAGATGATCAATCGATTGAACGTCTTGGGCGACTTGGGTTCATCATGGATGGGGAGTTGAGTCAAGATTTAGTCTTGCAGTCACTCCCAGACACCTTCTCACAATTTGTTGTGAATTTTTACATAAATAAGTTAGATGTCAGCTTGCCTGAATTACTTAACATGTTGAAAATTGCTGAAGGTCACTTCCCATCTAAGAAGAACCATGTCTTACTGGTGGATGATTCTTCCAAGAAAAGGAAGAGGCTCAAGGTATCTTTTGAAAAGAAGAAATCCAAGAAGGCTAAGGGAAAGGCGAAAGTGAAGGATCAAAAAAAACCTGATCCAGCCAGCAAAGGAATTTACTTCCATTGCAACAAGCCGGGTCACTGGAAGAGGAACTTCAAGGATTATCTTGTAAAACAAAAGTAGAAGAAGCTTGGAGAAGCTTCAAATCCTAATCAAGGTTTGTTTATGATTGAAATTAATTTTTCTGAAAGTCAATCTTTTACTTGGGTATTGGATACCGGCTGTGGTTCTCACATATGTAATAATATGCAGGGACTGGTCAGAAGTAGAAAGCTGAGCAAGGATGAGGTTGTCCTACGAGTGGGAAATGGAGCAAAGGTTGCTGCATTAGCTGTAGGGACTTATTGTTTAGCACTGCCTACGAGCAAATCCATTAGTTTAAATAATTGTTATTTTGTTCCGTCACTTATTAGAAACATTATTTCAATATCTGTATTGGATATGGATGGTTTTGACATTATAATAAAGAACAATAGTTGTTCTATTTATAATAATAATGTTTTATATGGTGTTGGTAATTTATGAAGTGGACTTTACATTCTTGACTTGCATGAAAATATACTTCAAATTGAACAAACTAAGAAAAGGAAAAGAGATGATGTTAATTATACCTATATGTGGCACTGTAGACTTGGTCATATTAAAGAAACAAGATTATCTAAATTGTATAAAGATGGGCTCCTAGAGCTATCAGATTATGAATCATATCCAACTTGTGAATCTTGTCTCATGGGAAAAATGACTAAATCTCCTTTTAGTGGAAAAGGAGAAATAGTTACAGAGTTGTTAGCGTTGGTACACACGGATGTATGTGGACCTATGACAACGAATGCACGAGGAGGGTATTCTTATTTCATTACATTCACTGATGATCACTCACGATTTGGATATGTGTATTTAATAAAATACAAATCTGAATCATTTGAAAAGTTCAAAGAGTTCAGAAGTGAAGTAGAAAAACAAACGGGCAAAAGTATTAAGATTCTTCGATCAGATCGAGGTGGTGAATACTTAAGCAGTGAGTTTCTCAATTGTCTCAAAGAAAATGGTATAATCTCACAATGGAATCCACCAGGGACGTCACAGCTGAATGATGTGTCTGAAAGGAGAAATCGAACATTGTTGGACATGGTTTGTTCCATGATGAGTTTTACCGATCTTCTGGTATCATTCTGGGGATATGCCCTAGAAGCGGCTATATATCTACTAAATAAGTTTCTCTCAAAATTCGTCCCTAAGACTCCATATGAGATGTGGACAGGGAGGAAGCCTAGTCTTAAGCATGTTAAGATTTGGGGATGTCCAGCTTATGTGAAAAGGTTTCAAAATGATAAGCTTGGGACAAGATCTGATAAGTGTACTTTTATGGGATATCCTAAAGAAAGTTTAGGATATTATTTCTATAATCCTACTGAACAAAAGGTGTTTGTTGCCAAACATGATGCCTTCTTGGAAAAGGAGTTTATCCTTGAAGGGGTCAGTGGGAGGAAAATAGATCTTGAAGAAATTCAAGAACCACAAACCACTACAGATCAAATGGATGAACCTGTCCAAGTAGAGATTCCTTTTGTATCACACCCTATTTATAAATCTGGAAGAGTACCAAAGATACCTGATAGGTATGGACTTGTCATAGAAGATGACGTTGAGGTACGCATCATAGATGATGATGATCCATTGAATTACGAACAAGCTATGAGTAGTAAAGACTCAGAGAAGTGGCAAGAAGCCATGAAATCCGAGATGGACTCTATGTATGAGAACCAAGTATGGACTTTGGTTTCACCACCTGAAGGCATTAAGCCTATTGGGTGTAAATGGGTCTTTAAAAGAAAGACTAGAGCATTTCAACAAGGTAGAGACCTATAAGGCCCGATCGGGTCGCAAAAAGGTTTCAAACAAAGACAAGGAGTTGACTATGACGAAACCTTCTCACCAGTAGCAATGCTTAAGTCCATTCGGATTTTGCTTGCAATTGCAGCTTACCATGACTACGAAATTTGGCAGATGGACGTGAAAACGACCTTCCTCAATGGGAAACTTGAGGAGGATGTGTATATGACACAACCAGAGGGATTTGTTTCAAAGGTTGGAAAAAATCAAGTTTGTAAGACAACGATCCATTTATGGATTAAAGAAAGCTTCTCGTAGGTGGAAAATCCATTTTGATAAGACAATCAAAGAGTTTGATTTTATCAAAAATGAGGATGAACCATGTGTGTACAAGAAGGAGCGTTGTTTCATTCCTCGTATTATATGTTGATGATATATTACTGATAGGGAATGATATTTCTATGCTACGATCTATTAAATTCTGGTTATCTAAACACTTCTCCATGAAGGACTTGGGAGAAGTATCCTATATTTTGGGGATAAAGATCTATAGAGATAGATCTAAAAGGATGCTTGGCTTGTCCCAAGGAACGTACATTGACTTCGATGCTAAAGAGGTTTAGCATGGAAGATTCCAAAGAGGTCTCATGCAGATGAGCCATGGAATACATCTCTCCAAGAAACAGCCCCAAAGACACCCGAGAGAGAGACCAGTATGAGTAAGATTCCTTATGCTTCAGCAATAGGATCTATCATGTATGGTATGATATGTACTAGACCAGATGTCGCTCATGCACTTAGTGTAACAAGCAGATATCAGTCAAATCCAGGAGAAGAGCACTAGAAGGTAGTGAAAAATATCCTAAAGTACTTAAGAAGAACTAAGGATGTATTTCTTGTCTACGGTAGGTCTGAATTGAAACTAGAGGGCTTCACAGACTCAAGTTTTCAAATAGACCAAGATGATAGTAAATTTGTTTCGGGGTATGTGTTTACCTTAAACGGTGGCGCAGTGAGTTAGAAGAGTTCCAAACAAAAGAAAGAGTTCTTGATTCATTAGGATGTGAGGCGAGTACATAGCTACAAGTGAAGTTTGACAGAAGTCGTTTTGGATGAAGAAGTTCATTACCGAACTTGGTGTGGTTCCTAGCATTACGGACCAAAGGCCTTTGATACGTGACAACAACATCAAGTCATGCCATGTGAGCTAAGGAACCCAGGTCTCATCAAAAATCCAAACACGTGTTACGGTAATTTCATTTGATCAAAGAGATCATTGAAAGAGGAGACGTCACCCTGGAGCGTGTGGACTCTCAAGACAATATTGCAGATCCATTTACTAAAGCATTAACACAACAGCAGTTTGATCGTCACTTAGAGAAGATGGGTATAAGATACCATGGCGATTGGCTTTAGTGCAAGTGGGAGATTGAAAGTATTATGCATACAAGCCAATCATGTATGATGATAAATCATATACTTTGTAATCAATCTTATTTATTTATTAATAAAAGAATTATTTATTAAAGACATTTATTATCTACATGGTGTTGTTTTAATAATATGTGATAAACCCATAGTTTTAAGCAATGCTTTTAGAATCATGATGAGATTATGCTAATGAGATCTAAATTCTTAGATAGCTTAAAACTAAAATGTTCCCAATCAATGGATTACTAAAAAGGGGATTAGTGAATCCGGATAGATTGGTACGTACGTTGCTTGCTCATTAGATGAGGATGATTGATCTCATGATCATTTGCGGAGACACTAAAGCAAGTATGTAGGTGCTTATTAGAGAATAAGTTCACTGAACGTGACTCGCTAAGGAATACCTAATGGAGTTTTACTTGCCTGTCAATAGGAATTCCTGTAGTGATAGTAGTATAAATGATCCTTAGACTTGAGATCATCATAGTATCTTATATACAATGAATTACACTTTAACTTATTCCTTAAGACTCTTAGAGTATATCAAAGGTTATGTTTGGGTGTAATAAGTTATATATGAAGATAATGGATGATCAATAAAGAATCTACCACTTCTAGTAAAAGAAGAGAAATATCCTATGTGATTCGATAAATGACAACCCAGGAATCCTTGGCCAAGATAGAATGAAATTAGAAAGTAGTTTCTAATTTGCATTCATTAGGAGTTATGCATTTAGGAATCGAAATACATATAATTAAATAAAATAAGACTTGACCGTAATTCTATGTCTTATATTTAATTGGGACATTGTATGGTGGAAGGATTGAATTGTACGGTAACTATTTACTCAAAGGTTCTTTTATGATTAATGTTGAAATCTATATTATCCGGAAAGTCGCTGATCATTAGGGAGGCTTATCCCTATCTTGTAGAATAAATATTATTTATTTAAATAAATTAATCATTTAATTTATTTATTTAAATAAGATTAGAATTGTTCTAATTGATTTATTCACAACCAGCTTTAATATGGAGAACCTAAAGGTCACACCATAAAAGGAAGAATAATTATTTAAGAAGTTAATGGCATAATCGTAATAATATATTAAGTATATTTAATTTAATCTATGGTGATAGAATAAATTAAATAGTTTAATATTTATTATTTAATATTTTAGAAATATTAAATATAAATTAATAAGAGGAGTCTTATTAATTTTATTACAATTATTATTATTTTAATTTCTAAAAGAGTTTAGGTTAATTTAATATAAGTACTCTCATTTATTCCTAATAGGATTAGGAGGGAAAATTAGTTAAAAGAGTTTAATTAATTATCCCTAATATGATTAGGGAGCCCATTTAATTAAAAGAGTTTAATTAAATGAATAAAACCTTATTTTAATTAAAATAGGATTACCTGATATCTTTATAAGATGAGTCTTATATCAGATATCAAATATACATAATTCCAAGAGTTGGAGAGTACGCTCCCTTTTTCTATAAAGATAGGAAAAACTAAGGTTTGAGTCAATACACCCTTATTCTTGAAAATTCTTCTTCCTTGGTGGATCACCTCTAGAGGCCATACACTTGGGTGGCTAATATTGATCAAAGGAAGGAATCTACCCGGAGATTCAAGGAGATCGCGGAGAAGTAGGAGTTGAACTCGTACCTAAGGAAGCTCGTTTCTACAAGGGTATGATTTCATAACTTTTTATTCTTCGTTTAATTAATAATATACATAAAGGATGATCCGGGTAATTGGTTTGTGAAAATTTTAAAATCAGATTTTATTTTGCTTCCGCTAATTTTTGCAATTTGATTGTTCTTTTGATTTTCACAAAACCTTATAGAATTATCCTTGCACTACGGGCCAAAGATAATCGTGTTTTCATCAACGGTCATAATCATGCCATAAAATAATTCAACTTTGCACCCTTGGCCGAAGAGAATCCATGACAATAATTATACCAAAAACTGTCCATCAATTACGGACCAATGAGGACTTTTATCACATCATTTGTAACATTACGGTCTTAATTATACCGAATAATCCCTGGTCATAATCATACCAAGTCCATCTATGCACTACGGACAAAAGATGACTTTCATAACAATATAAGCATGAGGATGATGACAATGACATAATAATTCAATAAAACAAGTTTAAGGATAAATTTTAAAGATTTATAATTTAATTTATCCAGAATTCAATAACGTTCAAATTGTCAACATGATAATCGCTTTGTGGAGTAAAATTCAAGAATAATATTGTACCAAAAATTATTTGGATGAAAAGCGAATCAATTTTATTATGAATAGTACCGAATTGAATAGTACTTTTGAGTGAATATAGTATCCCATAAATAGTACTTTGTGAATAATAACCCCGTGAATAGTACTCGGACATGAAAAAGTTAAAACTTATCAAGAATGCTCAGAATAATATTTTTATGAAAAGATACTGGATAAAGCGCAAATATCAAGGATATTCTACTAATTTCATGGAGTATAGAAGCCAAAATTTTAACAAAACGAGTATAGAATTCAAAATCTGAAACGAAATAATATTACTTACATACTACAGAGTATTGAAGAAAATATTATTTCAAGCGAATATTGAACAAAACTAACATCCCTTTGAACGAAAATAATATTCCATAATAAAGAATAATGGAGTAAAATTCAAGAATGAAGATCAAAACATTGATACAATCAAAGATAGTAACCATAATAGACATCTGGGACGAAAAAGAGAAAATTTTATTTTTTGGTGAATAGTGTCGTATTCGTGAATAGTGTCGTATAAGTGAATAGTAACCCAGACACAAAAAGGTAGAAATTCCACAATAAAATTCATATCAATATTTCGGCATAATGATATTGAAGAAAATAATATCATTTACAAAGAAAATAACATTCCTTACCTCAAAATAACAGTAGTTCTAATCGGAATATCGGATGTAAAGCCGAAGGAAACTTGCACTGAATAGCAACTCTCAAAGTATCTAAATACTCACAAAAATACGTTCGATAATATAGAGAGAAAGAAAACGTGTTTCTGGTGTAATTTTCAATTCTAACTTAAGCGTCTATTTATAGGAAAATGCTAGAATGCCATAGGAGACTAAATTAATAAAATGTTATTAATTTTATTTTTTTCCACGCATGCCAAGCTAGACCAAAATCTCAGCCACCACAGTGGGGCCCACCCAAAATCAGCACATGTATTCAACACCAACCAAAAGTGAGTCCCACCCAATTTTAATAAAAATCATTTTATTTTCTGAAATTTAGTAATTCATAATAAATAGCCCTTTTATCAGAAAAATACGAATTTTATGCCTATTCCACACGAAATCGAATTCTCTACAACTTTGCAGAAGAAAGTTTTTCCAAATTCCAAACAGAAAATATATAAAATTCACAAACGGATGATTTTCAATCCCACTACATATTAAATGAAATAGAATAACATATCAACCCCACTACATATTCAACCGTATAGGATTTTATTAAAAATATTACACTGATATACACTTGCTAGATACAGGTTGCTACAAAACTAAGAACTTTCAATTCATTTCTAGAACAGATAATGTCTGAAAATAACTCTATTTATAAAAGGTATAAGTTATGACATCAGTAGAAAATGGTACAATAATTTTCCCTAAAACTAAAAATTATGACATTACATATCAACAAATATTGGAGCAGAAGAAACATATTGGACACATATAACCAAGCAGAATCCCCACTTCAGCTCCCACTTCTCATCATTAAGAGCAAGAAAGCAGTACGTTCAGAAATTTCGACAGAAAGTCTTGTTTTCCGCCACTGGAGCAAGAAGATAGCACAAATACATTATAAAGACTCTGGACTTGTTGAGGGTATGATTCTAGAGGGCATCCGCATGCGTCCTTGTAACTCACTTCCGAACCTATAATTTTGGGGGGTAATGGACATCTTGTTCAAGGAATTGTCAAACTCGTTGAGAGCAAGATCATCAAAACTCATAGCAATTCCATCATCTTTAGGGTTGACCCCATTTTCACCATCTTTAGCAATATCTTCATCGATGTTAACTTCACTGTAATCTCCCTAGGAAGAGTAGGCCTAAAGAGCAAATAAACAAATGAATAATTGTTACCTATTTGAAACTATTTAATCCCACGACAATAACACAAACCTGTCAGAATTCTGTAATAAATATGGATTAAATGGGAAGAACATGTCAAGTCTTTCTAATCCACCAAATGCCCTGGAAAGTTCTGATTCCACCATACCATAAAAGAGAGAAGCATCCGACACATTGAATAGTCGGGCTGCTTTTGCCTGCTGCATGATTTCATGTACTATCGAGATGACAATCATACCTGTTAAGGAGAAACCAAAAGAAAGATTAGTATTTTTATAATTTTCAAATGGACAGAACAAAAAAAGCTTATATGACATGTATTGGCAATTATTTTGTTTGAATGTCACCTTAAATACAGTCCAATTTTCAAAAATTATAACAATAAGATAAATTTTGAAAATTTAGCAATTGAAAGGGTAGTAATTAGTAAATCCACAATTTAATAAATATGTTTAATAAATTGAGTATAGTTGTATCACATTAGAATTTCTAAATAATATTCTTAAGGTACCCCCCCAATTAGTAGAATAAAAAATATACTAAAATCTTACTATTAGTCTATTAGTCTATTATCGGAATCTTAATTGTTTTATCAATTCAAACTCAATTGGTCATCAAAGTTTGTTCTTATCAATTCATGGCAGATTCCATCAACATCAAATGCCTTCATTTTGGTCAACCTTCATTCTGGCCATAAATTCCCAAATTTATGCATCTTTTCTTCAAGTTCGATTTTTCAATTGTTCTCGTTCATCCGCACGCTTCCTTCATATGCGCACCAAAACACGAAATCCAAAGACTACTTAAAAAAACACGCGAAACTCTCTCTCTAACTCTTCCCTCTCTCTCCTTCATGCTAACTCGTAACTCTTCCTCTCTCTGCCTAACTCTTCCCCCTCTCTCTAACTCTTCCTCTCTCTCAAGCTAATCAGAGTAAATCGAAAGGGACCAACTGATGGAAAAGCTTCACTACCAATGTAACCATACCTAACTGAAGGTGAGGGTACTCCACTTTATTAATTTTGTAATTTTTTTTGAACCATATGAAATCTAGGGTTTATTTGGGGGTTTTGTTACATGGTTACATTAAATTGATAGGAGCAACTTTAATTAGCCGTACATAAATGATTTTGATTGAATGGATTTGTAAACTTGGTATAGTTGAATTTGTAAACCGGGTGTAGAAAGAGACGATCTTGATGTCGAGGAACTCACCTCGAGCCTTTCCAATATATTGAATGACACTTTTTTTGTTACCTTTGATGTTGTCCATATTATTGAGATTTTAAAAAGAACCACAGGGATTAATGGTAAAATCATACTTTAATACAAGCAAATTCTAGCTTTGAGCTCAAAAATGCTAGTGAATTTTTGATGGTTAACCACAATCTGCTTTAGTGGTTTGCCGCTTTATGGTTGTAAACCGGTTCAAAGATGCATAAGATAGTTTCTATTTGTTTTTTCTCCGCCAAATGTTTGTAGAAATGCCTAACTAGGATAAGAACAAAGCTTGTGTGATCGTATATGAGAAATCCATATCCCCGTAACAACAAATAAATGTCAATATAGAGAGCATTTGTTTAATTCTTGAGATGAATTTCTTGTATTACATTAGCCTATTAGTCTTAAAATTAGAGTTTCAATCTTCAAACCCACCCACCGTTACAAAAAAAGAGGTATAACTGATTTATGTTTTATAATCCTTGATATATTGTTATCTCAATATATATAGTATTATTTAATAATGCATATAAATAAATTATGTAAAATGAAAATTATAAATCCGAGTCCTTTGAATTCACAAAGTCTCCTTAAAGCAAATTTATTTCCCACGATGCTAAGGGTTAATTGAATAATTGCTTCCCAAGATAAAACGGATTTCAATTTTAATTAGTAGCATTACAAAATTAAGAATTCATCGAACCAAAATTTATGTTATGTATCAAACTATATGAACATGAATGATGTATGCATTTCTAACTTACATCAGAAAAATTAATGCGTAAACTTAACGGGAAAAATCCAATCGCAGAATCTGGACCGTAGAATGTAATCGGGATTATGTAGTGAACGGACGGGACGTAAAGGAACAGAACGGGATTATCTGCAGAATCGGACGGGAAAACTCGCAGAATCGGGAATTCTAGAACGGTTTTTTCGAATCTGGACGATGACGGAAAAATTTCTAGAAATGGAAGGAAATTTTTTTGTATGTCTCAAATGCTTTCCCCACACCATTTATTTATAGAAAAAAGTTTGATGTAACCGTCACAAAACGACGTAGTTTCACAAACCCGCCTGTACGACACTACTACGATTCGAATTCGAGTCCACGATCCGATCCGAAATCAATTTTCTCTCATTCAAATCCCATTTCCAATAATCCCCACATGAATGTAAAATTGGCTTTACAATATGCAAAATATGTTATGAATATGCATACACTAGTTCGAGTACATGAGAAAAGATATTTCATCAAAGTTAAGAGCTTAGTGGCTTTGAACTTGCCCTAGTAAAATCTATCTGATTTACTTTCTGGCTAATCAAGAGACTTGATGTCTTTGAACTGTCGCCTTTTTGTGTAAACCAAGACAATAGAATTCACAAAATATCTCTTCGTATATATTTGGTTCTCACGCTTGTGTTCATTTTGGCCTTGAAACACCTCTTGGTTCCGTAAGTATTTTAGAGAATTCACCTTTCATAATTCTCACGTAAGTGGCCCCTTCTTACTCACGTAGGTGACTTCTATCAAGAGTATCCTGCAATACCCCACTCGAACGTATTTCAAGATATAAAAAGTCATTAAAAGTGTAACTTATCCCGATTCTCGTAGCAGAGATGTGCACTTATCTCATCTTAGGAATGGTTAGGAGTAAATATCTCCTCGCTTGCTTTATCTTGAGTACTACATAGTTCGGTTTGCCCATTGAACCTAGATCTTGGGATCTCCAATACCTAGGTTGGGTTGCCACTATGACGACTCTTATTTAAAAAAGTAGGCTTTAAACCCATTCCCTCGATGATTTTTCCACTTGCTCTCTTAAACCTTTCGTAAATGGATCCGCAATATTATCTTTTTCGACTTTACATACCAATTGAGATAATTCCATTTGAGAGCAATTGTCTAATCCAGATTATGTCTTCGTCAGATATGACGTGATTTATCAAGTTATATAAATGACTTCAGTTTTCTTCAATCACCGATTGGCTATCACAAAGGTATACATATAAATGGCACAGTGTCTTGACCAATTTGGAATATCCTCTAAGAAATTACGGCCACTCGCTTTTCTCCCCTTTGTTTAACGAATGAATTCTCGATTCCATCAGTAGACTGCAATACACGCTTGTTTTGAGGATTTCCAAGATACCGCGCACCTCCAAGGGTAAAGACATATCCACTTGTGGATTTCGAGTCTTTATTGTCGATATCCAATTAAAGATCACTATATCCTTCCAATATTTGATATCTTGTATAGTGCGAATTATATTTTTTGAGTATGTTTTAGGTATCCTAAAACTCTCAAAATTGCTTTCCAAAGATCTTTACCGGATTACTCAGATACCTACTTAGCTTACTTACTTACCTAATAAGCTATATCTCGGTCTAAGACAGCTCATTACATACATTAAACCGCTTATTATACGAGAATATTCCAAATTGAGATATGCTATCACCTTCATTTTTAGCTAGATGAAGATTTATATCAACTGGGGTTTTATTCGTAATTATATTATACTTGTTAAATTTTTCAAGTATTTTCTCAATGTAATGAGATTGAGATAACATAATTCCATCGAGGTTCTAGAAATCTTGATTCCTAAAATTATATCAAGAATCCCCAAGTCTTTCATGTCAAACCTATTTGACAACATACACGCTTAGTAGAGTTGATAACTTCATTGTTGCTACCCATGATTAACATATCATCCACATAAAGACAAACAATGACATATTCCTTTTGAGTGCTTTTGACATAAACACATTTATCACACTCATTAATTTTAAATCCATTTGATAACATAACATTATCAAATTTCTCGTGCCATTGTTTTGGTGCTTGTTTTAATCCATACAATGATTTAACAAGTTTACATACTTTCCTCTCTTGTCTGTGAGCAAAGTGAAACCTTCAAAGTTGTTCCATATATATTTCTTCATCTAATTCACCATTTAAGAATGCGCCTTTTTACATCCATTTGATGTATTTCAAGTTTATTTAAAGATGCTATTGCTATTAGCATTCTAATAGATGTAATTCTTGTAACAGTGAATAAGTGTCGAAATAATCTAATCCTTCCTTTTGTCTATAGCCTTTAACAACAAGTCTTGCTTTGTATTTATCAATTGAGCCATCGCCTTTCAACTTCTTTTTTGAAGATCCATTTATACCCTAAGGGTTTTGAACTGTGGAAGGTCCACCAATTCCCATGTATGATTTTGCATAATGGACTCAATTTCGCTATTTATTGCTTTCTTTCCAATGAGAAGCATCCGGAGAGGATATTGCTTCTTTATAGGTTCGAGGATCGCTTTTCTAACAAAATGTTAGAAAATCCCACCAAAAGACGTTGAAGTCCTCGCCTTTTGCTACGCCTAGGTTCATCCACTATGCACTTTTCATTCTATATTTTCGATTATTACTAGTAGCATCCAAAGGTCTTTTGTTTGAATTTGAATCATTATTTCCATTATATGGAAAAATATTCTCAAAAATGATGCATCTCTTGATTCAATAAATGTATTAACATGAATATCGTTAATTTGATTTATGAACAAGAAAGCGATAAAGACTCATTTATTATTTGATAACCAATGAAAACACGACCAATTGTTTTTGGTCCTATCTTAACCTTTTTAGGTTTAGAACCATCACTTTTGCTAAACACCCCACACACTCTTAAGTATTTATAGCAAGGTTTATGACCTTTCCATAATTCATAAGGTGTTTTATGAGTTTTCTTATGAGGCACTTTATTAAGAATATAATTGGCAGAAAGCAAAGCTTCCCCCACAAATTCTGGGGTGCTCCAGAACTGTTCAACATAGCATTCAACATTTCTTTTAATGTTCGGTTCTTTGCGCTCAAAGAATACTGTTAGATTGAGGTGAATAAGGAGCGGTAGTTTGGTGAATAATGCCATGAGTAGAGCAGATCTCTTCAAATGGTGATTCATATTCACCACCTCTATCGCTTCTTATTGCTTTAATCTTTTTGCTAAGTTGATTTTCAACTTCATTTTTATAAAGTTGAAACATTTCTACAAATTTCATCTTTTACTTCTTATCAAATATACATAACAATATCTCAGTGCAATCATCAATAAAGGTTATGAAATATTTTTTCCCACCTCTAGTTTGCACAAACTTTAAGTCACATATGTCAAAGTGAATTAAATCTAGAGGTTCGCTTTTCCTTTCAACAAAATGAAAGGGTAATCTTGTTATTTTGATTCCACACAAATTTCACATTTATGTTTTAGATTAATATCAAATTTAGGCAAGAACTCTAAATTAATTAATCTATGCGCAGTAGTATTATAATTAATATGACCTAATCTAGCATGCCATATGTTTGAAGACTCTAACAAATAAGCGTAAGAATTAATCTTATTATTATTAATAGACTTTGGTACAACAAA
Source organism: Panax ginseng (assembly GCA_020205605.1). NCBI lineage: Eukaryota > Viridiplantae > Streptophyta > Magnoliopsida > Apiales > Araliaceae > Panax > Panax ginseng. The sequence goes on from CM035132.1 coordinate 152,053,350, forward strand.
TATAACATTCATCTTAAAGAGCCCATCATTCATGTAGCCCTTTCCTACAAACATATCATTCTTAGTAAGTACAAACTTATCGTACACAAAACACCAACTTAAAGCCATTCTTGCTAAGCAAAGACCTAGAAACTAGATTCTTCCTAATATCCGCACACGAAGCACTTCATTCAAAGTCGGGTTCTTTGCCGATGTCATTTTCAAGATAATCTTTCCACGCCCTTGAACCTTTGAACTTGAGGAGTTTCCCATAAAGAGTTGATCATCATTTTCACTTTGCTTTGTAAGTAGAAAACATCCATTTGTTGGAACATATGTGGCGAGTAGCTCCAAGGTCCACGCACTCACTCTTTTGGGTTTCCTACCAAATTACATTCGATATAATCGCATTAAAGGTTCATGTCCAAACATCTTCGTAAAGCTTCTCCGCTTCATCACATGTGCTTGAGGCTTTTGTTCTTTCTTCAACTTCTTTGGCTTTCGACATTCATTAGATTTATGTCCGTGAATGCCACAAATAAACATTTGCCTTTGAATTTCTTTTTTGGCCTTCAAGGTATCTTTGCCTTCACGCTTTTTTTGTTATTATTTGGCCTTTGTTCTACAACATTTGCCTTGGCTTCAATGAAATTCTTTCCACTTTTCTTCTCGTATCCTCGATTGTCCTCTTCAATCCTTAGTCGCACGATCGCCTCTTCAAGATTCATCTCTTTGCGCTTATGCTTCGATAATTCTTGAAGTCTTTCCATGACGATGGGAAGCTTCTCAATCATTGTTTAACTTGGAATGATTCACTTAATGACATTCCTTCGTAATGAATGTCATGTAGAATTACTTGTAATTCTTGAACCCGAGTAATAACCGCTTTTGGAATCTATCATTTTATAATCAAGAAATCTACCGACTATAAATTTTTTCATGCCAAAGATCTTCTTGGTTTTATATTTTTATCTAAAGATTCCCACAATTCTTTTGCGCTTGATTGTACAATACACATTATACAATGTGTTATCTAATCCATTCATCACATAGTTCCTCAAGAAAGAAAATCAGCATGTTTCCATGCATCAACAAAGACCACTTTCTCCTTGCTGGCCTCCTTCAACAAGAGTAGGACAATCCTCTCAGTAGAAACCTTGCCAAGTTCAACGTGGTGAGATAGAAAAGCATTTTCTCATTGCCAACGCTTGAAATCGGCCCCATTGAACCTTTCGCGCTTTTCTCCATGAGACATACTCACTACAGAATGGTGCTTGTAGTAAGCCATTTCATTATACAAATAAAGACTATTGTCAATAGATGTAAACAAATTTCTTTGTACAAGATGTAACAATAATATATATTAGCAATAAAAATAAATTGTTATATGAATTTAAAATCAATAATGTAATAATGATATTAATATGCAAACAATTTTCTGCTTACATAAAACACTATTTAAGTTACAGAATATATATATAAACAAAATATTATATATAGTACACATGTATATACATTTAAACAATATTAAAATAACAGAATATAAACATGCACTTTATTAACATGTAATTTATAAATAACAGAATATATAAATAATTTTAACATGTAATAAATATAATATTCTTGTAATAAATATAATAACAGAATATTATATTTAACATGAAACAGAAATGTCGCTGCTTACTTACAGTTAGTTTATAAGCTTCCAATAATGTTGAAGTTTTATAGGCTTACTGAATCAATGCAAAACTTAAATGAAAAGCGACAATAATGACATGACATTATTTAATATAATTTGCAGTAAAGGACTATTATGTTATGTATAATTTATTATATATAATATATATAAACAGTAATTATTACATGTAATCAAAACCAGAATGCATGCAAAATTAGTAATTACTTACATGCAATATTTCGCATAATATACTAACATGTAATAAAAATAAAAAAAATAAAAAATAAAAAACAGAATGCATGCAAAATTAGTACATACCACATGCATATAAATAATATACGAATTTAATGCACATTAAACATATTAACATGCAATCATACTATACTTATTAACTGCACTTATTTATTAATTTTTTTTTTTTTTTTTTTTTTGCTTTAGCACTTTAACAGTTTGCAGAATACTATATTAACATGTAAATTATATATTATAACAAAATATATAGACCAGTCAACAATAAATTTTGTTTACAAAATTTCTTTTGTTGAAAATTTGTTTACAAATTTTGTTAACAATTTATATATATACTGACATAAGAATATAAATATATAATATATTATATTAACTGAAGAAATATTAAACTGGATGAATAAACAACTTGTATAATATTTACCGTTGTAGAACTTATCCAACTATAGATTCACCGTTGCAGAAAAACAGATTCATGCAAAACAACATTTACCATTGCATAATTATAGAATACTCATTCTTTTCAAACAATTTCTGCAATTATATATATGCTCTTCACAAACGAATTATAAAACAATTTCTGCAATTAAATGAATCCAAATATTCTAAGGATCCAAACAGCAAAGGAATTATAATATATATAATTATCTTGTTCCAAAATTTGCGTGAATAACAAATTTCAAAATTTGCATGACCAAAATATGAGCACACACTATTTCTGATCACTGTTATTCAATATGACCACTGTAATTTTTCGTATGCAAACAAAAACATAAAATCATATATATTAACAGTCAACTAATATTCTGTTAACACTTAAGCCATTTTTTTTTTTTCCTTCACATAAACTACCCTCCAACGGTAATAGATTAAAAAATCAGAAAATTTGGTTTGCAAAAAAAAAAAAAAAAAAAAAAAAAACAGATAATGATTGTTATAAATGCAACGGTAATAACACATAAATAAATGTTATAAATGCAACATTCATTTGCATGAAAGCAATATTCCTTCTAAATTCTGTTGACAACCCTTATATTGACATGCATTTATTGACTTTCCTGGTTGAATACAATATTCATTTACACAAACTTTATAAATGCATTAATTTACTTAAAAATAATTATGACAATAATCATGACAGAATTCTGTGTATATATACTAACAGGAGTTTAAACTATATATAAATTTATTTCCAGAAATAAATTTTCAGAATTTCCAGAAATGAAGTTTTTTTTTTTTTTTTTTACAAAACAAAAACTTGTTTTATAAAACAATTTACTATTGATATAAACAATACTATAATTACGTAAAATTATAAATTTGCTTTAAGATTGTTATCCAGAATATATAGTATTATTTAATAATGCATATAAATAAATTATGCAAAAATGAAAAATATAAATCCGAGTCCTTTGAATTCACAAAGTCTCCTTAAAGCAAATTTATTCCCCCACAGATGCTAAGGGTTAATTGAATAATTGCTTCCCAAGATAAAACGGATTTCAATTCTTAATTAGTAGCATTACAAAATTAAGAATTCATCGAACCAAAATTTATGTTATGTACTGAAACTATATGAACATGAATGATGTATGCATGAGAACTTACTGTAAAAATTAATGCAGAAACGGAACGGGAAAAATCCACTGCAGAACGGGGACTGTAGAACAGAACGGGATTATGCAGAAGTGAACGGGACGGGACAGAAAGGAACAGAACGGGATTATCTGCAGAACGGGACGGGAAAACTGCAGAACGGGAATTCTAGAACGGGTTTTTCAGAACGGGACGGGACAGAAAAATTTCTAGAAATGGAAGGAAATTTTTTTGTATGTCTCAAATGCTTTCCCCACACCATTTATTTATAGAAAAAGTTTGCATGTAACCGTCGTCAAAACGACGTAGTTTCACAAACCCGCCTCATCACGATTACTTAATTCAATTCGAGTCCACGATCCGACCCGAGTCAATTTTCTCATTCAAATCCCATTTCCAACAGTCATATCTAATGTAACACTTCGACAAGCATCATCATCTGGTGGAACTGTTAATTATGAGGTTCGTATTATGTTTCGATATCTACTATAGCACATTTGCTTATTTTATTCTTTTTTTAAAAAAGTAAATAAAAAACTGTACTAATTATGCATACTTTCTTATTAAGGTGACATGTATAATGTATTAAACTAACGTGTTTGATATATAGCATGGAAGTTTCAAATCTTTTGAAGTTTATCCTGCTCAACCAAAGCTTGTCTCAGGTGCATCAGTGGGCAAAAGCCCCCCATCTCGTGCCACCCTAAGCGAGTCCTCAGGTAGCCCTAGAAGCCCTTTAAACCACATTGCTGGTGGATGCAATAATAGCAATTCATAAACCATTTCGAACGTAACACGGAGATAGGGTAACTAATGTGATGACTTACAGAGTGAGTGGCTTTGCTCATCCTGGAGGGATTGTTCTAAGCAGGAGTTTCAAGTATGCCCTCTAAGGTTATAGGAAGTTTCTACATGTAGTTTAAGTTTTGTATTTTTTTTTCCAGGTTTCTAAAGATTGCATAGCCAAAACATATGGTAACAATTACAGATCAGTAGTGTGATGGATTTTCTTTTTTAGGTAGCTGAGTTGGTTCTCTGCCATTAGTGGTGGCCAGAGTTAAAAATTTTGAACTATCTGTGTATTGGAAATGGTTAATAGAACAACCCATGGTTGTCCCAATGCATGTGTTACTATTCTTTGTCATGCTGGTTAGGAGAAATGATTGATTATACCTGGATTTCATATGAATCTTGAGTTTTGGTTTTTTGAAGTTTTGTTAACCCTATTTCCCTCTTTTTTATATTCCCTGATGACTATTAACAGTGTTTGTTTTTTGATTTCCCCTAACCATGAGCGTTAATTATGGTGTAACGTTTTGAGATGGCAATCATACCTGTTAAGGAGAAACCAAAAGAAAGATTACTATTTTTATAATTTTCAAATGGACAGAGCAAAAAAAGTTTATATGACATGTATTGGCAATTATTTTGTTTGAATGTCACCTTAAATACAGTCCAATTTTTAAAAATTATAACAATAAGATAAATTTTGAAAATTTAGCAATTGAAAGGGTAGTACTTAGTAAATCCACAATTTAATAAATATGTTTAATAAAGTGAGTATAGTTGTATCACATTAGAATTTCTAAATAATATTCTTAAGGTACCCCCCTACAAATTAGTAGAATAAAAAATATACTAAAATCTTACTATTAGTCTATTACTGAGAATCTCAATTGGTGCATAACAAGAATTCATCTCAAGAATTAAACAAATGCTCTCCATATTGACCTGTTTGTTACCAGGGATATGGATTTCTCATGTCTGATCACACAAAGCTTTGTTCTTATCCTAGTTGGGCATTTCTACAAACATTTGGCAGGAGAAAGAAACAAATAGAAACTATCTTATGCATCTTTGAACCAGTTTTACAACCATAAACTGACAAACCACTAAAGCCAGTTGTGGTTAACCATCAAAAATTCACTAGCATTTTTGAGCACAAACGCTAGAATTTGCTTGTATTAAAGTATGATTTTACCATTAATCCTTGTGGTTCTTTTTAAAATCTCAATAATATGGACAACATCAAAAGGTAACAAAAGAAAGTGTCATTCCAATATATTGGAAAGGCTCAAGGTGAGTTCCTCAACATCAAAATCGTCTCTTTCTACACCCAATTTACAAATTCAACTATACCAAGTTTACAAATCCATTCAATCAAAATCATTTATGTACGGCTAATTAAAGTTGCTCCTATCAATTTAATGTAACCATGTAACAAAACCCCCAAATAAACCCTAGATTTCATATGGTTCAAAAAAAAATTACAAAATTAATAACCTTCAGTTAGGTATGGTTCCGTTGGCCGTCGAAGCTTTTCCTTCCGTTGGTCCCTTTCGATTTGCTACAGATTAGCTTCGAGAGAGAGGGAAGAGTTAGAGAGAGAGAGGGGGGAAGAGTTAGACGAGAGAGAGGGAAGAGTTACCGAGTTCGCATCTGAAGGAGAGAGAGAGGGGGAAGAGTTCGAGAGAGAGAGAGTTCGCGTGTTTTTTTTTAAGTCCGTCTTTAGTTCGTGTTTTCAGTCCGCATATGAAGGAAACTGTAGTATATATATATATATATATATATATATATATATATATATATATATATATATATAAGCGGTAAATGGCTATGAAGTAAACTCCAGGCCTGACAAAAATGTACATATATATATATATATATATAGAAGTGATACAAAGCTTAAAAATTTGAAAAATCTTACAGTGGGCTGCCAAGAAGACTTCAGATAGCTTTTGACGGTTGAAAACTCGGTTACCACTACTTAAATTTTAGTATTTTACGAAACACGAGCTCACAAGTGTTTAGAAAGAAGAATCACTCAGTTTAGAGCACTCTACTAGTGTTTACAAACTGAAATGGGCAGATTTTTCTTTCCTTTTCTCTTTTTTTTTTGAAATGAGCTATCAAGAGCTCATATTTAAAGACCCGATGGCTGCGAGTTTACCCGCGGCAACCGTGGGTCTACCTGTGGCTGCCCGGGGTGCCCCGGGGCATATGGATCCCATTGTCTCGAAGTACGTGTACTTTGATTACGCGTTGTCCGTTCGAACCTTCATAACTTTCAATCCGAGCATCCGATAAAGGCGTGATGTACCTTTTCGGGAAGCTATTTTCAAGAGCTACACAATGACATCTGATAGTCATTCGTCTTGTTTTGTGTAGTCCGTTGTTCGGAGACCTTTGTGGAAGCTTTATATACTCGTTCTCAGCCTCTAATATGCAATGACATCAAGTTTAATCAATCCTGGGTCCAGGAAGATGGAGTAAAAAAGCAGAAAAGTATAGTTTCCTGAATACATCGGTTAGTCAACCGTCTTGCCTTGAATAGTCTACTGCTCAGGAATTGTTGTGATGACTTTATATACTTATTTCCAACTTGTGATCTTTGCTCGACCATCTTGGCGTTAGAGTTGAAATGATATTTTTGCCCTCCTACCAAGGTTAGTGAAAAGAAAGCGAATTTTCAGGTATCTACAATATATTTATAAATTTATACTCATTTTCCTCTACAACTTAGCCATATATGTCTTTTGTTCCTCATTGTTTAGATTCATATATGATGTTCATACTCTTTAAGTTGTACTCATGTACATATGTGGCTAATTATTTTTTACATTCCCACACTATTTTAAATTTCTTGAGAATTTGCATTTGTACATAACAATAAGTATAAAACTTCAATTTTTTTTTGCTTCTAATGACTTAATGATCATAACACCCAATGACAAGGCAAAATAATGATGTTATAAACGATGAACACCCAAATGAAGTGATATTATAAATAATGTTGCATGTCCAAAAATAAAATAATAAAAATGAGATTACGTGCATAAGAGTAAATTAAAAAACATAATTTCTTCGCTAAAAAGTAATATAAATGTAAGTCTAAATTATATAAATAAAAAAATAAAATTTATTTAGCAAAAATTACTACTCAAATTTATATTTATTACATTAAATATCCTAAAAAATAAATTGAAAATCTTAGTACTAAATATCCAAAAAACACTACTTATTAAGTTTAAAACTTGAGATTCAGCAATAATTACGACTATTAGTTTACCTTGTTATAAGGGTTGATGATATGTTGGAGTAGAATCTTCTTCTTTTTCAAATAAATTTGTAAGCAAAAAGAATTCTACGCAATTTGTCAAATTACTAATTTATCCCTTACTAATGTACACTTAGATTATGAAAATAAATGTTGACATATTTTTATAAAAAAGAAAAGCAACGTCATTATTTAAGTTAAAAAATGACTAAATTATTTCTCTAAAGAGTACAATGACTATTATGAAAAAAAAAAAATTGTACGTGAAATTAAAACCAACGGCCAACGGTAGAGAAGGACCAAAATATTGTTTAGCCAACTGTGAATTTATATTTGCTACGTATGTGGGATATTACTGTAATTAAGAGAAATCTAAGGTCCTTCATGGAAAATTTCCCTCTTACTTACTCGGCTTTAACAAGAGAGTCAGTTTCAGCTCGAAGTCTTTTGGTGATGGCTACTTCGAGTAAGAAAGGTAAAGGGAAACCAAACTCGGCCGACTCAACTCAACCTCCTTCAACTACCAAATTCCCTGCATGTATTCGCTTCGTTCCTCCCTCTTCCGTTGCAATCACCATCCACGCCAAGCCCGGTTCCAAACTCGCCTCCATCACTGGTATATATTCTCTCTATATGTATGTGTGTATGTGTGTATGAATTTTTAATTAACGAATGATATATTTAGATATTAACGACGAGGCATTAGGAGTGCAAATTGATGCACCTGCAAAAGATGGTGAAGCTAACGCTGCCCTTCTCGATTACATCAGCTCGGTATTTCCCCTTTTTCTTATTGAAATTTGAAGTATAACTATTGATGCATTTAAAGTGAAATCTGTAATTACCATAAAATTCATGTCCTGTTATTGCAGTCTAATTTTTATAGGAGTCTAATGGTAATTGGGATCCAGTTTTAAGAAATTAAAGAGAATGGTGGGATGAAACAAAGGATATTAATCAAAAGGGGAGATAATGCTATCAATAAGTGATTAAGCTTTGGACGTCCCTGGGTAATTTAACAGGAAAAATATAATCTTGTAAATTGGAAACAAGGTTTTTGGATAGTGGAGGGTGGGTAAGAGAAACCTTGGTGTTTTTAGGCTTTCTTGGAATGTGGCATTTACGGTTCATGGTTTATACGGAATTTTTGGTAGAGGCACTTTATTGTTGATTCGGATGGGTTGGTTCCCTTGGGAAAGGATAGTTTCATTTGGAGGAGAGGAGAGGAAAGCAATGGCTAGAGGTTTGGATGGCTGTTCTGGTACATCTCTTAAGAGGGGCGAGGAATAAACTGAACATTTGCTTTGGGACTAATCAGTGATGTAGGGAGGTGACTCCTTAGTAGTGATTCCCTAATCTCATTTCTATTGTAGTGTGTAAAGGAAATGCCTCAAGCAAATATGCTATGAGGGGATATTCATTTATAGACAAAAGATACATGGTAGCTGTACAATTATAAATATGGAAACAAATATACAAGACAAAATAAACTGCTACAATTGAGGAGAATCACTGATATCTTGGTCATAATCATCTGATATCTTGGGCATAATCATTGGAGTTGGGCTGTCCTCTAATATCCCCCCTCAAGGTTGGCGTGTTAGAAAAAGGAAAAACGCACAACTTGCCACGATCCAATAAAAACTGTAATTTGGCCACCGCTTTTGTGAAAACATCAGCCAGCTGTAGGTGTGAAGGGACAAAGCTGAGACTAATAATCCTTCGAGCAACAAGTTCCCGAACAAAATGATAGTCAATATCAATATGTTTGGAGCGAGATTTGGTGACTGGGTTGGAAGCAATGAATATGGCACTATTGTTGTCGCATAATAGTCTTGGAGGAGAGAGGAGGGTGATCTGGAGTTCTCGAAGAAGTTGAAGTGTCCATGAAAGTTCTGCAGCAACAGAGGCAAGAGCACGGTACTCAGCCTCAGCACTAGAGCATGCAACGGTAGTTTACTTTTTAGAGCACCATGAGATTAAGTTGCGGCCAAGATAAACAGCAAATCCGGTTGTTGAATGTCGAGTGACAGGACAGCCGGCCCAATCGGCATCAGAATAGCCGAGCAAAGTCTGAGAGGAATCCCGTGAGAGTTGCAGGCCATAATGGTAGGTTCCTTTGACATAGCGTAAAATACGCTTCAAGGCTCTAAAATGATCAATGGAGGGAGCATGCATATATTGACATATAGAGTTAACACTGTACGATAAATCTGGCCTTGTAAGAGTCAAATATTGTAATGCGCCAGCTAGAGATCTGAATCGTAGCATTTGAATAGAAGCCCAGAATCGGTTAGATGAGATCCCACCAAAAGGGAGTTGAGATAGCTTGCAATCAACCATTTCTCGCTTTCGATTCAACGGATCAAGTGCATATTTAGCTTGGGCCGAGAAAAAGACCCTTGTCATTTTAACAACTTCAATCCCCAAAAATAGTGCAGATCAAAGAGATCCTTCATGGAAAATTCTTTGGCCACCGATCAATGAGAGAACGCAACATAGAAGAATTGCTTCCGATTATTACCATATCATCGACATATAGGAGAAGATAAATAACTCCATGAGAACTATGATGACAAAGAGAGAGAATCATCGTACGACTAGCAATAAACCCAATACCAAGTAAAATC